>CAHIKZ030000372.1:1865000-2130000 GCA_903632075.3 Acanthosepion pharaonis | reverse complement strand
CATCCTCAGGTATGGAATAGATTTTGTTCTTGTTTTTACTCTCAGTAATAAGAGGACAACGAAAATATATGTATTGTTGTAATCCGAAAAATGCTATTGGAAAAGAGTTTTTGGAGCGTGCAGTCTTTTGAGTTTGAATTTAAATTTTACAATTGTGCGTTCTTATACAAATATGGTGATAAGTGAATTCATTTTTACTGGTAAATTTTCTGTCAAAGTGGCATGAACTATATTGTTCAATAATTACAGTAATGTCGCACTTATTATCCAAAAGTTGCACTTGGATCAGTTATTTTAATTTCAATAAAGGTGCAATTAATTTACAAATTCATGAATTATTCATACAAAAAACAAATACAAAAGTTAATGATTTAATTGCCGAGAAATCGATCGTCGCGAACAATTCAAATAATATACAAAAAATCGTATATATATATATATATATATATATATATATATATATATATATATATATATATGCACACACACAGAGAGAGGGTGCTATGGATAAATTGTCGTCTAAATTACACAAAGATGGAAATAACACTGGCATCTCATTTTAACAGATATAGCAAAATTACACTAAAATATCTTGAAATACTAAAGAGTAAATTGATTCAATAAAATCGCCATTGGCTTCAACTACAGCCTCCAGATGACTTCGGAATCTTCTGCATCTCTTTTGGACGCTCTCCTTTTCTTAAGTTGTTGAATGTGGTCATAATCTTTACCTTCATCTTTGGCGTTGCAACGAATTTTGTTGGTATCTCGCTCAACGGCCCCCCACACGTTGCAAGGAGGTTGCAGTCTGGGCAGTGAGGAGGTCAGATATAAGGGGTTATGTAATCGCAGAAATTGTCTGACAGCCATGACTGGGTTCTCCTGCTTGTGTGGCATGGTGCAGTATCCTGTTGCCAGACATAAGGACTTCCAGCAGCCACCCTCTTGACTCTAGGTAGCACTACCTCCACAAGGCAATTGATGCAGGCTTCCGTGGGCTCACCAACAAATTCGGGAGTTCTTTTCTTATCAGAACGATCCGAGTTAGATTTCCGAGCTGCCTTACCTTCGTAATGACCATTAGACTCATCCAACTCATTCCGAATCCTCTGCACTGGACTCAGATTGACACTCTGTATTGGGGCTTCCAGTGCAAATACCAAGCAGGACAGCATGCCGTTTCCAAATTTCTGGTGGAGTGAATCACGTCATGGTGCTCTTTTTCTCACAGACGGTGCCCAACTAACCCTACTAAACTGTGCAATCTACAAAATAAAAAAACAATCGATGCGCATGCATAAAATAAAAAATAAAAAATGGCGGCAATTTACCAATCGTATTCTGCAGCTTAGGAAGAAATTATAAAAACTGTGACTCCCATTTCCTCATGCATTTTGAACTGATTCGATTGCTGGGTCTTCACTGGACTTTTTGGATCGATATATTTCGTCTATTAGATCAAGAAGTGAAGTTAGATCTTAGAAAACAGTTCCTGATAAATGAGAAAAGGAAGTTTTGGGAAAAATATGTAAATCATTCTATCATTTTTTATTCCTTCATAATAACCAATATCTTAAATTCAGCTTTAAATTAATCTTATTCGAACATCGATCGCCATATTTACGCGTGTTGACATTTTTTTTTTTTTTAAAGTCGATTGTAAACTTCATTAAACTCGCATGCCGCAAAGGAAGTTTTAAAAAGAGAAACTATGCCATAAACCGGACTGGAAGAATGTCTAGAATATATCCGTCTTTAGGGTTTAAAGAAACGAAAACAGGTACTACCACTTAATCAAAAGCAGTTACATGATACTATTCATAAATGTGTTTTTAGCGCAGTATCTTTAATGGTCACACAAATTAGCACGTGATTATCATTGCATTTAAATGTTTGCAATTTTAAAGTTGGCTGGAATGCATGGAGCCGAAAGGGAGTTTCACAAGCGAGAAGTGCAAGAAAAGAAACTGTTAGCATAGAATGTCCGGATACATGTAGCCAGCACAATTGTAAATTGTTTAGTACTATCAACCTTTAGCACTCTTTATATTATTGACATTGTTCGGACTGTTGCCTCATCTTTATTGGCATATTTACAACTTTTCGGCCGTTGTACGCTTCGGCCTTCTTCCGGTAATCAGAATTTCGAAGTGAGCCCTTTATTTCGTCTACCGAGTTAGGTTGTTTTAGTTCCACGATCCATGCCTCTTGCGGATGTCTCAGATATATCCCTTTAACTCAGTACCCAACTCTTTTGGCCATGTCCCTAGATCCATCAAAGCCTTTATCCACTGGGCCATGCATCCTTTAGCAATTATTAATTTAGCATTTTTAATATTACTTCTCTTTCCATGGCATTCTTTTTCGAGGTCTTCCAATTTCAGTATCCATATTGTTAATTTCACTCAGATTCTCTTGCCATATGACAACACAACTATGAAATTCAAACAAACTATTCTTCAAGGATCAGAACCACCTTAAATGGCAGCATAAACTTTTTGTACAGAAAATGAATTCACAGAGTAATAAAGGCTAAAGTTAACGAATAAAACTTTCATATTAAAATTATGGAGATACTATTCAGGAAAGGTTTTGAAATTATTTTATCCTGGGCAACTTCACCAGACCCCTTTTAAATAAAAAGAACAAAAAGGGCAAAAATAAAAGTCAATGTTCAACTAATAACCAGTAACGATTCAAATCATTCAATAAAGTTAGAAGTAATTAACGAAATTGTTAATTAATTTTCCGAAAAGAAGACATTTTTGAAGATGAACGAAATATTGTTCCATTGCCTAATCGCTTGGACAAAATATTTGACAGGCAAAAGGCAAAGACCTAAAGATAAGCTGGGGTTTTATTTAAGAAATAACCCGAATTTATCATTTTTAAAGCACTTTCTCGTCGTCTTCTCCTTTTTTTTTCATATAGTTTTTTCTCCCCCTTTTTGTAAGATAAAAACAAAACGCAAGAAATAATAAGTCTGTCATTCGTCCATGTATTAAATATTGCTCTTACATCTGGTTTGGTGCTTCTGCTATGCATTTAGAGATTCTTGATAAAATCTAAAGACAAATCCACATCGATATTATTCCTAGCTTCAATCACTGTCTCATCACCGTAATGTACCCACTCTTTTGTCTGTTCTATAAACATTTTTATGGTAATTAGTCTGATAATCTTTTCTCTTTGGTCCCTCTAATTTATGAATAAGCGCAATACTTGATTGGCAGTTGGGTCTCATTCTTTTACCGTTGAAATTGATAGATGTAACCGTAAGTTATATGTTAATGATTTCTTCTCACTTGTGGAACTGTCTTCCGGCCTCTTGCTTTAGAAATTTAAATGCAATGTCAATCGTTATCTCCCTACTTAATATTTTTTTTTCTCAGATTGTTTTACATTCAGTAAGCCCTGGCGTCTTTATTGCTTTATTGTCTTGCTTGGGTTCAAATTATTTTTTTTAAAAAGAGAGATAATAAAAACAAAAGAGAAAACATTAGAAGTGGCAAAGATATATACAAATTAAATACGTTATAGAAAAGGGAAGATAGAATGATAAGGAGGAAAAGGGAAAGACATAAATAAAGGAAAAGGAAATAATGTAATCGTGCAACACCCTCCCCAGGCGTCCAAGACATCAAACACCGCGGCTGATTGATGAAGATCGCTTCAATCTCAGACCTGCCTTATCCCACGTTGTTATTTAAGCTTGATCATAAGGAGGCCAATCGTGGCAGGTATCTTCGTGTTGGGCTGGCCCAAGAAGGACGATGACGTACAGGAAAAAAATAACACTCGAATAAATTGAACAAAAAGTAAATACTGTTTTTATATCAGTCCTTCATACAATAGTTGGTCATATCAGAGTTTGCATGCAATTAATTAACATCCCAGCCTGCATCTAGATCAGTAGTAATACTACCGTCGACCTGGCCAAAATCTGCTTTGGTGTTGTTGGTAAAGTTTGGCACAACGCTGAAGTCTGTCTCTGTCTCTTCTGCACCAACTCGCCTCCTATTGGCGAATTCGCTTCGTGCATTCGTATTTATGGACATAATGTTGGGACATTCCCTTCTCCAAATCGCTCATATCATGATCTCTCACTAAAACTCCACAGTGAGCGTGGGTGGCTTATCTACCACACACCTGTATTGAATTAACTTTCAACCAGGAGAATCAACTCCAAATTCGTTGTTTAGCGAAAATGAAATTTTCTCCTTGCAGTTCGCATTTGCATCTGTGTGTCAATCAACATTGCTCCTTAAGTCTGGGTCACTTTATCACTTTTCCTCAATTCTTCTCACGGGGTTTCGCTATTAACCCTTCTTGTTTCAGTGTCTCTCAGTGCATAACACTTTCTTATGTTTTAACAAAACTTTCTTTCGTTTTACGACAAATAGTATCACAGCAAAACAAAGCGTGAAAACCAAAGAGGAGCAAGGAAGAAACTAGAAATGCAGAAAAGAGGAAAAAGACAAAAACTAACTCAATGAAACCTCATTTCCTTCATACAGAATTGGTGAGTTTATTTTTCTCTTGAACTGTTGCATTTTGCAACGGAAGCCCGAGAGAGTGCTACTCTGAGCCTAAACTTTTCTAATCGAGGGTCAACTCTTACCTATGCTATATATCCTCATAATATGCAACTCTCTCTCTCTCTCTCTCTCTCTCTCTCTCTCTCTCTGTGTGTGTGTGTGTGTAGGCCCTTAAAACAACATTAGTAACCCTCTACCTAGATTGGCTCTCGGGCATTGTATTGGAGGAATAATAATAGAGAGAATAATTATAGCGAGGCAAAGAGAACTAAAATTGAAGCAATAAAAGACAAAATCAAAAACAATAAACATGCTAAAAAGAAAGACGAAGGAAAAAAATGAATGAAAAAGAAAAAGAAAAACCAAAACCCATAAAATCTGCCATAAAGAAAGAAAAACGAAAAAAAAAAAGAAGAATAAAAAAAATAAAGACAAAAGAAAAACAGAAATGAAAATGAAAAAATAAAAGGCAGCTAACAAAAAAAAATGGAAGAAAAGTCGAAGAATGGAAAGACGAAAAACAAATAATAAAAAAATGAACAGAAAGAATTAAGAGAAAGTGGAAGATAAAAAGATACGGACCGAAAGACAAAGAAGACGACGAAAAGCAAAGAAGAAGACAAAAGGCAAAGAAGACGACGAAAAGCAAAGAAGAAGACAAAAGGCAAAGAAGACGACGAAAAGCAAAGAAGAAGACAAAAGGCAAAGAAGAATACGAAAAGCAAAGAAGAAGACAAAAGGTAAAGAAGAAGACAAAAAGCAAAGAAGAAGACAAAAGGCAAAGAAGAAGACGAAAAGCAAAGAAGAAGACGAAAAGCAAAGAAGACAAAAGGCAAAGAAGAAGACGAAAGGCAAAGAAGTAGAAGAAAATCAAAGAAGACAAAAGGCAAAGATGAAGACGAATAGCAAAGAAGAAGACAAAAGGCAAAGAAGAAGACGAAAAGCAAAAAAGAAGACGAAAAGCAAAGAAGACAAAAAGGCAAAGAAAAAGGCAAAAGGCAAAGAAGAAAGCGAAAAGCAAAAAAGAAGACGAAAAGCAAAGCAGGAGACAAAAGGCAAAGAAGAAGACGAATAGCAAAAAGAAGACAAAAGGCAAAGAAGACGACGAAAAGCAAAGAAGAAGACAAAAGGCAAAGAAGAAGACGAAAAGCAAAGAAGAAGACAAAAGGTAAAGAAGCAGACGAAAAGCAAAAAAGAAGACGAAAAGCAAAGAAGACAAAAGGCAAAGGAGACAAAAGGCAAAGAAGAAGACGAAAAGCAAAAAAGAAGAAAAAAGGCAAAAAAAAAAGCAAAAAAGGCAAAAGAAGAAAGCGAAAAGCAAAAAAAAAAGACGAAAAGCAAAACAGGAGACAAAAGGCAAAAGAGAAGACGAATAGCAAAAAAGAAGACAAAAAAAAAGAAGACGAAAAGCAAAGAAGACAAAAGGCAAAGAAGAAGACAAAAAGCAAAGAAAAAGACAAAAGGCAAAGAAGAAGGCGAAAAGCAAAAAAGAAGACGAAAAGCAAAGAAGACAAAAGGCAAAGGAGACAAAAGGCAAAGAAGAAGACGAAAAGCAAAGAAGAAGATAAAAGGCAAAGAAGAAGACGAAAAGTAAAAAAGAAGACAAAATGCAAAGAAGACAAAAGGCAAAGAAGAAGACAAAAAGAAAAGAAGAATGCGAAAAAAAAAAGAAGACGAAAAGCAAAAAAGAAGACAAAGACAAAGAAGAAGACGAAAAGCAAAAAAGAAGACAAAAGGTAAAGAAGAAGACGAAAAGCAAAGAGAAGACGAAAAGGCAAAAAAGAAGAAGACAAAAAGGCAAAAGAAGAAAAGAGTCAAAAAGAATACGAAAAGCAAAAAGAAGACGAAAAAAAAAGAAGACAAAGGTAAAGAAGAAGACGAAAAGCAAAGAAGAATACGAAAAAAAAAAGAAAAGACAAAAGGCAAAAAGAAAAAAAGAATACGAAAAGCAAAAAAAAAGAAGACGAAAAGCAAAAAAAGAAGACAAAGGTAAAGAAGAAGACGAAAAGCAAAAAAAGAATACGAAAAGCAAAAAAAGAAGACAAAAGGCAAAACAAAAGTCAAAAAAAGAATACGAAAAGCAAAAAAGAAGACGAAAAGCAAAAAAGAAGACAAAAGGTAAAGAAGAAGACGAAAAGCAAAGAAGAAGACGAAAAGCAAAGAAGAAGAAGACAAAAGGCAAAGAAGACTAAAGTCAAAAAAGAATACGAAAAGCAAAAAAAAAGACGAAAAGAAAAAAAAAAGAAAACAAAGGTAAAGAAGAAGACGAAAAGCAAAGAAGAATACGAAAAGCAAAAAAGAAGAAGACAAAAGGCAAAGAAGACTAAAGTCAAAAAGAATACGAAAAGCAAAAAAGAAGACGAAAAGCAAAAAAGAAGACAAAAGGTAAAGAAGAAGACGAAAAGCAAAGAAGAAGACGAAAAGCAAAGAAGAAGAAGACAAAAGGCAAAGAAGACAAAAGGCAAAGAAGAAGACGAAAAGCAAAAAAGAAGACAAAAGGTAAAGAAGAATACGAAAGGCAAAGAAGAAGACGAAAAGCAAAGAAGAAGAAGACAAAAGGCAAAGAAGACTAAAGTCAAAAAGAAGACGAAAAGACAAAAAGGCAAAGAAAAAGAAGACAAAAAAAGCAAAAGACAAAAGGCAAAAAGAAAATGCTAAAAGCAAAAAAAGAAGACGAAAAGCAAAGAAGACAAAAGGCAAAGAAGAAGACGAAAGGCAAAGAAGAATACGAAAAGCAAAAAAGAAGACGAAAAGCAAAGAAGAAGAAGACAAAAGGCAAAGAAGAAGACAAAATATAAAGAAGAAGACGAAAAGCAAAGAAGACAAAAGGCAAAGAAGAAAGAAATCTATAGGCGGAAGGCGAAACGAAATAGAAAAGATGTATTAAAATTGAATAATAAAAAAAGATAAAAATTAAATCAGAACAGAAATGAAAACGAAAAAAGACAAACTAAAGAGAAAAAGAAAGATAGAAACTGAATTATCGAGTGTAAAAAGAATGTGAACAAAGAGAAAACGAAAAAAGAAAAGGAAATATATATATATATATATATATATATATATATATATATAAATAAAAAACATTAATATTCTATGGTTGTAATTTATTACATTGGAATCGTAATCACGATCCAAAACATAAGACTTACAAATTCTTTTCTCTGTCCTGGACAGTTCTAACTGAATTCTATCCTCTTGGGATATATATATATATATATATATATATATATATATATATATATATATATATATATTGACCATAATATACTCTCTCTCTCTCTATATATATATATATATATACATATATATATATATAGATATATACATATATATATGTATATAGATAAAGATATAAATATTCACTACTAATATTCTCTCTATATATATATATATTTATATACATATATATATAGATACACACACACACACACATATATATATATATATATATATATATATATATTGACTACTAATATTCTAATATATACTATATATATATATATATATATATATATATATATATATATATATATATATATAAAATATATAGGTATAGATATTGACCACTAATATTTTCTCTATCTATCTCTCTTTTCTATATATATATATATATATATATAGATACACACACATATATATATATATATATATATATATATATATTAACCACTAATATCTCTCTCTCTCTCTATATATATATATATAGACACACACACACACACATATGTATATATATATTGACCACTAATATTCTCTCTATATATATATATGCATATATATATAGATATATACATATATATATATAGATATAGATATAGATATTGACCACTAACCTTCTCTCTTTCTATATATATACATATATACATAGATACACACACACACACACCCACACACACACACATATATATATATATATATATATATATATATATATATATATATAACAAAAATGTTTGTGCGTGTGTGTCCGTCAGTGTTTATGCATGCTTTTTATGTACGTCTACATTTCTCGACTGATTTTGATGAAATTGTATACATATGTTGCAAATTTATTAAGATAAGTTAAAGATAAGTGTGTGTGTGTCTGTGTGTGTGTCTGTGTGTGTGTCTGTGCGTGTGTCTGTGTGTGTAAGTGTGATGTGTGTTAGAGAGGTTCTTGGTAGGAAAAATTAATTACCTTAATTATACTTTTCTTGTGAAAAACTGAATTAATTTATGCAATTTATCCTATTTTGTTAAGAAAAATGCTTTCCCTAACTTACTAAATTTATAATCTTACAAATGGTGGTAAACTCAAAATAGAGACAGGTAAATTTTTCCAAACTTTCCCGCTTCTTTTTATCACCCTTCTGCAAATGTCTTCCCTGCGTAATTCCCTACGTAATTCAGTCGTTGTAACCAATAGCTTCTCTTGCCTCCAATATGGCGATTTTCTAAGGGGCTTTTTTTCTATCCCTCTTACCTTTAATGTCAGTGTCAAATTTTCTACGCCCTTTTCTCTTTATGTACCCTAGAAATTTTCACAGTCTCTTTCCGATGTCCTGGTAATTCCATAAACTACCTCCGAGTCCTGTGTAAGACGACCAACTACGTCCAACAGCAAGGCCTCTGATCAGGGTGTTTTGAGGAGCGTGAAACCACCTCTTAATTACTGACCCCCACCCCCCAATCCGGGATGGTAGCACCTGTTAGGGTCCCAACTATGGACAAATAGTTAACCCCCAAAGTGGGGTCAAAACACAAAGTGTAAAAATAGGTTATGATAACAGCAATATTTTGAGGAAAATTTATTACCCGCTATACATTTTTGAAGGTAAAAAAATATTACCAGCAATAAAAATCTTGTCGGCATTAAATAACCTATTGAAGTTGATATGCCGTAAAACATCACAAACCAAACCAATATATACTGATACTAGATAGATAGATAGATAGATAAAATATAACCAGCAATAAAAATCTTGTCGGCATTAAATAACCCATTGTGGTTGATATGTTGTAAAATAAACAAACCAAACAGATAGATAGATAGATAGATAGATAGATAGATAGATAGATAGATAGATAGATAGATAGATAAAATATTACCAGCAATAAAAATCTTGTCGGCATTAAATAACCTATTGAAGTTGATATGTCCGTAAAATAAAACAAACCAAACCAATATATACTGAGATAGATAGATAGATAGATAGATAGATATAGATAGATAGATAGATAGATAGATAACCAGCAATAAAAATCTTGTCGGCATTAAAAACCCATTGTGGTTGATATGTCGTAAAATAAAACAAACCAAACCAATAGATAATAATAGATTGTCGATAGATATTAATAGATAGATAAAATATAACGCACAATAAAAATCTTGTCGGCATTAAATAACCCATTGAGGTTGATATGCTGTAAAACAAAACAAAAAAAATCTAATTCAGTCTCTTTCCAATGTTGCAAAATACTTATCACTAAACGTGTCGGGACGTTAACACTTCTCAGAGTCAAGATATGAATAATTGTATTATTTACACAATATATATATTTAAAAACGTTTATTGAATAAGCTCACTAAATATTCAAATTTAAAGTTAAATATAATTTATTCTTCTTTTACGTTCCATGGACGTTCATGACGTTGGCGATTATGGCTTTCCACAATTTCCGGCATTTTTAGCTCTTGATAATTTTTGTCTTTTTGCTAACCCTCCTAAAACTTGTCCCGTCATTCATTTACTCAAACTTGATAGGTAGGTCAGGCGTTGTTTTCCTCTATCTTGCTTGTCTTCAATCTGTCTTGTGAGTATCAAATTTTTCCAAGCCTTCTTTCCTCACTAAGTACCCTAGAAACTTCAGCTGTCACTTTCTGATGTTAAGTACAAATGTCCTTTTTTCCATTTTCTCTAAAACTTCACTGTTGCTCACATGTTCGGTTTATGGTATTCTCAGCATCCTACTGTAGAACCATATTTCTACTGTCTCTCGCTGTGATGAGATTTTCCAGCATTCACTACCATATAGGAGATATGATATTACATAGCAGTTAAGTACTCTTTTCATTGCTTAGAATTAAAATGGCTAGATGTAACCGTATGTTCTATGCTAACAGTTTCTTTCCTTGCAATTCTTGCTCGTAGAAATCTCTCCAGGCTTCTTGCTTTCCGGCCAACTCTGAATACAATGTCAATCGTTAGCTACCGTCGTCTTGATTCCTCTTCTTTTTATTTTTTCTCAGCTAATCAATGCTTTTCTTTTTTTTTATCATTTCACACTCATTAAGCCTTTGTGTCTCAGTGTCTTAAATTCATAAGAGTGGCCCACGGACCTTGTACAGGGTGAACCTTATTGTAATAAAAAAAAAAAAAAAAAAAACAATGGAACATTTAAAAGTATTTAAAATAGATTTAATAATATTTAAAATACTTTAAAAAATATTTAAAATACATTTCAAAACATGTTAAATACATTTTAAAATATTTAAAATACATTTTAAAAATATTCAAAAGATTTAATAATATTTAAAACACAATTAAAAATATTTAAAATACATTTAAAATATAAAACAACGACTAATAATGCGAGAAATATATATATGATATATATAATATATATACATGTGTGTGTGTATATATATAGATATATAATATATATAGATTTATATTATATATAATATATATAGATTTATATTATATTATATATATATATTTATTATATTTTAAATTATATATATATATTTAATATATATATTAATATATATTTATATTTAATATATATATATATATTTAATATATATATATATAATATATATATATATGTTTATTATAAACAGATCATTTACTTAAAATACTTGTATCTATAAAAGAATGTTAAACATAAAAATGTCTTTAAATACACACACACACACACATATATATATATATATATATATATATATATATATATATATATATATATATATATATATATAAGTGTGATATAACAGAAAAAAAAATTTATAATATTAAATGAAAAATATTTAATGAAAGATGTGAACTTGTTTTTGACGAGTAATGTAGGGAATAGCCATCAACAAGAGGACGTGCCCGAAATGCGATTTGCAGGTCGGGAACGCTAGAATCAAGCAGACCCTGAAGTTTAAATATCTGCGAAGCGTCTTGACAGAGGACGGTAAGTGCGACACTAAGATACTTAGACGTATTGGGATGGCCAAGGACGCATTCCAAAAGCTGAGCAGAGTATTGCGAGACAGGAGGAATTCTTTTGTAACAAAGAAAAGAATACTGAGCTGTTACGTGACATCTGTCTTCCTTTACGGCAGCGAATGTTGGGTGATTTCCTCAAAGATGAAGAAGAGACTCAGGGCGACGGAGACGTAGTTCTACAGAAGGATGCTAAGGATATCATGGACCGAGCGCGTGAGCAACGCTAAGGTCTTAGAGAGGTTGCAAACAAAGAGGAGGCTTATAATCAAATATCAGGAAGAGACACCTGTAGTTTCTGGGACTCATAATGAGGAAGCAGGGCCTGCAGAATCTGATATTCACAGGTCAAATAGAAGGAGAGACAAGGGAAAGCAGCGCGTGACATACCTGACGAGCTTATGCAGGTGGATGACAGAACGCGTTCTTGGGGAGGAAGCAAAGGGAGGAAGCTTACTGAGAGCTGCAAGGGATAGAAGGTGGTGGAGAGCCATGATCGCCTACGTCCCGAAAGGACATGGCGCATAAAAATAAAAGAAAGAATCTAGGAAACAGAAGCCCAGGTGAAAAGGCGCAAGCAGTTCTACGGCTAAGAATGTCCAAAGTACGGGTTAAAAAGAGATAACTGCGGAATCGAAGTCAGAACATTATCATTGATAACTCTCTCACCCAATTTGCGGATAATAGATACTATATTCTGAATACTCGATATAATGCAAAATATTACAATGATAAAATTGGTCGATAATTATTTATATCTATTTATACTGGGACTCACGCATGCAATTACAAGTAATCCATAATAATATTTTAAATTTTGAAATCATATTTATTTTTGGCATGTAGATTTTCTTTTTTTTTCTATCTTTGATTGTCTTTCAATCATTCCGCCTCGCCGGATATCCTCTTTCGATACACCTATGAGATTCTATATAACTATGAAGATCACTGCACTTATGAGGCAGGCCGTACCGTTTTGAAACCACGAAGCTAGATACTTAACTTTCTAATATGTTCATTATGTTAAAACTGTTTTTTAGTTAAAATAAATAACAAATGGTTTTAAAAATGGCTTCCTTCCAGCATTAACGAACATCTTTCCCAAGAGTCCGATGAATCGGAATAGGGGTTTGCTGCATTAGCAATCTGTTTAATGCACAAACTGGCTTCCTTTCTTCATTTCTCTTATTCACTTTTTTTTTTCCTTTTCTCTACATTTTACTACATTCTGCTCTTCTGTTCGACGGTGTTAAATGTCGTCTGCTTAATGAGTGTAGTTATTAAACTGCTTCTGCTGGTTCTTCTTCTTTACGTTTTTTTGTTTTTTGTTTTGTTTTTTTGTTTTTTTGTCATCTCGCGTTTATTTAATTGCCTGTTCGGCTCTCTTTGCCTTCTGTTTCGACAAGATTGTAAATTAATATTCTCCGTTGTTGCTTCCACTGCCTTGGCTGCAGGACCTCTTCGCAAATTAATGGAGATGTGCTGCTTTGTCAGTAAGGCCAACAATTCACTCAACGTGAGAACTCATAGTCATTGCAAAACATATTATTAAATGCGGGTAGGAATCGGGTGGATGCTAGGATGTTGCACAGATGCGAAAATACGGGTCACTAATGCATACATAAAATGCACAGATCTAAATATAAATGTGAAGCAAAATTTATTTCAGATAGATAGATAGGAACAGATGAGATAGATAGATAGATAGATAGATAGATAGATAATAGATAGATAGATAGATAGATAGATAGAAACAAAATGAGATAGATAGAAACAAACTGAGATGAGATAGATAGATAGATAAAACAAACTGGGATAGATAGATAGATAGATAGATAGATAGATAGATAGATAGATGAATGAAACAAGAAACTGAGATAGATAGAAACAAACTGAGATAGATAGATAGATAGATAGATAGATAGAGAAACAAACTGAGATAGATATGATGAAACAAACTGAGATAGATAGATAGATAGATAGATAGATAGATAGATAGATGAATGATAGATAGAAAACAAACTGAGATAGATAGATAGAAACAAACTGAGATAGATAGATGAATAGATAGATGGATAGATAGATAGATGAATAATGAATAAACAAACTGGAGATAGATGAATGAAATGGAAACTGAGATAGATAGATGATAGATGAATGAAGCAAACTGAGATAGATAGATAGATAGATAGATAGATGGATGAATAGAAACAAACTGAGGATGATAGATGGATAGATGGATAGATAGATGGATGAAACAAACTTGGATAGATAGATAGATAGATGGATAGAAACAAACTGAGATAGATGGATAGAAACAAACTGAGATAGATGGATAGATGGATGGATAGATGAAACAAACTGAGATAGATAGATAGAAACAAACTGAGATAGATAGATTGATAGATAGATAGATAGATAGATAGATAGATAGAAACAAACTGAGATAGATAGATAGAAACAAACTGAGATAGATAGATAGATAGATAGATAGATAGATAGATAGATAGATAGATAGATTGCAATAGTGATTCAATGGGAGAAATTATGTTCACTTATCGTCCGGTTCACACTCATTACTACATTAAAAAAATGTAGAAAAATATACGCATATATATTAGCATCTCCTAATCCAAATATTTTTTTAAATAAACAGGGGCGAAGTCATACAAGAAATAATGATGAATGAATTGTAGAATACACCAGTCTATATTTCTGCAATTAAGTATTGTAACTATTTACACTATTTCCATTGTTGGAACTGTTGTCCCCTTCTTTATATCACCTGAAGAAGGCCAGTGCGTACAACGACCGAAAAGTCTTGAATATAACAAGAATGATGACAACAGTCCCTACAATGTAAATAATGTAAATACCCAATTTTTTTTTATTTTATATCAGTCATTTATGTCCCATGTCTGATACGCGCTTAGGCAATAATGTATCTTTCGATACCTGACTGACGAGGCAGATTTTTTCCCGCAGTAGGTTGCCATTTCTTTCTGCCGTAAACCAGTTGCTATCCAAGTCTATAGAAACCGGTTTGTACTGCTATTTACCCGTAGCTGGGAGAGAAGAAGAGGATTCATACCTTTCCCAAGGGTAATAGTATGACTGGAATTCGAACTCACCTCTCCGATTTCTCAATCTGAGCCACTATCCATTAGTACACCGTGCCTCTAATGTTATTTTATATAAAGACAAATATAAAAAAAGCCAAACTGTTAACAAAAGAGTTAAAGAATTTTTTATTTATTTTAAGACGCATGCGGGTTACTGAAAGCGAAAGAAAATGAGAAGACGTTAATGAGGAGAAAGCAGAAGAGAAGAACAGGATTCAGGAAGACAAAAGATGGCGGTTGATGTTGAGTTTATTTTTTTTCAAGATCGTATTTGATAGGGAATGATGAAAGCGGGAACGAATCCCACCGACGAGAAGTGTGAGAAATGAAACTATTAAAATAAAACTTACAGTTACATCTCGCTAATCTCAACAGTAACAAGATAAAACTTATTTGTCAATCTAGTAAGACGCTTAAGTTCATGCGGCTGACGTATCAAGGGAGATAATTCATTGGAACAATCACCATGTAGATATTTATGGAAAAGACAGACAGAAGCCATGTCACGGCGGTGGGATAGTGAGTGAAGTCGAGATGCCAGGTCAGGACCGACAACATTACAGACCCTTCTTTAGTTTTCATATTCATCGCCAATCCTCACTTTCCAGCCTTGATAAATTTCAAGGTAGTTTACGCGGGCTTACGGGTGATGATTTATTTTTCATCCGGTAGCCTCTTCCCGACAAGACGCGACATGGCAAACTTAGTTCCATTTTTTTTTAATCCCAATATTTCAGACTCTTACACGGAAGACCCACCATGTTAAGTCGAACCACCATCATCCCTTGTATTGCATTTGTAAAGAGTAGCTCCCTTTCAGAACAATTTTTCCCCAAAGCCACCCGTTTGTGGAAGAGATAAGCACGTAGGTCGCTTCTCCGAGTACTACAATATTAACCATTTCAAATGTCAATCATTATTTATCCTCCCTATCCTCATAATTTCCGCTTTCACCTTTTACATTCATATTACACCATATCACTCTACTTTGACCGGCTCTTCAGCATTGTTTTGAACAAAAATAAAACGAAATAGACTACTATTTCTATCTGTTAATGTCTATTTTGAAATTCTTCCTAAAATAAACTTAGCGTTCACTCAGAGTCTATGATTGACAATTTCATCCCTGAATCCGTATAAGCGATATTATTATTATTATTATTATTATTATTATTATTATTATTATTTATCTCTGATTAATATTATGATGATGTGAAACGCAATTATTATTTTTTTATAATGTGAAGAGATCGTTTGACGAGAGATAAAAACAATATTGGGAAAGGGATAAGTGAGCTGTGGCGGGAAAAAGAACGGACGTGGGAGTAACTTTGTTGGGGAAACGTTATCAAATTGTGGGGGTGGGGTAAGGTTAATTGGAAATGGATTGGGTTCCGCATTGGTGGGATAAATAAGAAAAAAAACAAAGAATATTAAAGGGAAAAAAGATAAGAAAGAAAATAAAATAGTCTTTTTAAACAGAAAGAAAGAAAGAAAGAAAGAAAGAAAGAAAGAAAGAAAGAAAGAAAGAAAGTGCGTAGAAATAGGGTAGACTAAAGGACGGGAGCTGCAAGGGTACAAGAACGGAATATGAGTAGACAAATCATTATCGAAGAGATAAAGACATCGAATATAATACGGAAAGAAATTAAGTCTGGAACTAAAAAAAAAAAATGGTCCAAGTAATTTGCCAAACCAGCAAAGAATGGAAATAAAAGATTTTTGAGAAAAGGGAGCGATGAAGAAACAAGAAAGAAAAATGAAAAGAAAGAGTGGGAAAGAATATATTAATAATGGAGAAATATGCGGCAATGGATTTGAAGAAGAAGAAGAAGAAGAAGAAGGAGGAGGAGGAGGAGGAGGAGGAGGATAATAATAATAATAATAAAAAGAAGAAGAAGGATGAGGAGGAGGAGGCTAAGAAGAAGGAGGAGGAGGAGGATAATAATAATAATAATAAGAAGAAGAAGAAGAAGAAAGAGGAGGAGGAGGAGGAGGATAATAATAATAATAATAATAAAAAGAAGAAGAAGGATGAGGAGGAGGAGGCTAAGTAGAAGGAGGAGGAGGAGGATAATAATAATAAGAAGAAGAAGAAGAAGAAGACTAATAAGAAGGAGGAGGATAATAAGAAGGAGGAGGAGGATAAGGAGGAGAAAGAGGAGGAGGAGGATGATAATAATAATAAGAAGAAGAAGAAGAAGGAGAAGAAGACGAATAAGAAGGAGGAGGAGGAGGAGGATAATAAGAAGGAAGAGAAGGAGGAGGATAATAAGAAGGAGGAGGAGGATAAGGAGGAGAAAGAGGAGGAGGATAAGGAAGAGGAGGAGGGGGAGGAGGAGGAGTGATAGAAGAAGAAGAAGAAAAGAAGAAAAAAGAAGAGGTGGGGAAAAAAGGATATAAAAAAAAAAAAAAAGCAAAAACATATTTATTTTACTTTAAACTAAATGTATATATATATATATATATATATATATATATATATATATATATATATATCGAGATAAAGAGAGAGAAACACAGACCGACAAACAGACAACAGACAAACAGTAATATAACTATATATGTATATATTATTATATTTTTATAATATATATAAATTTATAATATTTTAAATTATTATATTTTTATAATATACATGCATATATATATTTATGAAAAACTAGGTAATCCGTATGGGTAGACCTAAGGAGGATAAAATAAATCCAGAGAGCTCAATGTAAATCGAGAGCAAATAATTTAAATAAAAATAGACCATTTTAAGGTTCCATGTAATAAATTATTTCACCACAGCCATTTTAAAGGACTGCGGATCATCAGACTTTACTTCCAAAGGTTGAAATGAAAAATGAAAAGAAATTTACACATTTTTGACGGGCCGTATTAAGCATAGTTGAGCTCTCTTTGGACATATGCTTAATATATATATATATATATATATATATGAATGTATGTATGTATTGTTCATTTAGGCATTTAGGCAACAATTCCTCTTTTATACATGTTTCGTGAAAGATCACTGACAATGTATTGCGATGAGGCTTTTTATTTAATTTTTCTCGTGTTCGTATAATTGTTTTCTTTTCTAGACAGAATGCGTGTAACACCAGTCCAAAAGTTTTGCATATTCGAGCGCTTTCGACTATACTTTTAGTCATTATCAAGGATGATTTTTATTTTTACTTTTTTAACTGAACGTAAACGGTTGTGTACGTGTCTAGAGTCATAGGAACGTTTTATTTTCTAAATAAAGTGTCCCTATAATAATCATATATATATATATTTTAATTTTTATAAGCTATAACTACTAATAGTAATAGTAATGTTAATTTCCCTACAAAAAAAATTTTGGCATTCATTGACCGAGCAGGAAATGCTAACGTCGATTGAAATTTATAAAATCCTTCTCTTAAAACATTTTTTTCTTTTACAACAGTTTTCTCAAGTGCAAAAGCTGCTATCGCTCTTTTCAGTATTAACGGTAATGGCTTCCTTCCTAACCTTTTGTCAACATCTTGATTATGTCTTTATTTTATCTCCCAACTAGTAGTAGAGCCCGGCGTTGCCCGGGGATGTAACAGAGATAGATCAAGTATCGACCATCATAAAGATTGAAAAATAAAATTGACAAAGATTATTGTTTAAGGTTGACGGACACGCATGTCTTAATTAGTTTTTTTTTTTTTACGAATTGGTCAAACCCAAACTCAAACAAAAACATTGTTTTCAATCGTTATGAGTCTACCGATTGAATAGAATTTTATTATAAACAATTGTCTTGTAAATGGAATTTTTAAAGCATTCTGAATGTAAAAATAAAGAAAAAAGTGTGCAAGACAATAAGAAAACATTACCTGCCAAAAAAATGTTGAAATCGGTTGAAAAACGTAGGAAATCCGATCCCATATATAAACGAACACACACACACACACAAACAACCTGGGTTTTATTATAAGTATAACTCGATATGAGTTGTCCCCCTTTCATTAATGCCTCTTAAATGTGTTTTCAAATTGATTTCGTGCAAAAACAATTGTGTTTTTCCAATTTTTGGCGCTGTCAGAACCACCGCAAGGTAATTTTACATAGTCCTGTGAAGTTTTGTTAAAATCGGTTGAAAAATGTAGGAAATCCAATCCAATATATAAATTTACAGACACACACACAATCTGCGTTTTATAACAAGTAAGATAAGATAAGATTATATGTCCTATTCATTTTAGTTGTTTCCGCTGTTGGTAGTCATCTAGTGTTCTCGTTTCTGTTATTTAGTTTCTTGTTTGTGATTATGTAGCGCCAGTCTTTGCCAAGACTCCCAGGTTTCACTCGCTCAAAGCCGTTTTTCAGTCATTTATGTCTCTTCTGAATTTTCGCTTTTTGATATATATTTTAATTGCTATGATTTTTTTTTGTGGGGGGGAGACAATGGTAGGTTTTCCCGTTGCCACGGTGATTACCAGTTATTGTAAGCTCGGATGTGCGGTTGGTGTAATGTATAACGTCTCCGAATTACACGCAAATACCCCTGGGAAAAGGTATAAATACAACTGTGTATATTCCCGCCCCAAATACAGGGTGTCCATAAAGTTCGTGTGCACTTTAAAAAATTTATAACTTTATTTGTATTTGCGATAGAAATAATTTGTAAAAAGGATTAGAAAGAAGTAAATCTATATTTTTTTTCAAAGTTTTATTGAAATTTTATGTAATTTTCCACATGTTCTCCATCATTAGCAATACAAAGGGTAATACGTTTTTGCAGTTCACGGAAAACATCTGCCGACTGATTTAAAGTAATGCCTAAAATCAAATTAGTTATTTTATCTATACTTAAAACTAGGTTCATTGAATTTTATAACATTTTTTACAGATTATTTCTATCGCAAATACAAATAAATTTTTTAAAGTGCACACGAACTTTATGGACACTAATTAATGAGACTTTTATCTCTAAACCATTATTGTCGACAAATTTCTTACAATTTAAAATATTTTCTGGCTTTAAATAACCAGCAATGGGTTGAAATCGTAGAAAATGAATTAATCAATCTTCTCCATAGTTTTGTGTTTGTTGTTTTTTCTCTTAGACTGCTTCCTAAATGAGTTTAGAGTACCCATTGAAATCTGGTATTAAACCATCGTGTGTAGAACAGTTGAATTGCTTCTATTTCCAAAGACTTTAGAACAATGATTTTTTTTCCTATATATACTAGCTACCTACCTACCTACCTACCTACAATAAGGTTGAGTTTAGAAATTACGCACAATAGGAGACAGTACGGAGGGTGAGAAGAAGGAACTAAGTAGAAATTACAAGAAGACAGAATGCGTGGTCATCAGTAAAAGGATCAGACCGAAATGCGATTTGCAGGTCGGGAACGCTAGAATCAAGCAAACCCAGAAGTTTAAATATCTGGGAAGCGTTTTGACAGAGGACGGTAAGTGCGACACTGGGATCCGTAGATGTATTGGGATGGCCAAGGACGCATTCCAAAAGCTGGGCAGAGCATTGCGAGACAGGAGAATTGGTAACAAAGAAAAGAATACTGAGCTGTTACGCGACATCTGTCCTTCTTTACGGCAGCGAATGTTGAACGATTTCCTCAAAGATGAAGAAGAGACTCGAGGCGATGGAAACGTGGTTCTACAGAAGGATGCTAAGGATATCATGGACCAATCTTGTGAGCAACGATGAGGTCTTAGAGAGGATGGAAACAAGGAGGAGGCTTATACTTAACATCAGGAAGAGGCGGTTAAAGTTTCTGGGATACAAAATGAGGAAAGGGGGCCTGGATAATCTGATACTCACAGGAAAAATAGAGGGAAAGAGAGACAAGGGAAAACACCGTGTGGTATACCTGGCGGATTTAAGCAAGTGGATGTTAGAACGTGGTCTGGGGAAGGAAGCAGAAGTAAGGAACTTGTTGAGATCTGCGAGGGATAGAGGGAGGTGGAGAGCCATGATCGCCTACGCCCTGAAAGGACATGGCACATAAAAAGAATCCACTTCCCTGATATGTGAGAATATAAAGCGGTAACCCCTTATCCGCGGTTTTAATGTCCAGTGGTATCAGTTAAGCGCGGTAAAAAAAAAAAAAACAATTTGGGAATTTTGCATAGAAAATGACCATTTTGGGGCTTTTGAGATGATCTGAAAGAAAGAAGGCACGTTCTTTAGAAGGATAAAGGAATTTTGCCGGGATGTAGTGCTCTCTGTGGCCTACCGGTCTAAAGAACAATGATGAGGAAGGAAGGCCTGGAGAATCTGATACTCACGGGTCGAATAGAGGGAAAGAAAGACAAGGGAAAGCAACGCGGAGGACTTATGCAAGTGGATGACAGAACGTGCTCTGCGGGAGGAAGCAGAGGGAAGGAACTTGTTGAGATCTGCGAGGGATAGAGGGAGGTGGAGAGCCATGATCGCCTACGTCTTGAAAGGACATGGCGCATAAAAAGGAAAAAGAATGCGTCTTCGCAATGAATTTATTTCACTCATACAGTCTGATCTCAGGTTTCTAAAAGAACAACCACATATTAATTTATAAGGGTCTCCTTAATAGGCCAGACATGCTATTTAAGCCGCTAATAAATGAAAGACAAATTGAATCAAGGCTATAAGAAAAAAAAAAGCCTAGAATTCGAAGGCGCATTCGAATAGCAAAAGATGCCTTCCTGAAGGTAAGCAAAGTATTAGGTTGGTGCAAAAATAATGACCTAATAATGTCGTTTTTTGACGTTAAAAAATACGTCAAAAAGCGACATTATTACGTCATTATTTTTACACCAACCTAATAATAAGATATAGAAAAATATTATTAAAACAAGAAGTCAGTCAGTCACACTTGATGCACGCATCTTTCGATATATGACTGATTAGGCTGATTTTTCCCGCCATAGGTTGTCGTTACTTTCTGCGGTAGGCCGGTTGCCAACAAAGACTATAGGGCCCAATCTGTCCTCAAAGATTGCAGGTCGGGAACGCTAGAATCAAGCAAACCCGGAATTTTAAATATCTGGGAAGCGTTTTGATAGAGGACGGTAAGTGCGTCACTGAGATCCGTAGACGTATTGGGATGACCAAGGACGCATTCAAAAAGCTGTGCAGAGTATTGCGAGACAGGAGGATTGGTAACATAGCTGGGGGTATTTGTGCGTAAGTTAATGCAACGAACCCGACTGGAATTTGAGCTTGCCTGATTTCACACTTCGAACCGATATTTATTGCAAAACAAGAAGAGTGCTAAAATGCGATGTAATATCGGGGCCTCCTACATGGTAATGAATGCTGGACAATTTCCCTATAGATCAAGAGGAGACTTGAAGCAACAGAAATATGATCCTACAGAAGTGTGCAGAGAATACCATAGACCGAACATGTGAGCAACGATGAAGTTTTAGAGAAAATGGGTTAAAAAATGGGATGAAGTTTT
This sequence comes from Acanthosepion pharaonis, assembly GCA_903632075.3. Lineage (NCBI taxonomy): Eukaryota > Metazoa > Mollusca > Cephalopoda > Sepiida > Sepiidae > Acanthosepion > Acanthosepion pharaonis. The sequence goes on along the minus strand of CAHIKZ030000372.1, from coordinate 2,107,717 downwards.
AGAGAAAATGGGATTGACTGATATGGTTTGTTTGTTTTTTGTTTTTTTTGTTTTTGTTTTTAAAATAAAGGATTACCTATAAACCGTAAGAAGACAGATTGTATATTTGTCAGCAAGTGTGACAGCTCAACGTGTGAGCTGAGGATTTGAGACATCAGAGTCAAGAAGGTAGAGATGTTTAACTATCTGCATAATGTCCTAATAAACGACGAAAAACGTGACTCAGCGTTGGACTAGCGAAAGATGCTTTCTAGAAGCTAAACAAAGTATTAAGATATAGAGAAATGTCAGTAAAAAAAAGATTGATTTGATTTGTCTGTTTAACGGCACATCAACTGTCGTTTAAGACAGAAATTTAATTTTCATAGGAGTTTGGAAGTAATAAAAATATGATATATGTTATTCTGCTTTCACAAGTGAATACATGGTAGATGATACTCAGCTTTTGTACATATTTGTGTGAACATGATTACTAGAGGTTGGGATGTTTGTTTTATATTGAATCTTTGTTAAAGTTATATTTTGGAACAGAGTTTCATTTCTTTAAAAATTGCAGGATGTTATATGGATTAATGTCATGAAAGTTCTTTCAGGTTCGTTGGTTGTAAGCATTTTAAACAGATTTGGAGGAAGTCGCTAAAATTTGTTAGTATATGCGTATTGTTGGTAATTGATATTCCTTGTTAAAATTCTGCTGCAGATGGTGGAATGTTGCGTTTGCTTCTCACGAGGATACAAATTCCTTGTGTGAGATTTCTCAATTCGTTTGAGATGTTCATGGACACGTGAACATGGCTACATTTCTGCGACAACTTTCTTTATTTTGACCTGGATACAATTCTATAAATAATTTCAAAAACTTCTTCATTCACAGAGCCAGGATTGTTGGATATGGCAACAGGCCTTTTGAAACCTTTTTAAGTCATAATACGCGATAATAACAACAAAGAGAAAGACAATAGCCCGTGGGTTTAAATACCAGGATTTATTATTGATGGATGTTGTCTTAACAACAGGAGATGCAAGGATGACATTCGGTTTATGGCAAAATCAAAATGGAAATTGCAAGTGGACCTAGACAATATATTAAAGGAAAGCGGGAAGAAAGGACTACCTCTAAACTATAAAGAAGACGGATTGTATATTTGTTAGCAAGTGGAATAGCTCAAATTGTGAGCTGAGGATTTGAGACATCAGAGTCAAGAAGGTACAGATGTTTAACTATCTGCATAATGTCCTAATAAACGACGAAAAACGTGACGCAGTAGTTCGAAGGCGCGTTGGACTAGCGAAAGATGCTTTCTAGAAGCTAAACAAAGTATTAAGATACAGAGAAATGTCAGTAAAAATGTGCTTAAATACGATGTAATATCGGACCTGCTATATGGCAATGAATGCTGCACAATTTCCGCACCAATGAAGAGGAGAATTGAGGCAACATAAGTATGGGTCTACAGAAGGATACTGGGAATACCATAGTTCACAACGAGAATTTTAGAGAAAATGGGTTGATTGAATTATTGATTGATATGATTTGTCTTTTGTTTGTTTTTTTACAGGTTATCAACGTTTTGCAGAAAATATTTTTAAACCCTAAAAATATTTGTAGATAATGATTTATTGATACCATTCCTACTAGTTAACCCATAGCGGTGGGGAGAATAGCTAGATTCATACCCTTCCTAAGGCTATTTACGAGTAAGTGGATCCAACGAACCCGACTGGAATTGGAACTCGGTTCTTCGATTTCCAGTTATCCCTTACACCACTCGCACAAGCTTACAACACCTGGTATTCCCAAGCGGTCACCCATTTATGTAGTGACTAGCATCGACATTACTTAACTCCGGTGCGTGTAGGAGATCTGTTATTTGAACGTGATATTATCGTATGCCTAGAGAAAATGGAAATAAAAAGGACACTCATGCATTGCATCAAAAAGAGAGACTTGAAATTTATAGCGCACATAATGAGGAAAGAGGGCTTGGAGAATTTGGCACTCACAGGGCACAATGAAAGCAAGAGAGTCAGTGTGAAATAGCAAATGACCAATCTAACTCGTTTCTGTAAATGGATGAGAGAAGGGACTGGTGGATGGCAAGGATACAGACGTTACTTAGAGCTATGATAGGACACTGTGGAGAGCCATAATCCTCACGTCCTGAAGGGAGACGGAACATAAGTAGAAAATGTGTTTACGTATGCCTACGTGTGTGTATACGTGCCTCGGAATTATCGTTGTTCATCTAAAAATGTTCCAATGTATATTATTTTTATACTGAAAAACTACGCAAGTTGAATATCTCAGTATTGAAAATTGTTAGAAGTCGTGTCTATGTTTCGAAATTAAGTATCCAGGCATACAAACCTGCATAGAGCGTAACTTTAGGTTTCATGTTTGCCGATGCTATCGAACCGTAAAACTGTCTGATTAAAATATGGAGAAGTTACCGCGAAGCTATCACTTGGGGTTTCAAACGCAGAAAAGACTTCTGTTTCAACGCTGAACTCCGAATGGCAGGAAAGGTCAGTAAGAGAACGAAGTAATTTATTTTCATTTTCGAAATCAGCAAAGGACGAGAATAAATTTAGATGAAACATTTGATTATTTTGTCTATACGACTTTTTTAAGCCGTTGCATCATCAGATGTTATGTCTAAATGGAGAGGAAGGAAGGAAGGAAGGAAGGAAGGAAGGAAGGAAGGAAGGAAGGAAGGAAGGAAAAGAGACAGGGAGAAGGAAGGAAGGGTCGCAAGGATTCTTGCAAGGAAGAAAGAAAGAAAAAGAGAAAAGAGATGAAAAGAAAGAAAGAAAGAAAGAAAGAAAGAAAGAAAAAGAGAAAAGAGATGAAAAGAAAGAAAGAAAAAGAGAAAAGAAATGAAAAGAAAAGAAAGAAAGAAAAAGAGATAAGAGATGAAAAGAAAGAAAGAAAGAAAGAAATAAGATAGAGTATGTTGAGAAAGAGAAACAGCATAGAAATTGTAAAGAAAGAAAGAAAAAAAGAATGAAACGAAAATAGAAAAGAACTGGGCAAAGACCAATGAAAAAAAAACGATGTAACATTTAATAAAAAGGAAATAAAAAATAGAAAACCCATCAGAATAGGGAAGAATAAATAGAGAGTCGTGTGAGGGAAAAGAAAGAAAGAAAGAAAGAAAGAAAGAAAGAAAGAAAGAAAGAAAGGTTGGAAATAAGAAAGAAAGAAAGAAAGAAAGAAAGAAAGAAAGAAAGAAACGTCCAAGGAAAAAAAAACAAAGAATGAAATAAAGAGACGGCCGTAAAAAGAAAGAAAGAAATGACTGACCAAAGAAAGAAGGAAATAAACAAAGAAAGAAAGAAAGAAAGAAAGAAAGAAAGAAAGAAAGAAAGAAAAAGTCTAGTGACCAAAATAAAGGAAGAGACGATGCACCAAAAAAAAAAAGTGACGAGTGACCAAAATTTACAACTTAAGCCTTACAAATTTTAGCCAAAATGGATGAAAAGAAACGGTCTGGTCTTACTTCAGGATAACACGATAAATAATAATAAAATAGAACAATTATTACAATAGTCGATAATGAAGATTATCTGATAAATGGAAGATTCGTTCTTAATGTAGATCTTAGTAGGCACAGTAAGAGTTTAATAACAACAAGTAATAATGATTTACAACGCAAAATACAGATGTGTCACAAGGTGTATCGAACACCCAATGAGTATCGAACTAACTACTCAGTCGTAATTATCAGACCACATGAGCTGTTAATCGTTATACCACGACGAAGTACGCGACAGCAGTAACTAATAACGAAATGGCAGTCATAGTTTTGTACCACGAAACATATCCTTAAAATATGAAATAGAACAATTATTATATACAGTAATAAAAGTTGATTTTTCTAAGCGCAGCTCAGATGTGGTACGAGGTGGAACGTATGGGGCACCCAGTGAGGATCTGTAGTTTAAATGAGTCTCTATTACAACGACGTCATTTGTAAAAATCAAGATACCGCTGGTTCAATCCGCCGTTCTCGCTTTCTGAACACTTCAAAATCCATCTTTTTCCTCCCTTTTCACTGCTTCAGCCTTCTTTTATCAGGCCAACACCGTAGTCGACCAACCAATCAGCGTTATTTTATTCTCAGTTACCCAGGTAAATAGCCTTCTCCGATTCGGCCAATCAGCACATGACTTGGTCGAAGCATGCCAAACTGTACAAAAACCCTCGTTACCATATACTGCTGGAATTGCTCGACAGGAGAGTAATGCCATTTTCACGGCGCAAACTTGCCGATGTCACGTGCTGCACGTTAAAGTAAAACCCTTACTTTGCTATGCACCAAATGCAAGCCACTCTGGCTCGCTTGTTTCTACGGGACTGTTCACCACAGGATCGAACTAACAACTCAGTCGTATTTGAGCTAGCAATGCAAGCTGGATAACCATTACATCGGGTTGAAGTACCCAACAGTAACTTGCTCCGCATAGCCTAGATATGGTCCAAGCATGAGTTTAAGGAGCTACGAACTCACAGCTTAGGCGTAATTTAAATAACGACACAAACATACTAACCATTGCACCATGTTGATTTGTTCAAAGACTAGAACTAATAATAAAATAAAGCAATTATGGCGATAAAAGATATTACTGGGATAGTTCATTCACACAGCCATAACTCTCTCACGTAGGCTTACATACCACCTAAGCGGTACAAGCGACATAACAAATCATCTTGTAACAATACACAGCCCCACCGATAAACCAGTCAAATCATCTGACATAAGGAAAATTAACAACACCAAAATCCTCTATAAAAACAACTGCAAAAAACGACTACAAATTCTGGAAGGAGTTCTCATCAAACACCAAAAACCCAACATAAATAAAATAGCATTTAATACTGGCAGAGAATACTAAACATATTTACTAACTAACCCTCCAATAAAAAAAAACATCATTTCTCACCTTACCAATAATAAACTAACCAAATAATATCGTCTAATATTATCTATAAAACTAAAACAACCAATAACATATCTCTAAACAGAAACAAACGTCATGATGAAGGTTGAGAACAACCGAAAGCGCTCGACAGAAAGCTATCAACTGGGATCCTACTTTAACAATCTGGAACCAAATATTAATAAACTTGCAAGTAAGCAAGAAAAAAACAGATCATCAAACGGAAGAGTCCCGTAGTCTTTAATAATGCATGCCTTAATATATATATATATATATATATATATATATATATATATATATTCAAGTCGAATCCATTACATCCACTTATGTGCTAATACCCTTGGGAAAGGTATGAATCCTTCTCCCTCCAGCTATGGGTAAAATAGCAGGACAGACTGGGTTCTATAGCCTTGGATGGCAACTGGTCTAGGAGAAGGACAACTCTGAATTCAAAACCTGCGGAGGGTCGTTTGGGAATCTTATGGCACGCAGTGCACCAGGTCTCTGTATTCGTCCCTTCAAAAAGTGTGGATAGTCCTGCACGAAACCTTCACCACTATAATCAAATCTCATATGCTGTTGTCGGGCTGTCGGTTTGCCAGGAACTGATCTACTTGACCCTCATACGTTGAATTCGACGGGAGAGTCGAGTATATATATATATATATATATATATATATATATATATATATGTATGTATGTATATATATATATATATATATATATATAAGGCATGTATTATGTGTGTATGTATATATATATATATACTTAGTGTATTGAGCACTTAGTTAATTTTGCTTTACTTGTTTTGCAGGGTTTTTTTTCTTTGGACTCTGAGCTTGGATTCTGGACGATTGTTTTCGCCTCAATTACATGTTCTTCTTTCTTTTTTATCCCTTATTTTTCCTTGGGTATTGGTTTGTTCATTTACAAGCCAAAACACCTAAGGTTTTTCCAGACGTGTATAACTATATATATATATATATATATATATATATATAGATATAAAGACATCTATTATTAAAGAACGACTATATATATATATATATATATATATATATATATATATATATATATATATATATATATATATATATATGTGCATGCATGGCACGGTAGAGTAATGGATTGAGGAATCGAGAGCCGAGTTCGAATTCAGTCGACTTCCTACATTCACTTATGCACTAATATCTTTGGAAACGGTACGAATCCATCTCTTCTACAACCCCTACCCCAGGTAGGAATAATTAGCAGGACAGACTGTGTTCTATAGCTTTGGTTGCCAACCAGTCTAGGAGGACAACTCTGAATTCAAAACCTGTAGAGGGTTGATTGGGGACCTTGTGGCATACTGTGCACCAGTCCTCTGTATTCGGCTCTTCCAAAAGGTGTGGTTGGCTCTGCGCAAGCCTTTACCATTATAATCAGATAATATCTGCGGACAGGAAATATAAGAAATTGTAATGGTAGAAAAACAGAAAATATAAAAAAAAAAAAAAACAGGAATATTTAACAAATTAAGATTTACAATAGACGTAAAGCTAATCAAATAATAGTGAATTATCTAGACATAACATTTAATTTAAATAATACATACAAATCATATAGCAAAGCAAATTATAATGCAATATATATAAAGAAAAGTTCAAATCACCCTCCTAATGTATTTAAACATATACCAATACCTATTAATAAAAGAATTTCAAGTAATTCTAGCAATATGAAAATATTTAACAAATATGAAATAAATATGGTCCAATATTTTAAAAAAGTTGTTTTGCGAATAAATTAGACTACGTAACTAACAATAATACATACAAAAATAAAAGAAAAAGAAATATAATTTGGTTTGATCCACCTTATAATAATATAATAAAGACAAAAATAGGAAAACTGTTTTGTAAATTAATTGAAAACACTTCTGTAAAAATAGTAAACTATCAAAAATCATTAATAAAAATACAATTAAAATCAGTTATAGTTGTATAAATAATATGGAGAAAATAATAAATATATATAACAAAATATATTAAACAGAATTAATAGCAATTACAATAACAAAAGCAACAATAATTGCAATTGCCGAAATAGAAACAACTTCCCACTAAATAATAAATGTCTAGCTAATAATATAATATATTAAGCAGCTGCATCCAATAATATTTACACGGAAGAAAACATTTATATAGGAGCACTGAAACAATTTTTAAAGAAAGATCTAATAATCATAAAATATCATTTAAAATAGACAGATACGCAAATAACACAAATTATCAAAATATACATCGAGTCAGAAAGAAAAAAATTTTCCAATAAAATTAAGTGGGAAATCATAAAAATTACTCCTATATAATATTAATAATAGAAAATATAAACTGTGTTTAGAAGAAAAATTTTATATAATAAATTTTAATAATCAAATTAAATTATTAAACAAGAGAAATGAATTAATGGGTAAATGTAGACATTTTAATAATTATTTACTTTACAACTTAAATATTAATGTAATATAATATAATAAATACAACAGAAATGAATATAAGTTAAATAATAATATAACGTAATATAATAAGCACAATAAAATACATATATATATATATATATATATATATATATATATATATATATATATATATAAACAAACAACGATATACGTACAACCAAAAATAACAATGAAAAATAAAAATTACAAAATATACAATTGAAAAATATAGAATTGGAAAATAATTACGTTTACGAACGAATAATGAGAACATGTAAAATCATGAACTTGCCCTCGTCCATAACGGATTAAAAAAAACGCAAATTTGAAAACTGAAATAAAAAAAATGAATATTCATTACAATTGGAAATATTTAATATAAGGATTAACCCCTTCAAAACTGCACACAGTACTACGAAACTGCGGAGTCGGTGATATAACAACAAGGATTGATATGGACAATTACAGTTTAATAACTCTTCTGTATATAACAAAAAATATCAATTTAAATTTAGAAAATGTCGCAGCAAATGCGAGGATCACACTGAAGAAACATTAGTAAAAAAAAAACTGCCATCATAAATTTCCTAAGGGCGAATGATTAAAAAGAAAATAAATAAAAGTCGAGATTGACCAACTGTGTAGAGGCTTGAGAAATTCATGTCTAGATTTGTTTAGATGTCATGTCGAAACGAAACTGAAACTTCAATTAAAAGATCTTTTCAAATTTGGGTGTCAAAAATGGAAGAGTTCTGTTTCTTCGAGTAAAACTTCCTGAAAAAACATCATTGAGTCTTATGACTACTGAAACTGCACGTACAACGAAAACAGGCGTAGAATGCTTGAAGACTGGGCCATTCTAACCAATATATTTTTTTAAAAAAGAAAAGAAAAGAAAACGATATGGCGAGAAAGAGATAAAACAGTGAAATCAAGAAGACGCAAGGATAACTGGAGAGAAAGTTAGAATGAGAAAGCAATGAAACTTCATAAGATCGTCTGCTTTGAACCGAAAAGAAAAGAAAGCAGACGATAGAGTGGCAAGTGAGAGGGGGGACTTAAGAGAGTTTGCAGGTTTGATAATGGCAGCAGAATGAAACGAAGAATACTTGAGGAAGGAAAATCAGGAACTGATTGAACAATGGAGATGTGCGTTTCCTTTATTAAATAGCTACACGTTCCAAAAACAAATAAATAAATATTTAACTAAAAAGCATCTGGATTTTAATTTGTCTAATGCAATTGAAAAGAAGACGTTCTTTTCTTCACTGTGTTGGCAAGCGAAAAGCGGCCCATATGCTAATGACGGCACTTCCTTGTGGATGCGCCAACACAAATGATGGAAAATCTGCGTGATTAAATTTATTATTATTATTATCATTACTATTATTATTATTAATATTATTATTATTATTAGGTTGGTGCAAAAATAATGACGTAATAATATCGTTTTTGATGTTAAAAATACGTCAAAAACGACATTATTACGTCATTATTTTGCACCAACCTAATATTATTATTATTATTATTACGTTTGTTGTTTCTGGTGCAGCAGTCACCACTATTAGACCAACTAATATGAAAATCACTAGTATTAGCAGCATAGAAAAGTTACCAAGCTAAATTTCAAAATAAGGGTATTTTAGTCCCTAAAAGCGGAACACCGTGACAACTCGCTTTTTTATTTGTATTGTAACCACTACATTATTTTGTTCTTGTCGCACATTTTTATACTCAGTGGAAATTCTTTCCTCGGAGCATTTTGTCAGCGAGATTCCTCATAACTCAAGAACCATTCGGAGAATCCTCACGGAGTAAATGATGGCAGTTTTACAATCTTGGTCACAATTCCAATTTTCTCTAAGTGCAGCAACGGAAGTAATCAGCAGGGAACACCCGGAAATCTCAGAACGCGTAAAAACACTGACCGCTCCCTATTAGACAGTTTTTCCACTTTTCCCTTTCTGTGGTCTCTACCTTCAAGGCCAGATCTTTTCCACGCTTCCTTTTCAGCGGCTGCTACATCAAATTTCCTGCTCGGGAGTCTACACACAACCCTTGCTGCTGAAGACACGTGGCCTATTCTGGCAGCTTGACTTCAGATTTCTCGTTCCCCGGGGAACAAGCGGAGAAATCTCCCTCCGAGACATCTACCCAAAGGACTACTCAAAACCCTTGCTGCAGAAGACATTTACTAGTCCTTGCAGTTTGACATTCAGATTTCTTGTTCCTCGTGGGGACAAGGGAATAAATCTCCCTCTACCAAATATCTACTTGTTGAAACTTGACTAATGCATGGAATGATAATACAACACAAAATGTACTTAGAGCAAAATGTATTGAAACAAGAAAGTGTACACAATATTTACATATAGTCTTTTGTATATTCTTGGGAAGACCGTTCCTGGAGAATGTGTTGACTTAGTCGCAGTCAGGCAGAGTCTCTGGATTGAATCTCTTGATTTCTCCCCTCGTCTTCCCGGTACCAACCATATTTATATGGGCGGTACTCCACTATGCAAATTAGGTGGATCCTACCACAACACTACTCATGGCAAAATCTTTGTGAACTGGGAACCTCAACTTTTTACCCGCAAAATAACACTATTTTGCACACTCTCTTTCAACTACAAATAAAAGCCGTTAAACATTATTAGCAGCAATGTATTTTTGGAAGAAATATTACCAGAAATACGTTTTTGTGAAAAAAGATATTAGCAGCAATACATTTTTGAAAAAAAAAATATTACCAGTAATAAAAATCTTGTTGGCATTAAATAACCCAATGAGGTTGATAAACCGTAAATCAAACCAAACCAAACACTGAGCTTGGCAGTTTGTACATGAACGCAATGGAACAGAGCAAGCACTAACTGAGCAGTAGTAAAAATTGGAACTAAACGAGATATCACTTATATAACGAGACGATAATGATTGTTTGGAATTCCTTGTAGGTTACCTGAATCGAAATACTCACGAGGATGGCCGGAGAGCACAGAGGTTGAAACGATTGTATTAGCAACAACAAAAATGAGGACAATGTAAATGTAAACAGTTCAAATAAGTTAAAGATAAATATGTAATTGATACAGTTACCGAAATCAGGAGACATATGAGGCCAGAAATGGAGGACTACTGCCGTATATGGGAAGGAACTGACAATTCTTCACATGATAGTCTCTATTGGGTCCCAAACCTCTGAACTGATGAGTAGTGTTACGAGAAACTCAAGAGTTGGTCAAGGAGAAATGTCCTTTGAATATTTCTTAATTTATGAACTAGATAGATAGATAGATAGGAACAATTTAAGATATATATGAAAAGAATGAGATAGATAGATAGATAGATATGCACAAACTAACATAGATAGATAGATAGATAAAGAAAAGATTGAGATAGATAGATAGATAGATAGATAGATAGATAGATAGATAGATAGATAGATAGATACATATAAACAGACTAACATAGATAGATAGATAGATAGATAGATATATAGATAGATAGATATAACCTGTAATAAGCCGTAAAAAAATCAAATTAATCAGTCAACAAAAACATCATTCGAAAATGTTTTATGTTTCTAATTAATCTGGCCATTTTTATGTTGTCGTCATCGTTTTGAAAAAACAAAGATTGCATTTACAACTGAAGTTTTTTTTTTTTTAATTTTATTGTATTTGGTTTTTAGTTGTTTTTTCTCTGTTTCTTAATTCAAAATAAAGCCAAAAAATTCAATTTAAAAACTTTTAAAAGCATTATTCTCTAGATAGAGTTTTAATGACGATTACGATATAAAAATTGGCTTTATTTCTAAATGTTTTTTTAAAGAACAGTTACAAAACATTTTCTGTATTTTCTTACACGACCAAAAAATTCGTTTTTTCTAAATACGTGTTTAAGAATCATTACAAGAATTCTAAATACATTTTCAAGAACTATTGCTTCGTCGCCTTTATTGGTTCAAGCGAACCCTTATTCCGATAACAGAATCAGATCAGAAAGTGCTGAGAAATTTCAAAAGAAAGCGAGGAACAACTTAATTTTACGCCCATCGGTTTAGCAATTGGCCCTTCATACACATCGCCATGTTTTCTTTTTGTTTTGTTTTGTTTTGTTTTCTGTGGATCATATTTCCTGTTCGTCTTCTTCCTTCTTCATTTTTTTTTCTCTCTCTCTCTGACAAACTCTCCATGGCTCAAATTTATTTTTCAATAGAACTGTCAATCCCGAGGGCGCCCGCTGTCTACTCAAGGGATAGATCCTGTGGTCAATGTGATTAGATCACGTACGGGCCAAGTTAACTACTTTGCTGGACAAAACCATTAGAGATCTGATGAATTGAAATGCAGTAATTCAACACCTTAAAATTCTATGTGACATTCCTGGTCTCTCAATACAATAACACGCACACACACCATAGCAATTTAGTGTTTAGCTTACTAGTGGCTAAAATATTTTTAAGCAAAACCGAACTCACTACACAGTCGGATATATATATATATATATATATATATATATATATATATATATATATATATATCTTTTAAAGATATTTTGTAGGTACAAAATTTAATGATCGAAATAAAAAGTATAAAATTTAATATTACAAGACATATTAAAACAATATTAAATAATAAAAAAAAAAAAAACTCAACAACAAGGGGGAAAGCAACCGGTTTCGCTCCTGCTCGTCAGGCTTCCACGGGAGATTCAATATTAAAACAGAGAAATGTACAAAGAATAGGTGGAAAAAAAAAAAACACACACACATATATATATATATATATATATATATATATATATATATATATATATATATATGCAAGCTGAACTAGAGGCAGATGACAGAGAGTTCCAGCAAACACTCACGTTGTTTGCACAAAGAAGGCTTGCGGGACCCGATATATATACTACGTATGTGTGTGTTTAAAATAGGATATAGAATCCTGACAATTTTTTTAAGAAGTTAAATCTATTTTCAATGAAATATTGTCCATTTGTCATATATATATATATATATATATATATATATATATATATATATCGAGAGAGAGAGAGATAGAGATGGATAGTCATATGTGAAGGAGGAGGGTTTGTTAGCTTTCAACCTGATTTTTATGTGCGATGCTTATGAGAACATAGTAACAACTAAAATACTAACACATAAATACACACACACACATATACACACATATATATATACATACACACACGCATATACATACGCATACACATACATATATAAATAAATGCATTGGATGAAGTCCTGAGAGCAAATAATTTAATTTAAAGAAAAACTGTCCAATTTAAGGCTCCATTGTAATAATTTATTTCACCAGAGACTTTTTTTCCCTGGATCTTCAGACTTCACTTTCAAACGGTGAAACAAAAAATGAATTTAAAATTTACACTTTTGACGGGCAGTATTAAGCTTATATAAGTTGACATAGAGGGTGGTGAGGAATGGTATGAGAGACATGGACGAGTTTAGAGAGGGAAAGGAGAGTTTTAAAATTTATTTTTATATTTCTTTTTATTATAATACTTAATATTGAGGAAGGAGAGGGTAAGGATCAGACATTGACCTATTTAATCGGTCAACTCATTGGAAATGATATGGGAAAGGAAAAGGAGAAAAAGAGAAAAAAGAAAAAGGGAAGTAAATATATATATATATATATATATATATATATATATATATATATATATATATATATATATATATATATGTACCGGGTGTAACAGCAAAGTTGTTCAAATCGTGTAACATCATAATTATCCATCCCATAAAATGTTTAATATCTAAAACATCCCTAAACTAATTGAGTGACCTTTTTACAAGATTTCAGATCAGACGTTTAGCCATTTTGACACCATTTGTCGTAAGAATCACTGATAAACCCTTTGAGTTATTCGGCTAGAAAAAGAACAGATTAAAATCGTTTTGTCTCAGTCCCTCTGTCTTCTCAACCGAGCAATGGTGAGAGGAAAAAATCATTCAGGCTTTCAGTAGTGGTGTCGACATTCATACTCTGACTTCCGTCTTCAAAGTTCATTCAAGAGCAATCAAGAGTATGGTGAATAATTTTTTAAAAAAGCGAACAGTAGAGAGAAAAACAGGACCAGGAGATCACAACAGGAAGAGGGGTCATCATTTCACCTTAGAGCTAAAGAGATCAATTAGAAAAGATCCAACTCAATCAATAACACGTTTGATACGTGTGAGAAGAGTTCCAGCAATGACAGTCTAAAAAGCAGTGAAAAAAAGACATGAAAATAAAATCGTAGGTTAAACGTGTGAGGCACCTTCTTTCTCCAGGACTGAAAGTTAGAAGGTTTAAGCGGCCGAAGATCATGTTGAAAAAGTTAGAAACGGTCCTGGAATAATATATATATATATATATATATATATATATATATATATATATATATATATAGATAACTAGACTCGTTTCGAAAAACCCTCGAATTTTTGATTTGCTAATCAAATCAATCTCTAGGGAAAAAAAGGTTTTAAAAAAAGAAAGAGCTACAAACATGAACTTCTGCCGACAAAAAAATCGCACAGATGCAGGTCTGAAGCCCAAAGAAAAAACCCCGATACGAGTAACAACTAACTAACAAAAGAGCTCAATACAACCGTAGAGCAGACCTAGATACACCTAGTGAGCCAGACAAACCTACCTAGGTTTCACCTAAACGGATCGTCAGGGAATTCCTATCTATATATATATATATATTTGAAGAATAATATTATAAAAACTTCTGAGAATTCCAGTAAGATATCTTTAATCATTTCTGTGATACAACGGTTCAAAGCTTAATCTAGCAATTGGACATTGCCTACATTGTAATGGTGATGGAGGACTAAGTCGATTTTCTCTCTTGTTCGTTTGACTTCTTCTTTTTCTCTTGGGATGGCTACCAAGTTTTAGTTCCGGTGATGATAGAATATCGCCAGTTGGTACGGTCTTGTGTTTCAAATTATTTAGACCCAAGTCCAGTGGTTTTCAGTGTTGATTTGATTTGGTTCCTTGTATCTTCGAAGAGGGAAACCCCGTGCTCCTTTCCCTGAAGTGAGCTCACCGACTAAGACTTGGCGTGGAAAACTCGATTCTTCCATTCTTGCTACAAGTTTTGACCATCGAAGACGGCGCTTAACGATCAGCGATTCGATGCTTTGACTGTTCCAGGACTTTGGCGTTGATCACATAGTAATTCCATTTGGTGTTCATGATTGAACGAATCTTTTATTGATGAAAACGTTCTGATTGTTGGATAAGTGGATACTGAGTAGCGACAGTCTGTTTCATCCTTGCAAGCAATCTTTAGGCCGTGTGTGATGTGTGGTGACTCAACTGTTTATATATGCTGGTCAATGGTTCAGGTATTTCTGCTTTATTGTATTATCCTAACGGTTACAGGTTAGGCGGCAACGGTTATATTTCAAATTATTAGTAGAGTAGAAATAATTGTGGGTTAGACTGTAGTTTTATTTGTAGCTATCGCATAGGGTTCTTTGTTAATATTTAAATCATTATTTATCATTGATTACTGTTGTGGTGTCCTCCCTCTAAAGAGTCTATGTTGGATTCTTACGCCTACTATAAGATTAGTAGGAGAGAAGGCCTTGGGGGAACAGTTGATCAGATTGAACGCTGAGTCAACCGACACACACTCACTAGTCGTGAGTTCTTTTACACTAGTTACGTAAACAGTAAGTAGAACTCTTCTGTTGTACTTACTGTTTAATATATGATATATCTGTAATACTTGTTTTGTTATTTCTTTAACCATTTACTTGGTCACAATATCTTAATACCTACTCTCCTACTAATTTTATAGTAGGCGGAAGAGTCCAACATAGATTCTTTAGAGAGAGGACACCACAACAATTACTTAGAGTATTTTTTTATTTATTCAGTTATTATTTGTTGTTGATTATTATTAATAAATTTACTCGTATTTTTACGTGCAGTCGTATTTTTTTATTTATTTGTTCATTTATTTAATTATTCATTTATTTATTTACTTATTTTTATTTGGAGGAATTGGTTACCTTATTTCTTTATTTTAAAGGAGTGTCTTTGTCTAAAGTATCTTCATTATCTGTGTTGTAACATAAAAGATATTTGTTCATTTCCTGGTGATGTCTTACAATGTATTCGTTTTTACGTTTTGATTTTTAAGTAACGTAATAGAAATTTGTTTTTGTCTTTGTTGTAGACGATTTCAGTTTTTTCTTATTTTCCATGATATTTTTCGTGTGATTTGGTTTTTGTTTTTAATTTCTCATATACGTTTAAAAAAGGTTGTGCTGTTTGCATATTTACTAGTGGTAAAGAATGTTTTGTGTTCGTAGTTTCTCTGTTTCCAGATCCCCTCGATTACACGGATGTACATTTTCATCGTTATCTGTCGTTTCTACGGTGTTCTTCTTTAAAAAAAAAAAAAAAAAAAAAGATAACGAGATAATGAAAAATCAATTTTCCATTTTCACATTAATACTCCTAATATATATATATATATATATATATATATATATATATATATATATACAATTATATGATTAGTGCATATGGAATAAATTTTAATAGACAACAATTACTATTCTTAAAATGAGTGCTTACTTCGTTGTCAAGTTTTTGAATTCTCCTATAGTTGTGTTTTGATTGGTCATTCTATCTTTTGTAAAAGCGTTTTCCACTTACGACGGATCGTTAATTAATTTGAAACTTTAAAACCATTTATTTTACATTCAACATCATCATTTGATAAGACACCGGAGGTGCGGAAACAAAATGGCTATTTTTTGTAGTGATTTTATAACATATTTATGTTATAATTTTTAAATAAACAATTATATATATATATATATATATATATATATATATATATATCAGAGAGAGACAGGGGTGACAGAGAGGAGTCAGCTCTGCCCTGACAAAATAATCAATTATTTAACGTTAATATTTTTTACAATAAATGAGAATTGGGACGATGAGAAAGAAACAATGTCGTATATTCAATGATAAATAACATATAAGCAGAGAAATCATATACAAAACTTGACAGCTGATCTAACAAAAAAAATCAATTATTTAACTCAATATGATTTACAACAAAAGAGAACTCTGACGATGACTAAAGAAACAATGTCGTATTTACAATGATAAATGACTTAAAAAGAATGAAATAATGTACATGACTTGACAGCTAACCTGACAAAATAATTAATTATTTAACTCCATATGATTTAAAACAAAAGAGAACTTTGGCGATGAGAAAGAAACAGTGTCGTATTTACAATGGTAAATAACATATAAGGAGTGAATTAATATACAAGTCTTGACAGCTGACATGACAAAATAATCAATTTAACCCAATATGATTTACGACAAAAGAGAACTGTGACGATGAGAAAGAAACAATGTCGTATTTACAATGATAAATACCAAATAAGGAGAGAAATAATACTCAAGACTTGACAGCTGCCCTAACAATAATATCAATTATTTAACACAATAAAACTTTGACGATGAGAAAGAAACAGTTTCGTATTTACAATGATAAATTACTTATAAGCGGATAAATAATATACAAATCTTAACAGCTGGCCTGATACAATAATTATTTAACTCCAACTGAGAAAAACGAGTTAATTATTTATAAATATTTCAAGTTCCTGTAAATAAAATCTTGTTGTTGGCCAGATATGGTCCGTGCACCGTTAATTGGAGGCCCATGTACTTATTTAACGAGTTTGGTCTTCACTGGTTGTCTCCTAAGGCGGTATTTTAGCATATTTAGGCAGTGACTGATGCCGTGAAAATATAGGTAGCCTTCGCTTGCGCTATTATTAGCGCCGCGTGAAACACAGAGGCGGTGATGGCAACTATACGGAAAAATAATGGTTGATAGGTGAAAACTTGCCTCTTCACCTTACGGTATCTGATTCAAAGAAATGGGAAACATAGTCGTCTCATTCGGTTTTAGTATGTATGTCTTCTCGAGAAAAGAAAAATCCAATTTTACACCTCAGCTATATAAATGTCGAAGTTGTTTTCAAATATACCATTCGAGAAGAATATTAGAGTCATCCATAATCTATACTGGTAGCAAACCGCCTACATACGAATAGAAAATGAATTCAGTAAATATACAAAAAAGTTGTGTAAAACAAGGATGTGACTCGCCGTTTTTTAAGCATTTCGCACAAAGCAAGTCGGGAGTGCCACTAGCACGCAAGGGGTTACAGAGATTGGGAGCAAGAGTAAAGAAACGCGATTGAGGAAAAGGATAAACAGAAGGACGAGGAATTAGATCAAGGCATCAGAAGATGTCGATTGGCATTACATTTGAATATTTGAAGACTATAACTGTCAGGGAAGCAAGTAAGAGGAAGGGAGTTCCACAGACAGGAAGTGCGAGATGTGAAGCTGTTGGAGTAGAAGAGACGGTTACATTTAACTGTTTCGACAGCGAAAGGGTGGGAATCAGATACCAACCTAGTAGCACGCTTAAATTCACGCAGTTTTGGAACCAGTGAAAATAGCCCGTCGGAGCAGTTACCGTGAAAGTATTTATAGAAAAGACAGAGGTAAACGACGGCACGTCTGTGAGAAAATGACTGTAGACGAGATGCCAGATCAGGACCACTCACATTGCATATCTGTCTCTGGATTTTGTCGAGGACGTTAAGGCTAACAGCGGGGGCTCCAGACCATATATGACAGCAGTATTCCATGCAAGGGCGAATTGTTGGTTTATAGATTTGAATGATAGACTCGGGCGAGAAAAACTTTCTGGGTTATTCATTATATATAGCGAGGCCATTCTGAGAGAATTAGAAGTCCTACCAGAATTCATTATTGGCAGCTACAATCTTAACAATATTAGATATACTGATGACATAGTGTCGATAGCAGAGACAGAATGCAAACTACAAGTCCTCCTACAGAAGGTAGTCAAGGAAAGGGAAAAGAAATCACAGGTGTTTTGCACAGACAGTCGGGAAGGGTAACTCGTGGAGTTGGGAGTGATTTTTAAGTTTGTGAGGCAAAGCCTATCACGTGGATTATGTGTGCCTCGTCCTTTTGAAAATTTGCTTGTCAGACTTTGTTCCTTTAGATTTACCATTTGAACGCTAAGACAAATTTATTTTTAATTTATTTTTAAAATATTTTTGCCCCTTTTATTTCGAGTTGTTTTTTAGGCTTTAACTGTCAAGCGCCTTTTTCTTTTTTATTTTCCACCCTCGTTTGAGTTTGTAACTTTTCCGTTTATTTTTGTAAGCAAAGCTTTAATTTGTTTCTTTTACCCCACCTCCATTTAGCTTGTAAATTATAATTTTATTTTGTAAAGCTTAAGGTTTTTATTTGTAACTTAGTAGCATTATTTTTAAACCGGCATTTAGCAGCGCTCCCTGACCAAATTTCATTTCCTTTTCTGTTGTATTTTTTTTAAGCGTTTCACCCCAAGCAAGGCGGGAAGCTACTAGGACGCAAGGGGTTACAGAAGATTTGGAGCAAGATCAGATAGGAGTGATAGAAGAAAGGATGAGAAGAAGGATAGTGGATAGATCAAGGCAACTGGAGATGTCGATTGACATTACATTTGAATATTTGGAGATTATAGCTCTCAGGGAAACTGGAATAGGGAAGGGAGTTCCACAGGCGAGAGGTGCGAGACATGAAGCTATTGGAGTAGAAGAGACGGCTACATTTAGTATTTTCGACAGTGAAGGAGTGAGAGCGGGATGCCAGCCTCGTAGGGTGCTTGAACTCATGAAGTCTGGGAACCAGCGAATGCAGCTCATCGGAGCAATTAGCATGAAAGTATTTGTAGAACAGACAGAGAGAGGCGACGGCGCGTCTGTGAGAAAGTGACTGTAGACGAGATGCCAGAGCAGGGCCAATTATATTGCATATACGCCTCTGGAGCCTATCAAGAACCCCGAGGCAAACAGAAGGAGCTCCAGACCATATATGGCAGCAATACTCCATGCAAATGGTGAATTGTTGATTTGTAGATCTGGAGGATCGATTCCGGGAAGAAAAATTTCCTGGCGCGGCACAGGGAGCCAATTTTCCTTGCGGTGGACGAAGCAATTGACTCAATGTATTTGTTCCATCTCAGGTCAGCAGTCAACGTGAGACCGAGCAGCTGCAGAGAGGTGCTCTCGATAAGTTGAGCGTCAGACATTCTAATGGAGGGTAGGGAGTGATCTCTGTGGTAATTTTTACATGTGACTTGTTTTTTTGGACAAAGGTAATTTTTTGTTTATTTTTGTTTGTTTTCTTGGCTCATTCTAGTTCGTTTTTCTTTAGTTTTATGTCAAAATAGAAACAAAGAAAATAGAAAAAAAGGTAAAATATATTGGCAGCATTACTTTAGTGCTGCCAATGAGTGACTCTAAAGGTTCACCGCCAGTTACCTGCGAAGTAAACAAAACGACCTTGTCGGAAAACAGGTCGAAAAAGAAAGACGAGGCCTACTATGTGTTATAGTGGAACACACCTATTCTATAGTTAATAGACTCTCCCACCTATAATAAGTAGGAGTAGTAAGAGTAACGTGGGAGTCGCTGAGAAGAGTCGCTCAGTCGATGCCGGACGACCGTTAGTCGGATACTAAAGTATCAGCGACCACAACTAGATTACTCTGCGTCATACCTATTATATGAAGTTCCTCACGTTTTGTACGTCGAACCTATTTTAGGACCGACTTAGTACAAATACAAGCCTCCACTGTGAAAATCACTCCATAACACTATCTCTCTCAAATATCCAAGTACGAAGTGTATGTTAAGGAAAATTAATTCCACGCCATAACAGAAACGTCTGTCGCCGTCAATACAAGAACAATCTCCCGGCTGGCAATCAACCTGAAGAGTCAGAAATTAATTGGGGTTAGCATGAAAACCATGGAAGAAGCCCTCAAAAGTTTGAAAATTGAGTCAAAGGTGCTAGGTCAAACGCAATGGGGGACATTCTCCTGACTACGGGACAAGAAGCCAAACAAGCTGGCCGGAAGCGTTTTAATGTCAAAGGCAGCCCCGGCTTCAGACAGAATACATGGGCAGATGCAGGACGAAAATTACCATTTATGGTGTGCCCTTGGACATTTCCGATGACAAGCTAGGGGCTTTTTTCTCTAAATATGGCCAAGTTGAGGTCGTCAGCGCAGAATCCGGCATTGCAACTGGCGATTTTGTACTCCAGGTCACATTAACCCGACAGAGATTCGGCAAGATTCCTAATGCAGGGAGAAGAGGTGGTAGAAGGCTGCCGACCCTACTGCTAGTCATGTGGTTCCTCAGAGCACATAGCAAAGGCGTGCCCTGGGAGGAGTGCGATGCGACCATCGCAAACGACGACACCATCATAAGCAGGGACAATAGCAGCAACAGTAGCAGCAACCGAAAAGACCCCCGAAAAAGCCCCTGAAAAATGCCTCCGACGGAGACTCAACTGAGGTGCAGAGGGGACGAAAAACAACAATCCCGCCCTCTCCTCAGCTACCTGGATAGAATATTAGTCAGAAGGGCCGACATAGATTTACTAGATTGTCTCACGTTCCACTGGCTAGGCTATTCGGACCACAGACTCGTCTGTGTCCGGGTGGTGTTAGATTGTAGGTCTAGAATGGCTGAATACTAGAAGTTTAATCTGTCTTTGCTGGACAGTCAGGAACAGTTAATTATCGTAGTGAAGCGAGAACTAGTGGGGGCGGTTACTAGGAATAGGTGGTGGGAAAGGCTCAAGGAGAGGATTAGGTCCTTCACCATCGAGTTTAGCAAACGGCTCGCGCTAGATAAGGCTAACAAGGTGAAGACTCTTAAGGATAGACGTTCCCGGGCGGAAGATGGAACAGATACCATAGAAATAGCCCTAGGTAGGGAGGCCCTGGAGCGTTTGGCTAACACACGCTACATCGGTCAGGTAATTAGATATACGTTAAGCAAGATGTCTTCCGAAGTTGTGAACATGGGTGCAAAATTGCGCAATGGAAGAGATCCGCCGAAGTTCCGGTCGCTACATTCAAGAGGTCAAAACCACGGAGGGGCGTACTCTGAGGTCGACTGATGACATGTGTGAGATATGTGATGACATGTGTGAGGCGTTTCAACTGCCTTTCGAGGACCGGTTTATCAATGAGCCTGGTCTCGGTGACGTAGAGTTTTGCAGCTATTTCGCTGACTTTTCTCGGCTTTCGCCAAGTGAAGCGGCTAGCTGCGAGGTGGGATGACGTGGGATGAACGTGGATGAGGTGGGATGAACCTTGTTCAGTGCCGCGTAGACCTCACGCGGCACTGAACAAGGTTGGCACTGGCAAGTCGCTCGGTCTGGCTGGTTAGCCCTATGAATTGTACTTGAGGCTATCGCACATCTTTGTCCCGATTTTGACTGTCGAGTTCAACAACTAGTTCCGCCTGGGGTTCGTCCTCAACTGAATCTCCAGGGGTGTGGTCACGCTGTTGGAAAAAGGGCAAGAATGTTGGGTGGGATTTAAACGATTACAAGACCATAAACACAGACTTGCGCTGTGAAGGGCCGAACAATTCAGAGCAACCTGCATCTGATCCGTATGATCATAGAGGGTGTAAAAGACGACGCTAATCAATTTGGATCAGTCCAAGGCATTTGATAGGGTCGACAATGGCTACCTGGCTGCTGTTCCGCAGGTCGCCAGGATTCGAACCCGACTTCTGCCGGTGGATTAGCCTCATGTATCATTCACCCAAGGGCTGCAGTACAGGTGAACGGAACGAGGTCGGGGTCTTATATGCTCTCTGGGTTGTCCACTGCCGCCCCTACTTTACGCTTTCGAGCTAGAGCCTCTCCTTCGCCGGCTAAGAGACAGAGCGTGTAGTCCGACCCTACTTGGAATTGCTGTCCCTGATGGGGCTCAAGACAGGGTTTCCGCGTATGCCGATGACGAATCTACTTTCGTGACGTCCCGCAGCGACATTGAGATGGTACTGAAGGCGCTTGAACGGTACGAAATAGTCACGGGGTCCAAGACTAAACGCGACAAGTCTTCCGGCTTGCGGTTACGTGCCTGAAAGGTGGTCGATATTCCGGGGCCCTTTGGTTGGACGGACGGGATCACTCGAGTTTCTCCTTGCGTGTCGATCGGCCTTGAGGGTCGTTGCCCGGTCCAGTGACATTTATCGGCCTAGGAAGGTCTTCTATCATGAAATGGTGGAGGGGGTTGCGAAGGAACCGCTACGCGGCCGGCTACGCTCGTCGCCGGATGAATGGCGCTCGTTTTGGTCTTGGGCGTCAGCGGCGGATTACTTCTGTAACTCTGAGTTTTCGCTTACCTGGCGATTAGTTCAGAATAAGCTATCTCTCAATGACAATGTCTTCATACGGGGCTTGGCGGATTTGTGAACGATGTGACCTTGGCTTAGAGGAAATGGCTTCGCACGCTTTCGACCATAGCCCTAGGGCCCTCTCCCTATGGGAACATGTCGGCGAGTTGACGACTGCTATCGATCCCGAAAAACTCGTGCTCATTGATCGCGCATACGCATGTGACAATGTGTCGCCCCCATATTCTGGGGTGAAACGGATGGTGTTTTTATCACTGTTGGCCACGGCCCGAATGAGGATTTCTACGACGCGATTGGAGGATTTCTTGCGAGGTGATCGTCTTTCTCATCAGGGTCTAATCCGATTTTTTGAGCATCAGCTCAAGATGAAGAATAGAACTGATAGAAAGCGATTGGTTCCGACAGATTTCAGCAAAAGATGGGTGACTTAGGCCAACCTGTTTCGTGTGAACGGAGCTAGTCTTGATTTTCTTTGGACGACTCTATTGGAGGATTTTTTGCGAGGTGATCGTCTTTCTCAACAGGGTCTAATCCGATTCTTTGAGCATCAGCTCAAGATGGAGAATAGAATTGATAGAATGCGATTGATTCCGACAGATTTCAGCAAAAGATGGGTGACTTAGGCCAGCCTGGTTGTATGAACGGACCTAGACTTGATTTTCTTTTTTAGGTTCCCATAAGTCACATCGGGGCGGTTCCCTCTGGAGCCGTCCCCTGGTTAGAATAGACCCTTTTTGTGTACCTAGTTAATTGTCGTTCCTAGCCTGTTCACAGTTTCTATGGTTATGATCCAAGTCGAGATTCCCAACCTCCCCAATTTGTTTTTGGATCCCTTTTTTTCATCCCGTCTGGGTCAGCTTTCTTCTTTCCCCATGGCCTTATTTATTTTATCCTTTCCCTCTCCCTTAGCGAGAGAGCTTATTGATTTTCTCTAAAGACAGAATACAGCGTCCTCTTTTAATTTTTTTAAGGGTTTGACGGGTCTAACTAACATCAGTTATCTTTATTTTGTTTGTTTTGATATTTTAATTTGTTTTTCGGCTTCATCCCCTCCCCGCTCATTGTATATCATCTACAGATTTTTATATATAGAATTTTATGCTCATTAAATTTTATGCCATGGATTGTTGTTTGTATGTCCCCCTGAGAGGATTGCGGTATTATGATTTATAATTGAATGATGATTGATGAGTTCTTAAGGTGGATGTGCAAATTGTAACAAATGACTTGATCGTGAATCGGATTAGCTAGGTATAAGATAGTAAGTGACGACCAGCCTCAGCCCATTTGCCCCACCCTGTTTTCGGCCTTGTGCCATAATTGTATTTTATACAATATATCTTGCGAGAAGAAATAACAAAAACACAATTGTAAGAAAACAGAATGCATGGTTCTTAGCAAAAAGGAAGTGTCTAACATGTAAATTACAAATTGGAGCTATGAAATAAGTACAAAGATTTTACATATCTTGGAAGTGTTTTAACAGAGGATTGAAAGCGCGACACTGAATTCCGAAGGAGCATTGGGATAGCGAAAGGTGCCTTCCAAAAGCTGAGTGAAGTATTAAGAAACAGAAAAATTTCGTTAGAATCAAAGAAAAAAGTATTGAACTGTTACGTAATATCAGTCTTCTATATGACTGAAGACAACAGAAATGTGATTTTTTACGCAATATATATATATATATATATATATAGGTTGTGCAAAAATAATGGCGTAAGAATGTCGTTTTTGACGTTAAGAAAAACGTCAAAAACGACATTATTACGTCATTATTTTGCACACCTATATATATATATATATATATATATATATATATATATGTTGTGGATTCAGAGATAAATTCGGTTCATGAATGAATAAACGCAAGAATTAAAGATAAGAAATTAAATGTATTTACACAATAATACAATGGGTATATTGTTAGTAAATCCAGGAACGTGAGAATAATATATATATATATATATATATATATATATATAGTCTCAAAGTAGGCCTTCTTTAGAGTCTACGTGCTTGTAACCGACTTCTAAAAGCGGTTACCTCACACTATTACTCTATCTCCAACTCAATCACAATCTCTGCTCACTCCCTCTTTCACTCTCTATATTCTGACTGACTGTGGGTATTTGACGGCAGCAGTCCTAGTAACACTCTCGTCGAGTCCACTTATATTAAAAAAGGGAGGACCCTATAACAATATATATATATATATATAAAAGTGAACATTGAACAACTTAGAGGCGACAGTCTGTTTCATGCTATATGCAATCGTCAGGACATTTTTCACTTTTATTTTTTTTCACTGTTCACTTTTTATTTTTACACACGCTCTATCTCTCATATCGAGCACTTTATCCCATAAATATAGCACACCTTAAGACTATATTTCTTATATATATATATATATATATATATATATATATATATATATATATATATATATATATATATATAAAGTCAACATCTTTTTTTTTTTTGCCATTTTTAAGACATACTTTCTTGTATCTGTTCCATTGAGAAACTAGGTTGGAGCTGCTCAATCTTCACTTTCCAGCCTTGATAGAGTACAAAATTCGTTATGTATTCTTGTGGCAGAAGATTCAACTCTGTAGTTACTTCCCCACTGAGGCAATATTATAAGCCTATTACTATCCAATGTTCAGATGAGCGCTCCATTCTTTAGTTACCTCAGTTCAGACCATTGCATCTATGTCGCGCCATGCTACTTCCATGTAATCGAAACATCTTCATTTTTTCCAAATGTAAGGAGAAAGTTTCATTTAGTCTGCTTTGTTAAGATATTCAAGACGTCTCGGCCGTTGTACGCTGCGACCTTCTTCAGGCGATTGAACAACGGAGGGAATATAGCAACAAAGATGAGGACACCAGTCCGAAGAATGTAAATAGTGTAAATAATGAACTTCTATTTCTCATATATATTAAGCTTTATTCAAAAAAAAAATACTCGAGAGGTACTCAAAATAGAGCGTTGCTGTTAAAATGGTTGCGATGAATAAGGTGTGGCTTATGTATGGAAAATATGTTGGTAGGAAGTGAAGATTAAGAGCATAAGGAGGATAGATAAAGAATGACCCTTATAATTACAATACCTCATCTCAGAAATATAGACAAATGCAGAAGTTCATATCCTAGATTTTCAAAGTTTAAATTTAATTGAAGGAAACCCGTATAACACTATCATTTCTATAAAAAAATGGTCCGGCCATTTTACACTCTGGTACAAAACCGTATATGAAAACTTGTCTGGACATATTTCCATTACGACTATACAAGTCTGTGTGTGTATTTTTTTCTCCAGTCTCCAGCACATGCGCCGTTGTCTGTGTGTTCATGTGCGCATGCGCTGCTTACATATCTAGCCGCCGCCATGTTATTAATATTGCTTATTGTTTGTTTTTCTATTGTTAATTATTGTCCGATTGTATGAATTGCTCTTGATGAAAGTGACTTGAAACTAATGGAATGCAACGCTGAATTAATTCGCCTGCTCATCAATTTCGCTGCGTCTCATTCGCCATATCTCAAATCTCTCTCCCTTTCGCCTTTTGGCTCGATGTGTTAATTACATTACCGGAGACCAGAGTGACAAGTTTTTGTAACACTATAACAATACAGTGCTTTTATATGTTCGTTGTTATATCAGATATTATTATGCAAGTCAATGTTGTCGGAATAAAATTGATTAGGACTTTAGATAAACCTTTCGAAAAGAGAAACTGCGGCTTGGAATTTGAATGAGTGTAGTTTTGGCACGTATTTTGAATCCACCATAAAACTTTTAACAATATGTGGTCAAAAGAAATTAGTGACTCTGTTGTGGGACGCAATTTCAGACCGGGCGTTTCTTCCCTCTACAACGGCTTCTTGGTATTTATCTTTGTTCTCTTCCTTGTATCTGCTTCGTTCGTTCGTTCCTTCCTTCCTTCCTTCCTTACTGCCTTCCTTCCTCCTACCACAACTGCACGTGTTATACGATGTACTCCGACGGAAGGTTATTTACCTCACCACCGCGCGAAGGAGAATGTGGAACAAGGCCGTTATTTAATGCCGGGTAAAAACGAGCCCGTAGGCTCGGGCAAAAATTCCTCGTAGACCCCGTAAAAACGGGGTCGGGTAGCTGTCTACCACCCCAGACGAGGCTCTGCCCTTCGGCAGAGACTCGTCTGGGTTCTTCCTCGCCCGAAGGCAGAACTTCGACTAGCTTAGCTGGAGACGAATCTCCAACTCCGACAGAAGACCCCTCTTATCTCCACGATGGTCTACTTATAATCGCGAGCCACCAATCATTTGCCCGGATGATAAACATATTAGACATCCGGGCACCTCAGAATGGAGCACCAACACACCTGCTATTATTATGTAATGTTGTTAATGATCCAATTTCTTGTGGGACAACAAAGAAGAGTCTCGTTTGACAGAACGACGCACTCAACTTCTCTCAAATTGAAGTCCTACATGCCAGACAAAGACGAACTCTCTTTCGTCGAGAATAACGCAAGTCCTGTTCACCATTTCTTCCATTCGACTTGGGATCTGGTTCATTATGTCCGCTACACAATATCATAAAGCAATGTTTAAAAAAATATGATATATCTATGCGCGTTAGTAGGATACAGATTCCGAAAAAAAGTGAATAAATGCGAATATGGGGAAAAGCTTTTTAATGATGATGCGTTTCATCTTTGTGCGTTGGGCCGGCTAACATCTTCAGTCCGACATCTTTCATTTCCCATAGCCCGGTGCTTTTTTTTTTTTAATCAGCCACCATTAGTTGGTTGAGTGGCTATGAGGGCAGCGGCTATGAGTGCAGCAGGTACCAGGGCAGCAGATACCAGGGCAGCGGCTACGCATGAAGCGAGCACCACGGCAGCGGCTATGAGTGCAGCAGTTACCAGGGCAGCAGATACCAGGACAGCGTCTACGCATGCACCGAGTACCCGGGCAGCGGCTACGAGTGCAACGGGTACCAGGGCAGTGGCTACGCGTGAAGCGAGCAACATGCTAGCGTCTACGAGAGCAGCGAGTACTAGGGCAAAGCCCACTGGTTGTTTGCCAGTCTTGGCAGCAGCCGAATGCAGCAGAGTGCTTTTGATGGTACGGCCTTGCCCATTTCTTTTATACATGGTTGCATATTTAACCATTCAGGATAGTAAGCATATATTATTTTTTTGGTCTTGGGCATTTTATAGACTTTGGATTTTCAAAAGCATTAACGATTTAAATAGTATTTTTAAGGTGATTTCTGTCCAGTAGTGGCCTAGTCCCAAGGGAGCCGGTTTAAAGAGATAGGACTCTGTATATATATATATATATATATATATATATATATAGCAAATCTGTTCGTATATACTCCAAGTGGATCCTCGTAATATAAAATATTAAAACTGATCCACAAAAGAGCTCAATGCATTTATTATAACAAAGCAATATATTTTAAAAAACAATAAAATCCTTAAATCACCTCATATGGGGGAATATATTCCCCATATAAGGTGACTCTGGATTCTATTGTTTATTAAATAAAATATATATATATATAAATATATATATATATTATAAATTAATTGATTTAAATATGTTTTTTTTTCGCTACACAGTTCCAACCATGTTTCAAAAATAGAAGCTAAAAACCCCGAATTTAAATTTGCAATTAAATTAAAAGCATTTAAAAAAAAAAAATGTAACCTCATATACATACTTAAACTTGAATTAATACATAAAGTTTACTAAATCTGAGAAATGACTTAGATAGTTTTGTAGTCTGTGTCATTAATTTTACTTAAATAATATCTAAATAAAAAAGTTTAAAAATTGTAATTTACATATACTTTGATATGGAAAAATAATTTTACTTACTAGGAGTAATTATCCTTCTGTTATAAAGTAATATAGTCTATTAAAACTAACAATGAAAATATTTTAAAATTTTAAAGTTGTAATTTTAAAATTGTAATTAAAATTGTAGTTAAATAAAATGAATTCTAACCTGTTCTTTATACATACATATGAAACTTTATTACTTAGGTTACATATATTTGAAATAAATAAATTAATTAATAAATAAAGTTTACTAAATCTGAGAAATGACTTAGCTAGTTTTGTAGTAAGTGCCATTAATATTACTTAAATAATATTTAAATTTAAAAAAAAAAAAAAAATTGTAATTTACATATACTTTGATATGGAAAAATAATTTTACTTACTATGAGTAATTTTCCTTCTGTTATAAAGTAATATAGTCTATTAAAACTAAACAATGAAAATATTTTAAAATTTTAAAGTTGTAATTTGAAATTGTAATTAAAACTGTAGTTAAATTGAATGAATTCTAACCTAAATTTCTTTTTAAATAATACTACACGCACTAAAAAAGAATCCAAATAAAAATAAAAAACACCTATAGTAAAATAGAATTAATATGAAATGCCATAAGATGTAAGCTTTTGAATGACCCATGTCCTTAGTACTTACATGAGAAACATTATAATACTAGGTTTATATAAAAAAAAAGTTTACTAAATCAGTGAAATTAAGTAACCATTTTTGCCGTCATAGTCATAAATTTAAAAAAAAAAAAATGTAACCTCATATACATATTTAAACTTGATGTTAAAATAATCCTACATAATATAATGGATTCTAATACATTTAACTGTTCTTAAAAAGAATATAGTAAAATAAAATTAAAAAGGAGAATATTTCAAATCGTAGTTAAATAAAAAGTATTAGAAGAAAAAAAAAAAACCCGAAAATCTTTTAAATTTAAATTGACGTTGAAATTTTTTTACCGTTAACAATTTAAAAAAAAAAATTCAGACGACATCCATTCAACTGATGTCAGGTTTCATTGTAAAATACATCCCTACCCCTTACCAAATTGTAGCTAATAACTGATACAATGATACTGACATAAGGAAAATCTAGACATCCCTTGTTCAATTTAAGTAGAATATTCTGTAACCATGGAAACGTGATTTTAGCTGTGTCTTTAAAACCCGGTAATTTTTAAAAGTTACTCCAAAATTCGCTTGAAGATGAAAATGGAACTAATGCTTTTAATTTAATTGCAAAATTAAATTCAAGGGTTTTAGCTTCTATTTTTGAAACATAGTTGGAACTGTGTAGCGAAAAAAAAATATTTTAAATCAATTAATTTATATTATTAATGCCTGTAAATTTACATTGAGCACTATTTTGTAAAAAATAAAAATATCTATAAGAACACCGGATTTTTATATCTTACTGTTCTTTCTTTTATTTATATACATATATATATATAATATAAACCTAAAGAGCCAGGTAAACCTAACAAGGTTTCACCTAAACTGATCGTCAGAGTACAACTGAACGTTTTTTTTGTCTTTGGACCCTGAGCTTGAACACTGGACGATTGTTTTCGCCTCAATTTCATGTTCTTAGTTCTTTCTTTTTTTATTCCTCATTTTTCCTTGGGTACTGGTTTGTTCAACTACAAGCCGAAATACCTAAAATTTCCAAGCAAGTACCACTATATATATATATATATATATATATATATATATATATATATATATATATATATATATATATATATATATATATACTAGAAAAATGAAAATAGATACAATGTATCTAAACACAAATTAGATGCCATAACAAATCCTTCTGTCTTGAATAAATCGGCAAATTTTAACATCAACTTAAGAGGTTTTTCTCGTTAAAAGTTTAAATAATTTTAACACATTGAATATATATAATATATATATATATATATATATATATATTATATATTTTATCTATATATATATATATATATATATGTATTCAATATAATAATACAAGTTTGAAAAATCAGGGGAGGTAACTTTTGCTAACCAAGGGAGGTAACTAGGAGATTTTTCTACAAATTCTTTCCCTTACATCATACAACGCGGTGGCAATAAAGGAAATGTTTTGTTTATTTATTTATTCAATTATTTATTTTTCACGCAATACTAGTTCAAAGAGCCGCTCAAGGTAGAGAGTTGCTGAAACAGGTTGTTATATGAGAATTAAGAGTAAAAAGTGCATTTTATGAGAATACGTGTGGAAGATAACGGTTAACCCGAGATGTGAAAAAGTTAAGATTGGAGTACACAAAAAAGCATCATTTGGGGTGTCGGTTCCACAACGTAGCGGTTTGTGGGGAGAAGACGTTCCAGTGGAATTTCTTTTTTACTCACGGAATACGAAGGGAATGAGGATGGTTCGCTTCTGTGTCCGTGAGATGGCGGGTCTTAGTTGTGAAGGTCTGAACTGGTTGTAATAATGACTGAAGCTCGTCAAAACATTTTGCATAGAAATAGGGATTTCTGTTATCATTTCACCCCAAGTTACATAATAAAGTCACTAAGACGCAAAGGATTAATAAGTGTTATAAAATATGAGAAAAATTACTATTAAGGAGAGAGAACAATTAAAGAACAAGAATTAAGAAGACAGGAGTTAATGATTGATATTGCATTTAAACATTTGAAGAACAAAGTTGACAGGGAAGCAAGAAGCTGGAAAAGAGTTCCATAATCGAGAAGTTTGAGAGAAGGAACTGTTAACATAGGACTTACGGTTACATCTAGCCATTTCAATTTTACAATGATGAGACCTTACCGCCAATCTAGTACTGTGCTTAAAATGATAAATTATAGGTAATTTCCTCAGAATAATTACAGTGTAAATATTTATAGAAAAACGTTAAAAAGCTACGTTACGGGAAAAGTGACCGAAGCCGAGATGCCAGGTCGAGACTAATAACATTGCAGATGATTCTAGATTATTCTAAGGTAGAATAGCAAGAGGTTATTAGCATTTCGTCTATGGAGAAAGGAGTTGCAGGATGGAAAACAAGTGTTTTCTCAAGGAGTTTCTTTTTCCTTGAATCCCTATTGTTACCCAAGTTCACACAAGACCTCAAGGAAAACTTATATAAATAATCCATGCTAGAGAAAGTACCGGACTCCTACTGGAAGGGCGCTCTATCTTTACAAGTGCCTGATCAGACCAAAAACAAAGTACTGTTGCCAGATCTGGACTGCAAGTTACACAGTCTTCACTTTCCATCGTTGATAGAGTTCAAAAGCATCCACGTGGCCTTGTGCATGACGAATTATCTTCCACCCTACAACCACTTTCCGCACGGTCGAGACATTTCGAACCTCTCGCTGCTGTATCGCTATTTTCATGTCAAATGTTCAGACAAACTACCTTTCTTAGTTCCACGAGTTCTGATCTTCACAGTTCGGACCCGCCATGCCACCTAAACTGGAACGTATTATCCTCATCCGCTTCATATTCCATTAGTAAGAAAGAAGTTCCACTCGAACAGCTTCTTCCCACGAACCGCTACTTTGTGGAACAAACTCCCTGGAGCGGGGGGGGGCGCATGCTTACCAAAATTACACAAAAATATCTTGGAATGCTAAAGAGTAAAACGTTTTATGAAACGTCAATCTCCATCTTCTGTCTTCTTGAATCCCGTCCATCTTTTCTCCTTTCCCAAATCCTCTATCCACTCGGTCTTTTTTCTCGCTTTCATTCCCTGCTACGAGTGGCTTTTTCGCCTTGCATGGGGTGAAATGATTTAAAAATGGGGAAAGTTTTCTGGCATGACACTGTTACCCAACTTTCCTTGCTGTAGATGCAGCTAGTGAAACGATATAGTCACTCCAAAGAAACAACGATAGATTAACAAGATGCTTATACGGTTTCACCTATGGCGTAGAGGTTTTAGTCTAAAAAGAATTCCTCATTCCCCAGGTCACATACATGCTTCTGAACTCTATCACGACTGAATAATAAGGCCTGAGTACCACCAGTCCTGATATGGCAGTAGTCTATTTTTGATCTGACCTGGCTGGTTTAAAGATAGATCATAGCAGAAACCAATCATTACCCAAGTCTCTTTAGCAATCGAATATAGCGCTACATTCCTTAGTTCCTTCAAACCTGATATGCCACCTAAACTGGGACGAATTATCCTCCTTCCCTTCGTCTTCCATTAGTAAAAAAGATGTTCCACTCGGACAGCTTCTTCCCAAGATCCGCTAATTTTTGGAATAGACGCCCGAGAAAACGCTATTTTGATCCCTACAATCTTAAACTCTTCAAGTCTCGTGGTAAACGTTATCTTTCCTACATATCCTCATCATCTGCACTTATCTCCGGTGACGTTCATGCAACCCTATTCTGTTACCCTCTACGTTGAGTTGATCTTGGGCCTAGTATAGAGTGGCAGTCAGTCTAAGAGAAGGAGTAATCTAAAATCGAGATCGTAGAGGAGGCAACTGGAAATTATTTGACTATCTTTCATATGAAGACATTACAATTGACAGATAATAAAGAAATGAAAGCTGTGGAGGACCATGAAGCGATATCGCATTTAAAAAAATGCCCGCTACATTTTTAAGGGGTGGGGATGTGTTTTCATCATTTGAAACTGGACTAAATAATTTTTCCGCTCGCAGGTAGGATATTTAAAATTCATTTTTGCTTGTTTATATTCACTTACGAGAATTGTCTAACTCAATCCCAACTCAGCTATGAGTTGGATAACAGGACTTGTATCTGGGAAAAAATTATTGGTATTTCGAAAAAATTGTTAACGCAATATTCACTCGCAAAAGAAAAGAAATAAATATTCTTATAGAGCAAAATGTGTTGTCTTTTACGGCTTATCAACCCATAAGCGAAAATAAAACATTTCCCATGTTTTTCGCGCATTGTATCTTTATATAATGTAGTCTACCGTCTGTATTTGCATATATTGTATATATGTCTATGTCTCTCTGTCTCTGTATCTCTCTC
The DNA here is from genome assembly GCA_903632075.3 of Acanthosepion pharaonis. NCBI lineage: Eukaryota > Metazoa > Mollusca > Cephalopoda > Sepiida > Sepiidae > Acanthosepion > Acanthosepion pharaonis. Next base: position 2,074,109 of record CAHIKZ030000372.1, on the reverse strand, counting down.
TCTCTCTCTCTCTCTCTCTCTCTCTCTCTCTCTCTTATTACTTATCTCTACTTATATCTAGATGGGTACATATAGGGCACAGGTTGACATTATATTTTGAGTGTGGAGTTTGGCGCGCAAAAAGCTTACACATTTGACCCACGCCACTTAGGTATGACGTGGTAATAGGTCACATGATCGGCTCGACACCTCCCTATCACTCCCCCAGCCTACCTGATTCAGCCAAACGCCGATTAAACAGCGCTCGTAATTCTATAGCCGTGAGTCTGCTGTTCATTGATTTTTTGTCTTTTTTTATAATTATAGTGACTTTATATTGAAGATACCCTTATGAGTTAGGGTTGGTGTTGGTGACTTTTTACAGGAGATACTCTTATGGATTAGGGTTAGGTTAGTGATTTATATTGTAGATACCCTTTTGGGTTAGGGTTAAGTTTAGTGACTTTATACTACAGATACCCGTATGAGTTAGGGTTAGTGATTATCTACTGCAGATACCCTCTTGGGTTAGGATTAGGATTAGAGACTTCATACTGCAGATACTCTGATGTGTTAGGGTTAGGGTCAGTGATTTATACTGAAGATAGCCTTATGAGTTAGGGTTAGGGTGAGTGACTTTATACTGAAGATAGCCTTATGTGTTAGGGTTTGGGGTAGTGATTTATACTGCAGATAACCTTATGTGTTAGGCATAGGTTTAGGGTGGTGACTTTATACTGCAGGTACCCTTATGGGTTACGGTTAGGGTGTGTGTTAGTTTCATTGGCTTTATACTGAAGAAAACCTCATGGGTTAGGTTAGTGACTTTATACTGCAGATACCGTTATATCTTAGGGCTAGGGTTAATGACTTTATACTAACCCTAACCTTTACACCATACCTCTGAAGCCAAGCACAATCAAGACCAACTTTAATTTATAACGCATACCAACATATGTTTTGTATTTAACTTTGTGCATAAATTGCCTTTTGTGGATTTATTTTTATCTTATTATTTGCCGTTTTCATAAAAATGAACATGTGTCCGATATGTGGAGTGTGTGTCTGATATATAGAATGTGTGTCTGATATGTAGAATGTGCGTCTAATATTTAGAATGTGTGCTAGATATATAGAATGTTCGTATATTTTAATAAATATCGTTACATACAATTTAAAGAAGGAGAGGAAGTACAAGAGTATTGATTGGACTGTAGCTTCAATTTTTGGTGAGTCTTTAGGTCTCTACTCGATTCGCACAACGGACTGGCATTTTTTTTTTTGTTGACTGACAACGACCTATTGCAATATTTTTGTTGTTTTTATGCTTTTAATAGTATTGCTTTTATTCTATTTTATTTACCCACTGAAAATTATCTATTTATACTTAACGATTTGTTTTCTACTAAGTCCGCAAATTTTAAATTTTATTGACTTTATCTAAATTCGAACTAATGTCGTCATTTTGTTGTTATTATCGGAACGATTCGATCGCTGGGCGTTCCTTCAGCCTTCTTCAGATGCATGTCGATTCAATTAACCATTAGCCAGTTTCGAACTGAATCCTCTATTTAATCTATTTAAGTACACTATTCTCGTTCCGTTGTCCATGTCTAGGGATATCTTCTTGTCTAATTCTTTTAAGACAAGCTCACCATCTTTCTTCGGAGCCTAAGTCTGTACTATCCAATTTGATTGAATACACATTCTCTATGGTAATATATTCACGAAATAACCGTTTAATCTACTACACTATATTTCCGTGTCATGAACCTGAGTCTAGAACGTGGGACCTTAAAGCTAATGTTATTATTGCTGCCTGCCTGCTGCTAATTCTGAAGCTATTCCTGCTGCTATATTTGCGCTTGCCTTTCTACGCCAGCGTTTCTTATCCTTGTGCTGCAACTGCTGAAGCTTTGTTGTCATTCCTCTTTCTTTGTTTATTATTGGTTATCTGGCGAAGAGACACATCCTCAGTTTGGAAAAAGGCGCTGAATCACGTGCCTGATGGGAAAAGAAAATAAATAAAAGGGGACAGAAATGTGACACTAGTTTAGAAATTTGTTACATCCGGTATTCTGTCGGAAAGGATCCCCTCCGGGCTACAGTCGTCGGACTTTTCCACGTCATTCGTCAATAAAAGACACAAGCAGTCAGGTAGATGGAGAGAAGAATAAGTGTCGGTGTCGATGTTAGTTACGTTCCCTTTGAATGCTTGTACCGAGTGACAGTCGTTTTCGTCAAAATGTCACCTGCCCAACTGTCCCATGTGTTATTTGCGTTGGCTCTCCTTTAGGTGAAACTGGCGCCTACCAAGTGTTCTTGTGTTTACTCGCATTGGACTCCCTGTTAACACTTCAACCTACAAGTTTCCATGGGGTATTTATTTCTCTGATAGGCCTACTGGGCAGGTCCTCATAGCCTAGTATATTCTAACCATATTAGATTTTAGACCTTATTTTAGATCTTATTTTGGCGGCTTTATTCTGGAAACAGCCATCTATGTTGGTTCTCTTCTTTGAAGTGCCTCTCAATTGTTTATAATCTAGCGATCTTCATTATTAACCTTTAAAACTGCATTATTCACTACTTTCTTTTCCACTGCATTGTTATTCAAGGCTCCTCTACTGTACTACTTGATTTCAGTCATGGTCATTTTCTGTTGCCATAGCAGGATATGACAACACAACTGCAAAATTCAAACACACTATTATTCACATTATTCGGACAATTGTCCTCATTTTTGTCGCCATATTTATTACAAAATTTCGGCCGTTGTACGCTCCGGACTTCTTCGGGTGGTTGGAATGTCGAACTGAACCCTTTATTTCGCTCACTGGGGTAGACTGTTCTAGTTCCACGTGCCATGTTTTGATGGATGTCATCAGTTATCTCCTGTTAATTTCCCTCTGAAAGTTATCCACTGCCTTAACCGGGTATTGAACTCCCACTCTTTGGGTCCTGTCACTGGATCTAACCAACGCCTTTATCCACTGTGCCATGTGACCTCATCTCAGAGATATAGACAGATACACTATTATTCATTCATCTGAGTCACTTGCAGTGGAAGCATAAAATTTTTGCCGCCATATTTATTACAACCTTTAACACTGCATTATTCACTACTTTCTTTTCCACTGTATTGTTATACAAGGCTCCTCTACTGTACTATTTGATTTCAGTCATTTTTTGTTGCCATAGCAGGATATGACAACACAACTGCAAAATTCACACACACTATTATCCACATTATTTACATTATTCGTAAAAAATTCCGGAATCAATACTCAGTATGTCAAAGGTTAAATTTTAAATATTACTTCAAGAAAAAAGCTTGTTCAGTTTATAAAATTTGTTTAATATAGCAGATTTTCTTTTAAATCGTTTGACCCAAACAAGGCGATAATGTCACTAAGACGCAGGTGGGTGTTACAAAGAGTGAAACAGAATGAGAAGACTTTAGAGAAGAGAAGTGAGAAAAAGGACAATAAAGGAAACAGATTCAGGAATTCAAAAGATGGCGATTGACGTCGCATTTACATTTTTGAAGATTGTAGTTATCCGGGAAGCAAGAAATCTGAAGGGAGTTCCACCGTTGAGAAGTACGAGAAAAGAAACCGTTAGAATAGAAGTAGCGGTTGCATTTAGTTAGTTCAACAGTAAGACATAGTTACCAATCTCGTAGTAATTAACTCATGTTGATGAGGCTCTAGAGAAAAAAGTCAGCAATTGCCATGAAAATATTTGTAGAAAAAAAAAACAGAGGGGAGCCACGTCGGTAAGAAAGCGACTGAAGTCAGGATTGATTATATTACAGACCCTTTGAATTTTATCAAGAATCTTGTAAATATACATCGGGAGCACCAAACCAAATATGACAGCAGTATTTACTGAAATGATAAATTGCTTATTTCAACACGAGCAACTAAAATAATTACTTTTATATATACAACGTATTTTTTTTTATTCTTATTCTTGTCATTGATAAAGTGCGTGGACAGAGCGTAGATTTTGTTATTGTTAGACAGTGATTGATTCCGGAATTTTTGTCAACCAAACATCAAAAGAGGAAAAGTTAATAAAACGCAAGCACTGGAAAGCAAATGAATCAAAGTTTTATTGGCGTCTGTGTTACTGTTTTGTTATGTTATCGATCGATTTCATTTTACGAATCGATTTGTAAGATAAATCGTAACTTGAACCAATTCCAGTCGCTTGACCTTTCTTTCACTGTCGTGACAGCTGTAGAGACCAAAGTGTCCCCAATCCAGTTCATTCTGTTTTTTGATCATCACATTTTTAGACTCTGGTCATGTCGACATTACACACAGGTGTCCGTGTAATATAGCGGCTGATTTTTGTGTTTACAACTCGCAGATGAAAGGATATTTCATAGTAGCCTCTTCCACAGAAGACTTTCAGTTGAAGAAACCATTTGGCATGTGTACCCAGAGCTTAACAATACTGTGTTTGGCTTTACTCATAAGTCGTTCAGTAGAAAAGGCATGAAATGAATAGCAGAGAGTCACAGCGAAATGTTATACTGCAGATACGGTTATAGATTAGTGTTTGGGTTATTGACTTTATACTGCAGATACCCTTATGGGTTATTGACTTTATACTGCAGATACCCTTATGGATCACTGACTTTATACTGCAGATACACTTATGGGTTATTGACTTTATACTGCAGATACCCTTATAGGTTATTGACTTTATACTACAGATACACTTATGGGTTATTGACTTTATACTGCAGATACCCTTATGGATCACTGAGTTTATACTGCAGATACCATTATGGGTTAGTGACTTTATACTGCAGATACCCTTATGGATCACTGACTTTATACTGCAGATACACTTATGGATCACTGACTTTATACTGCAGATACACTTATAGGTTATTGACTTTATACTGCAGATACACTTATGGGTTATTGACTTTATACTGCAGATACCCTTATGGGTTATTGACTTTATACTGCAGATACACTTATGGGTTAGTGACTTTATACTGCAGATACACTTATGGATCACTGACTTTATACTGCAGATACACTTATGGGTTATTGACTTTATACTGCAGATACCCTTATAGGTTATTGACTTTATACTGCAGATACACTTATGGGTTATTGACTTTATACTGCAGATATACCCTTAGTGACTTTATACTGCAGATCACCATGGATCACTTTTACACTGCAGATACCCTTATGGATTACTGAGTTTATACTGCAGATACCCTTATAGGTTATACCATTATGGGTTATTGACTTTATACAGATACCCTTATGGATCAGATACCTGCAGACAAATTATGGATCACTGAGTTTATACTGCAGATACACTTATGGGTTAGTGACTTTGATACCGCAGATACCCTTATGGATCACTTACTTTATACTGCAGATACACTTATGTGTTATTGACTTTATACTGCAGATACACTTATGTGTTATTGACTTTATACTGCAGATACACTTATGGGTTAGTGACTTTATAATGCAGATACACTTATGGGTTAGTGACTTTATACTGCAGATACACTTATGGGTTAGTGACTTTATACCGCAGATACCCTTATGGATCACTTACTTTATACTGCAGATACACTTATGTGTTATTGACTTTATACTGCAGATACACTTATGGGTTAGTGACTTTATACTGCCGATACCCTTATGGATCACTGACTTTATACTGCAGATACAATTATGGGTTATTGACTTTATACTGCAGATACTCTTATGGTTCACTTACTTTACAAGGCAGATACCCTTATGGATCACTGACTTTATACTGCAGATACACTTATGGGTTATTGACTTTACACTGCAGATACCTTTATGGGTTACTGACTTTATACTGCAGATACCCTTATGGGTTAATGACTTTATACTGCCGATACCCTTATAGGTTAGTGTTTGGGTTAATGACTTTATACCGCAGATAAACTTATTGATTACGGTTAGGGTTATTGACTTTATACTGCAGGTACCCTTATGGCTTACGATTAAGAGAGGTGACTTTACACTGCAGATACTCTTACAGGTTAATAACTTTATACTGCAGATACCCTTATGGGTTATGGGTAGGGTTAGTAAATTTATACTGCAGGCCGATGTACTTCCACTTTATATTGCAGGTAACTTTTGCGGTTAGAATTAGGGTTAGTGACTTTATACTGCATATACCCTTATGGGTTACAGTTAGTGTTAGTGACGTTATACTGCCGATACCCTTATGGGTTAGGGTTAGGGGCAAAAACAAAAAACAATAAGAAGAACAAGACCATATCCAGCTGATGGGAACAGGTACACGGATCAAGAAAAACATGACAATAGACTGACACGTATTGGTATAACAAGAAGTAGAAAAGACAATGGTGGTAATATGCACTCAAACGCTTAATAGCTCTTGTTGTATATCTCTCGTCCTCTGGGCTTCTCTTGGGCCATGGGGTCGATCCACTCATATCTTGCATTCTTCTCTCTGTCATCTTCCGGTTTGGGAGCGAAATGTTTTTCTTTTTTTGTGGGGGGGTTGTATCCGGAGATGTAAGAGACATCAACAAAAGGATTTTTTGCCTAACTCTTTTATTCAACACGTCGATGTGTACATTTCTAACTAGCTAGTTGGGTTGCTATCCCACCCTACTGAAGAAATTCACACATCTACATTGTTTGACATGTAAGAACCAATTCCCTGAAATCCCTTTATATATATCTATCATTCCCACGCTAGTGTTAGCCAATCAAAATCGACTTTCTTTGTTTTCCTGTCTCTGTACTCAAAGCTCAAAATGAGGAAGAAATAGAATTCAGAGCAGAAATACAATTCTCTAAAAAAATAATTGCTTTCTAAACTATTATTTAACATTCTCTCTCTCTCTCTCTCTCTCTCTATATATATATATATATATAATTTATATAATTACTAATCTACTTTTTGTTTGAATGATTCATTGTAATATAAATTGAACTGCACCACATATTTGATTTAAAAGAACTGATCCGACGTGCTTGAAGTGTTCGACAACGAGTGCCTTCGCTGCATTCTACGATGCCGCCGAATCGATCGTGTGCCCACAACCACTCTACGTCGTCGCCCTGAGTCTCCGTCCTCTTCCACCCGTCCTGCTCCGGCGTCGTCTCCGATGGTTCGGGCACGCAGCTCGACGCCCGGAGGGAGAGCTCATCCATGATGTACTTCTCCCTCCTTCTCTTTCTGGCTGGTTAAAACGTGTCGGTGGCAGGCAGCTGAGGACGTGGGATAGCACAATCAAGGATGACCTAGCAGTACTATCGGGTCCACAAGTAGTTGGTCTTCGACGATGGAATCGCGATTGGCTCGCCATTTCGTGTGACCTGGCTCAGGATCAGCGAGCGTGTTTAGCGATGGCCCGTGATGCTGTACTTGCTCGGGAGGAAGCCGGTTCAACCCGACCAGGGTGAAAAGTGAAAACCAATACAAGTCAAAAAGTAAGCAAAATTTCGGGATAACAACTGAGACATTACTCAACTTATTGAACAATTCAGTTCATGCCACATTGACTGATAAACTCCTACAACAACAAAAATTCTCAAATTGCCATATTAGTAAAAAAAAAAAAAAAAAGTACTCCCTTAAATTTAAAAAAAAAATCAACCTTAGCGTTGCGACTGCACGCTCCAAAAGTTTGTATCTGTTAACAATAACACATTTAAAAAAAAACAAAAAAACATTTCGATTCGCATTTAATTTTTTCGTCTCGCATGCTACCTGAATTTTACCAAAAAACAAAATAATTTCCATGCCTGAGGATGACTGAATGTACAGTCGAAAGTACTTGCGAAAGACCATATACAGTTTATAATTTTTAAAAACAAGGATCATAACATGCATCGAGTGTTTAGTAGGTTAATCCACCTTTTGTTTGCGAAAGGATTTCGCCATTTTATATCATTAACTTTACTAATCTACTTTTTGTATGATTCAATGTAATATATATATATATATATGTTTTTGTACGAATGATTCATGCAATTGTAAATTGAACTGTACCTTTTACTTGAAATTAAAATAACTGAACCAACGTTCAACTTTCGGATAATAACTGTGACATTCCTGTAATTATTGAACAATATAGTTTATGCCACATTGACTGTAAAACCCACCAGTACAAAAGAATTCTCCTAATACTATATTAGTACAAAAACGCACAAATTTAAAAAATTCAAACTCAGCGTTGCGACCGCACGTTCCAAAACAATAACACATTTCTCATAGCATTTTTTCGGATTACATCTCTATTTTCGTTGTCCTCTTATTACCGAGAAGTAAAAAACAAGAACAAATCTATTTCCATACCTCATGATGTCTGTATGCACAGATAAAAGCTTGTAAAAAATTAAAAAGACCTTATCCAGCTGGAATTTATAAACAGGGATCATATCATTCATATACAGGTTCGGGGTTGGTGTATCTTATTTATATTGTTTGCGAAGATGTATTCTCGCCATTTATATCATTAACTTCTATATCTGTTTTTTGTACGAATGATTCATGTAATTGTAAACTGAACTGCACCTTTTACTTGAAATATATATATATATATATATATATATATATATATATATATATATATATATATATATATATTTTCAATTGTTAGATTAAGCTTTGAACCGTTGTATCTTAGAAATGATTAAAGATATCTAACTGGATTTCTCCAAGATTTTTATAATTTTAAACAATAAGAATGTATAATTACTCTCCAAGCTTAACAGAAGAATCGTGATGACATCGATCATAAACGAAAATGACATGTTCATCATTAATTAATCATAGTTAAGGATCGGAAGCTCATGAAGGATTTAAATAAAGTTCATATATATATATATATAATTCCAGGATAATTTTCCAACTAATTCAAGAGGATCTTTGCCCTCTCTAACCTTTTAACTTTCTGTCCTGGAATAACAAGATGCTTCACAGGTTTTCCGTAGGATTTCATTTACAAGTCTTTTTTCACTGCTCTTTGGACTGTCATAGCTGAAACTCCTCTCTCACGTGCCAAACGTCTTATGGATTGAGTTTGATCTTTTCTAATTGACCACTTTAGCTCTATGTTGAAATCATGATCATCCTTTCCTTCATAATCCTTTCAGTGGTCTTGCAGCGCCCATCTCCTCTCCAATTTATATAGGGCCTGGATTATCCAAGTCATCCAGGCCCTATATAAAGATGTCACCAGAGTAGTTCAGGGAAAATAAATGGGAGGATTCTTCCGGAAAACTGTCGGCGTGCGGCAGGGATGCGTACTTTCACCCACATTGTTCAACCTATTTCTAGAGAGAATCATGCAAGAACCCCTAAACGACCATGATCATTAAATCTCTATCGTTGGTAAACCCGTCTGTAACCTACGTTTTGCAGACAATATTGACCTCATAGCTGATAGTAATAGTGAGCTCCAGGCCTTGACCAACAAACTTTTTGAAAGAGCAGGAGCATATGGAATGGAAGTCAGGTCCGAGAAAATTAAAGTAATGATGAATAGCACAAACAGTAACAGCTGTGTCAAAAATTACCATGAACGGGAAGTGCCCAATTTTAAATACTTGTCTAAAGATGGTATCTGCAGCTTGGAAATCGGCTCACAGATTGCCGCAGCAGTAACGGCGATGGCTAGATTGGCAAAAATATTGAGGAACAAAATCAACTTTTAAACGAAGTACAGACTGTAAAAATCGCTGGTAGTCCTATATGGATGTGAGACGTGGACACTGTTGGCAGAAACAGAGAGACGGATCCAAGCATTTGAGAACAAATGCATGAGAAAACTCCTTGATATTTTTGTTATTGGAAACAAAAAAAGCAATGAGTTTGTGTGGAAAAGGGTTGAAAGTTTTGTGGGCTGCCAGGAACCTCTTCTCCCTAGTCAAATAGAGAAAAATGATCGTGTGTGGCATGACGGTCTTTGGTATATCCTTAGAGAATTCATTGTAGATAACAGAATTATCCAAGTCATCCAGGACGTATATAAAGATGCTACCAACGCAATTCTTCTGGAAATCAAATGGGATGATTCTTACAGACAACTGTTGGCATGTGACAGGAATGCGTACTTTCACCTACATTGTTCAACCTATTTCTAGAGAGAATCATGCAAGAACCCCGAAACGACTATGATCATTAAATCTCTATCGGTGGTAAACCCGTCTGTAACCTACGTTTTGCAGACAATATTGACCTCATAGCCGGTAGTAATAGTGAGCTCCAGGCGTTGACCAATAACTGTTTGAAAAAGAAGGAGCATAAGGAATGGAGGTTAGCTCCGTGACATTCTAAGTAATGGTCAATAATACAAACAGTAACACCTGTGTCAAAAATTACCATGAACGGGACTTCACTGGAGGAATACTTAGGAGCAATCTTGCCTAAAGATGATATCTGCAACTCTGAAATTTGTACACGGATTGCCGCAGCCATGGCAGCCATGGCCAAATTGACAAGAATAAGGAGGAGCAAAATTAGCTTTCAAACAAAGTCCTGACTGTACAAATCACTGGTCGTCTCCATTCTCCTGTATGGGTGTGAAACATGGACACTTCGCAGTAACAGAGAGAAGGATCTAAGCGTTTGAGTACAAATCCATGAGAAAACTCCTTGGCATCTTCTGCTGGGAACATAAAACCAACGCGTTTGTGCAGAAAAGGGTTGAAAGTTTTGTGGGCCACCAGAAACCTCTTCTCGCCACTGTCAAACGGAGGAAAATGGCGTGGTTTGAACACCATACAAGTCACGACAGCCTGTGCAAGACCATCATGAAGGTGGATGTAGGAGAGGACGCCAACGTAAAAACTGGTTGGACAATGTCAAACAATGGACAGGTATGACTATACCAGAATTGCTGATGGACCGTCGTGGAGGAGATTCAATATGGCTTCTACATTCGGGTCCCCCCCCCCGCCTACGATTACAAAAGTCAAGGAGATTATAATGATGGTGGTAGTGAAATGATGTTGTGACCTCCTGATGCAGTTTTCATCTCTACTGTTGGCTCTTTTTTAAACTTATTCACTGTTCTCTTTATGATTCTTGAATGGACTTTGAAGATGGAAGCCAGAATATGAATGTTGGTACCATTACTGAAGGCCTGAATGATTTTTTTTCTTATCACCATTGCTCGGCAAGGAAGAAAGTGGAACTGACACAAAACGATTTTAAGCTCTTCTCTTTCCAGCTGAATAACTTAAAGGGTTTTTCAGCAAAAAATGTGTCAAGATGGCTTAACGGCTTATCTGAAAACCCTGAAAAGAGGAACTCAATTAATTTAGTGCATTTTTTTTTTGGGGGGTCAGATATTAAATATTTTGTGGGATGGACAATTATGCTGTAACACGATTTGGACAATTTTGCAGTTGCACCCGGGATAGATAGATAGATAGATAGATAGATAGATAGATAGATAATTTTCAGCTCTGATTGATAGATACAGATGCATATGTATTTGACTTGATCAGCATTCCACTAGATAGATAGATAGATAGATAGATAGATAGATAGATGTCTTGTGAAACAGCATTCGTGCATATAATTTATGTGTGTGTCATAATTCTAGTTTGTCTATGCGGCATTCGGATGATAATGTATATGTGCGCGCGCGTGTGTGTGTGTCTAGTAAGCACGTTTATTTATATTTGGTGAAGGTTGTCTGCATGTTGATCTAGAGATGATTTTACGTAACACCGGTTGTAGTTGTAGTTGTAATCGTAAGGAGATACATCTTACATTCTTTACACATGGATGTTATAAAAGTCGGTGATATAATATAGTGTTTAACGTGTGTTTATGGATGTTACACAACTGGTTTTACGTAAAATTATCTCCAAATCAACATGCAAACAACCAGCCCCAAAGATAAATAAAAATGCTTATTAGACACACCCACAGACACACAGATTATCATCTGAATGCCGCATTGATAAACTAGAATTATGAAACACTTACACACATAAATTATATACATAAATGTTGTTTCACAAAACAAATATCTATCTCTTAGGTTGGTGCAAAAATAATGACGTAATAATGTCGTTTTTGACGTTAAAAATATGTCACAAAACGACATTATTACGTCATTATTTTTGCACCAACCTAATATCTATCTATTTATACCGGGTGTAACTACAAAATTGTCCAAATCGTGTAACCAGTTTTGTTTACGGATGGGGCGACATTTGGAAGAGATGGAATAACAAATTTACAGAACCAACATTTGTGGGTGGATCGGAATCCCCATGGTATGATACAGGCTAGACACCAGCATCTGTTTACGGTTAATGTGTGGGCTGGAATTGTACATGACTGTCTTGTAGGTCCATAGCACGCCTTACATAAACTGTCTACAGGGACTTTATATCGGACACACTTCCCGGTCTGCTAGAGGATGCACTCCTGCTAATAGGAAGACGCATGTGTTTCATGCATCATGGTGCACCAGTATATTTTAGTCACATTGTTCACGATTCACTGGCTGACATCTGCCATGAAAGATGGATAAGGAGGGGAGGACTGGTTCCATGGCATGCACGTCTCCCCCACCTCCTACCTCAATCCATTGGGTTTTTATCTGTGCGTCCACCTAAGACTATTGGTTCCTGCAGCAAACATTAATTATGCACAGACCCTTCATCAACGTGTCATGGGGGCCTGCGAAATCATTCGACACCATGTGGGAGTATTTGTAAGGATCCACCAGTCAATGATCCGACGGGTGCATGTTTGTGTAGAAGCAAGCGGAGGACATTTTTTAACATTTGTTATGACAACAACTATAAAAACCAACTGAAAATTAACCCTGCAGCCGTCTTCATTATTTATTATGTTATTTGAATTTTCACTAGTGGAAATGTTCTTTGTCCTTTTGCAGCACGGTTCAACAGCAACTTGATTCAGTGCTCAAGTATGGACGAAATTTGATCTTCACTCTTCTGTGATCAAGGAACAATGTGGGGCAGGGCAGATGAAAGAATGAAGCAGCCAACAGATAACCATCAGTTGACCGACAGCAGTACTGATCAGTGTGGGAAGGACCCAGGATCAAGCTGGGCCAGTCGTGTTATACAGGCTCCACTAAATCCCCTTCTGCCCCCACCTAGCCTAGAATTAAGATGATTAGCGGTTCCTTGGATGCAATGCAAGTTGGTAAATCTAATGTATATATATATATATATATATATATATATATATATATATATATATATATATTTCCACCATTACTTATTAAGAATATTGGACACCTGTAGTACAAAACTATTTACTGTAAATTCCAGAAAAACACACTCAGGGCCTGTATAAAAAACGCCACATAGTATGAACTGATATTAAACTACAAACAACAAAGATTGTGGCCATAAATAAACTCCAACCCCAGACCGCTTCCCCCAGGATAAGATATCTTACGCTCCCGCCAAACGCTAACACAAGGCACCCACTAGAAGAGGACTGACATTGAAAATAAACTTAAAACAATACTCCGAGACAGACACTTAGGGGCTGATGATAGCCACGCACAGAACAGCCTGAAATAGACTATACTCTATGTTGAGGTAAATTTAGGGTTTTTTTCCTGTAAAAAAATATATATGTTCTGTTATAATAAATACATCGATCTCTCTCTGGATCAGTTTTAAAAATTAATATTACTAGGATCTATCCGGATTATATACCAACAGATTGATTACCTGTATTATATATATACTAGCAGCATGGCCCAGCGTTGCCCGTGCTTGATTCAAAAATAGTACGACTAATACAGCAATCGCTATCACTTGACTTAAAATATTTTTGCCCTTCCTTGCCTTTAGAGGAGTGCCCTTTGCCGTGCTGATGTTGTTACATGCCTTACTTCTTGCCTATATCACACTGCCAATTTTTTCTAAGCTCTATAGTAAACATTAAATCTGTTATGAAAAAAGAACTAAACAAAATAAATACAATACGATCAGCTTTAAAAAACCGGAAAAAACATTTTTAAGGGCTGACCGATTGTCGATTTGCACTCTGTTTGGGGGAGGGTGCTCAGCATTGAAACTTCACATGATGACTCCCAATGGCCTCTTCATAAATCCGGTCGGTTTTCGCTAAAAACCGACATGCGGTTCAGACGCAATCTGGTCGTATCGGTTTTTGGGTTTTATCGATTTTCCACACTGTTTAGGGGTCCGTGGTCATGAAACTTCTGGGCAACACTTCTAATGGTAGACTCTAAGAGGGGGTCAAATTTGGTTGAAATGCGATCATTCCTTCTGTATGCAGAATTTTTTTCGATTATCGATTTTTCGAACCTGATTCCTAACTCAAAAATCGGGTCCGTCATGTCCTTACGGCAGCAATTTGCAAACTTGTGTTAAAAACCGATCGAAATCGGGTGAGAAATGCGGCCTGGGCGAGGTAACAACAGACACACAGACAGACAACATGAGAAATATATATATATATATATATATATATATATATATATATATACATGTATTTGGTTGGATAGATGTGAGTTTGTGACCCTGGGTTTCACGCTTTAGCGATCGTCAGACAAACTGATTAATGTTTTAAAAAAATTGGGTTTATGTAGATTGCGTGTATTGGTGTTATTGTGGAAGTGGTGGGGGAAATTTCGTCGTTTTGTCATTCATCGTACTAACGCAAACGTCGATGTATGCAGACACATATACACACTTGGTCGTCCGTCGGGACTTATACATATATAAACATATGTGGGCAGTTTCGGCTATGACACATGTATGTATACGGGTGGTGTTATATCTATACATACGCATTTGTATGTTGAAATGTTGAAATTTAAACATTCGAAGTGTGGCGGAAATGTCTCAATCACAACCTTTCATTCAACAACAGGAAATATTCGAACAGCACAACACTTTCTACATACATATGGCAGCAAAAAGACAAAAACATCACACCAACAATAAGTTGGGAAATATTGAAAAAAGCCCCTGCCTACAACAACATTACGAAAAAATGCCTACTTTGCCTACACGAAAAAGTAGCAATAATATCACACAAACTGCAAAAGAACTTACTAAACAAAAATCAGAGATAATCTCCAAATGTAGGCATGAGAACAAATACCTATTATCCAAATTCATACCAAACGGATAAAACAGACAAACCACCAACAATCACAATTTAATTTCAAGATACTATCAAAATAATTGCATCTATCATTATTATAATTACACCACCATTAGTAATCACTTTTACTACAATACCTTTTAACTAACAATATTATCATTACCACCAACACACAGCACCATCACTTACACATCACACCCACTATTAACATATAAATCCACTACAATCTTTATTACTCCCCCAGCATATTTAATACCTTAAAACAATATGATCAGATATAATTTCCATATGTAACCATGAGAATAAACACCTATTACCAGGCAGCTTTAATATAATAACAATAATAATTTTGTAATTAAAAATTAAAAATTATAACAATCTTCAACTACCATAATTTTACACAGAATACCTATTATCAGGATTTATACCAAAATAAATTAATACATATAACAAAATAAAACAAAACTAAAATAAAATACCAACAACCACTTTTTAGTTCAAGCTACCACCACTATAACTACATTCATGGTTTTATCATTCTCCCACCACCGTTACTAATCATTTCTACCAATTTACAATTTCTACCAATTTACAATTTCTACCAATTTACAATAAATATTAGCTAACTATCATTGTCTCCAATCCCTTGAAACATTACTATCACATCATATCATATAGACCCGTTATTAAATTGAACTACCCTCTCACCCAGAACATTAAATATTAAACTAAACATCACCATATAAATTATCCAATAAAGATTACAAATTTCTACCTGTTACATATACACAATCACCAAAAACAAACAAATAACCAGCTTTAAATATAACATATAACCCCCCATTTTTTTTCAAAAATTTAAAAATAAATATAAATAATAATAATTTTTACCTATCATAATTTTACACAAACCCCACCACACATATATACATACATGCGAGGAAATATTTTTCAGCGCGAAAACACTTAATATGACATGTATACAGTAACGAGACATTTCTGCCACACTTCGAATGTTTAAATTTCAACATTTCAACATACAAATGCATATGTATAGATATAACACCACCCGTATACATACATGTGTCATAGCCGAAACTGCCCACATATGTTTATATATGTATGAGTCCCGACGGACGACCAAGTATGTATATGTGTCTGCATACATCGATGTTTGCGTTAGTACGATGAATGACAAAACGACGAAATTTCCCCCACCACTTCCACAATAACACCAATACACGCAATCTACATAAACCCAATTTTTTAAAAACATTAATCAGTTTGTCTGACGATCGCTAAAGCCTGAAACCCAGGGTCACAAACTCACATCTATCCAACCATATATGTTATCTCTATCTCTGATATTGAGCGCTTTCTAATAAGTACCGCGCATATAATATATAAATAATTATACATACTTATATTTATTTATATTTATATACACTTTTCATATATATATATATATATATATATATATATATATATATATATATATATATATATACACACACTATTCAGCCGGTCTTATGTGAAATCCTATGACTTTGGGCCACTTTTCAGCATTAGGGACATCTGGTTTTTAGATAATTGAAGAATCTTGTGAACTTGAGATTAAATGCAAGAAAGCAATCATACACCAATGTCTGATGTTCATTTACCAAGAATTTGTGGGCAGGGTACAGTCAAGTATTTACATTTTAATGGACACGCTAACTTACTAATAGAGGAATGAACAGAATTGAAATATGATTATTGATATGATTGAATTATTGAATTTTAATGATTTCTTTCAATTTAAGAAAATCATTTTTCCTTTTCATGGCATCTGTGAAAAAATTGCAGTCAATGAAAATTACACATTAGAAAGAACGACATATTGAATAAAAAGCGCATGTTTATTTTCAAATTTTAATTCTAATTTATTTGCGTTCCTCTAAAGGAAGGGAGATGCAAACATCTCGTGTCATGACCAACAGCCATTGGTTCCAACTTTAGGTTTTAGGCGTCAAGGGCCTAAGGTGGAGTGTAGCACTTGGTGTGAGGCCGCAATCCTGAATTGTGGCAATGTCATCGCTGAGGACTTTACGAGGAAAGGTGGACAGAATCTGGTAGGCTGGTGAATTGTCAGAATCCCTGCAAGGAGTAAAGTAAATAATAATAAATTTACAATCTTATTTTAGGCTATCAGCTTCCAACAAAATTATATATTCAGTCAGGAAACAACATCCTTGACTGATGGTTTACTGTATACTTATATATATATATATATATATATATATATATATATATATATATCCGACTCTTTTATTGTTGGAATAGTTAAATGTAACCAGTACTTCTAGTCCAACAGTTTATTTTCTTGCACTTCCTACCAGTGGAACTCTCTTCCATTTATTTGCTTCCCTGATAAATACAATCTTCAAACATTTAAATTCAATGCCAATCGCCATCTTCTATCTTCTTGAACCTCGTTCATCTTTTATCCTTTCCTTGATTCCTCTTAACCAGTTTTTTTTCTCCCACCTTCATTCTCTGTAAACCACTGCAAACCAGTGTCTTTGCCACTTTGCTTGTGGTGAAATGATGAAAGGAAACAAAAGATATGGCAACAGTATTCAATGCACAGATAAATGATAGATTTGTAAATGTGCAAGATGGATTCGGACAAGAAGGATTTTATGGCACAACTCAGTGAACCAACCTTACAGTAGACGTAGCAATTGATATATATATATATATATATATATATATATATATATATATTTACTCCATGCGCATTAAAATTTGCACTATACCTACATGCAAGCCATTATTGGCCCACTCATGGGCCGCAATGGCAATGCCAGCGGTCCTCAGTTGGCAGTCACACATGGGCCACTGGTTGGCCTCTTGTGGTCCGCAAGTGGTAACATTGCCACGATGAATACATTGGTAGTCTGACAGTGGGTCACTAGTGGTAAATTATAGTGGCATGCTACCCACTGGCAGATTGGTGGCTTGCGTGTAGGAATGACATTTAAATTGAACATCTGTAAACTATTTTGCTTTCATTCAAGATAATCAGTATGAAGAAAAGCAATTCCAATTTAATAAAAAATCCAGAACCTAAAATATTAAACTGAATATGAATCCTCGGCAATTTGATGTCAAGAAATGGTAAAATTTTGTATCTTTGATTCCCTATAACCTCTGCAAAGTAATCATTCACCCTACAAGGATTTGTTGGTCCATGCATTGTTATGATTTTCATCTTGCTTCTTTGCAAATAACTTCTTTTATATACCATGTCCCTTCAGGGCATGGCCGTTCATGGCACGCCAGTATTTCCTGTCTTTTGAAACTGTATATATGGATTCTCATATTAATATGTCTACTAATCCTTGTTCTGCCATCCATTTACATTAGGTAATTTCAAGAACTGATAATATTAAATAGGATATAATTGTTGGTAATTGTTGCTGCAAAATAATCATTATTTGTTGGTCCACGTACTGGTTTGATTTTCATCTTGCATCTTTATCACATAATTTCTACAGGGTTTATGGTTGAGATGCAAGAGCATAATAGCACTCCAGTGAATGCTAAACAATCACTTTAAAGATGAAGAAGAGACTTGAAGCAACAAAGATGTGGTTCTAACAATGAATGCTAAGAATACAATGGGCAGAATATGTGAGCCATAGGGAAGTCTTCAAGAAAATTCATAATTATAATTACAACTAGAGTTGTCTCATTCTGGTTGTAATTATCATTATTTACTTGAAGACTTCCTTATGTCTAGGAAACGCAATTAGGAAAGAAGGCTGAGAGAATTTAACACTCAAAAGACATATTAAAGAGAACCAGGAGGAAACAGAGAGTAACTACTTTTTTTTAATCATTTCACCCCAGTTAAGGTGATAATGTCACTAAGATGCAACAGGTTTACTGGGAGTGTAAGATAATAAGAAAACTTTAGTGAGGAAAACACGATTCCGGAAAACATGAGATTAGATTGACACTGCATTTAAATTTTTGAAAATTGTGTGTAGCAGGGAAGCAAGAAGAGCATTCCACAGGTGAGATGCATGAGAAAAGAAACTAGTAAAATAGTACTTACAGCAGGGGCGGACTGAGAGTACTACCGGCCCTCGGACCAAAAATGCAATAGGCCCCATTTCCCAATTTTTTACAGTTAAATGCCACATATAGAGGCTGTGCAGCAGGTGATCTGTGCATATTGGCTTAAATAAGAAAAAACTTTAGTCTAAGATTAGTGTTGGGACGATTCCTAATTTTTTTCCGATTCCAATACAGATACCGATTCCAGGAAAATGTTGATTCACGATTCCGATACCAAGACGTTTCCGATTCCAATTCCGATTCCTTGCCTACTTAGGTTCTACCTGTATGTGTAGGGAACCCCAATTTTCAGCGATCACGGGAATCAATTACGGGAATCGATCATGGGAATTGCGGAATTGTTTTGAAACGGAAGCTGGGAACCAGGTTTGAACTTACCAGTCCCAAAAAACAGAGACATTTTTTTTCTGCGTTCATTCGTAAGGTTTCTTTGTTTTCTTTTACTTTCTTTGTTTTTCTTTCTTTCTTCACAAATTTAGTTTGATTGCTAACAAAGATACTTTTCCTTCTCCAAATTTTCATTTTTGCACGGTCACGGATCTGCCTGTACTTGTGTCCGGCAGTCCGCACGGCCATGAGAAACACACACATGGCAGGCCCCTTTACAGTGCCGGGCCCTTGGACCAGGTCCGAGTGGACCGATGGCTCAGTCCGCCCCTGACTTACAGTTACCTCTAGATATTTTAACAGTAAAACAATGAAACTTAGGACTCATGCAGTCAAGGTAGCAAGGAGGAGAGCTCATTAGAACAACTGCCATGAAAATATTTATAGAAAAGACAGAGAGAAGTCACATTACAGATATGTCAAAATGACCAAAGTTGAGATGCCAGATCAGGACTGTTAACATTACAGACCCTTCTTTGGATTTTGCCAAGAATTTCAATATATACAGGTAGAATACCAGATCAGATATGGTAGCAATATTCAGTGCATGGACAAATGGTAGACTTATAAATGTGCAAAATGCATCTGACAAGAAAAATTCTCTGGCATGATATAATGAACCAAATTTCCTAAGAGTTGAATCAAAAAAACAAGTTTGTGTGAATGAATGGCAGAATGGCTTGTTAATTTTAACACCTCTAATACAAAACTGGCCTCCATTAATCATCTGAAAGATCTCTATCTACCTTCCCACAGTATGGTTGATTCTAACCTCCAGAAGAGTAACTCCTTGCACCTTCTCGGGCAAACATTCTCAGATGACATGAAGTGGAAAAACTATATTGGATCCATTGCTAGGTCTGCGGCGAAGAAAGTTGCTTCATCGTGTCGTGCTAGACAATTTGTCTCTCCAGAATCTATTTTACATATCTAAACGTCTACCATTTGCCCAGGCTTAGATTATTGCTGCCATATATGGTTTGGTGCTCCAGATATATATTTAGAGATTCTTGAGAAAATCCAAAGGAGAATTAACAATATTCCTTGTCTTGACATGGCATCTCAGCTTCAGTCAATTTCCCACTTACATAAAGTTGTGTTCCTGTGACTTTTCCATAAATACTTTCATGGCAACTGCTTGGATGAACACTTTGTAGAAGTGAGTCGGTTGGATTTACCTCTCAAATTTATATTTATGGAAAATACCACAAATTATGAAACAATAAGAACATTTATATTTATGTATGTAATAATATACAAGCATGATTAATAGGAGTTATTTCCCTTTGACTGGAATTAAACTCTTTACTAAAGAAATATTTTTATCTGAGCTCATAGAAAGTTGAATGAACTTGATGCTCAAAATGTTCGTTCTGTAATGTTTAATTAGTTTCCGTTGCTTGTAGTTGAATTTTCCTAATATATTGATGCTTGTAATGTTCATAATATTTGTAATTAAGTTTCCGTATGTATGTGTATGTGTGTGATGTTTTTATAGTGTCCACCCAAAAGAGGTTGGAACGTGACTTCTTAAACAACTACATTTTAGTAAGCAAGAGAATTCAAAAAGAGGAAGAAAGAACTTGTATCTGGTATTTATAATAAACATAATCACATGATCAGCTCCGGGAAGGCACAGACAGATTTTGGCTAAATTGTTTTTTCGTCAGGTCAAGAATTAGGTCGATTTTATTCAGATGTAATTGAGAGCATGATTTAAATATTAACTGACCAATGAGAAGTGAGAAAAATATCAAGGCTCTGTGATCCACCTTCTTGCACTGATTTTTGTAGTCGAAAACAAGTGGTAGCAGAATGCTATAACTTCACTATGGTACCTAATCTTTATGAATATAAGCACAGTACTAGATTAGTAGATCTCGTCAATTCTATATTTGAATTGACTAGATGTAACCTTAAGTTCTATGCTAACAGTTTCTTTCCTCACACTCCTTGTTTGTAGATCACTCTTCTAGTTCTATGCTTTCCAGCCAACTTTGATCTTTAAAAATTTAAATCTAATATCAATCGTTATCTACACTCTTCCTGGTTACTCTTCTATTGTTCTCAATCCTTAAAAAATGTTTCTGTTTTCTAATTCTTTCAAAATCAGTAACCCCTTCTGTCTTTGTGGCTTTACTGATTTGCCTGGGGGTGAATTTGATTTTTAGAAAAACGTGTCAAAATTTACTTTTTGAGTATTGATTTCCCATGGGTGGTGGGAATGATTGCAAATGTTTTCTCCTTCCTCCTGTTATTGTCAGAAGGATACAATGCATGGTGGGATATTTTTCTTAGCCAATAAAATGAAACAGCTTGTGTTTTGTCATGACTCCATCCAGATCTGCCTTAACTACTAAACAGATATATTCTGTTCACTTGGTCGACCTTGCTTTTTGTGTACAAACACCAACTCCTAGTTTGTGAATTCTTTTGCTTTCTTACCAATCTTGATTTGCTTTAACTATATTGTTTGCCTGCTTGCATGATTGTTGCTGTTTCATCCTTTTTGACCTTTTTCTTTTCATTGCAAACTTTATTAATTCTGATTGTGTTATTTATCTTGCACTTTAACAATCATCATAAACAAAATGCAGGGTGTTGTGGAGGGCCATTATCACTCACGTCCTGAAAGCATTTGGTGTATAAAAGGAGGTGAATATCTACAAAGGACTACTACTACTAATAATAATAATAATAATAATAATAATTTGCCTGAACAGCACAAAATTTTCATGTCAACACCACATGATCAACAAAGATTGAAAAAACCATCAATAAAATATACATCTCACCTCTGTTTATCTAAATATCTTCGAAGGTCACCTATGGTTTCGTGGGGTTTCATCTTCAGCACGTATGTATGCTCCCCATTCTCAGACTTGACTCTCAATGTTGCAACACTTTCTGGGATTTCTTGTCTTTGCAGATGGACATTCTGAAGTCTGAAGAAAGAAAACAGAAAAAAATCAATGAAAGAATGAAAGACATAGCATTGGTTGCATATGTAATGGATGGTGGCTCAGAATCATTAATTGCAGACCCCAGTTCCAATTCCAGTTTGGTTTGCTATATCAAACTTACACACAAATACCCTGGGGAAAGGTATGACTCCACCTCTTTTCTCCCCAGCTATGGGTTAAGAAAGAGAAGTAGAGAGAAATAAAGAGAGACTAGTAAAGATAACAAGAAATAAAAAAGGTGAAATATCTTGGAATTTAAATCAAAGAATATATAAACGCACAAGGGATATTTGCAAAAAAAAAAAAACAAAAAAAAACACACAGTGTATTAACCAATCATTGTATTACATTTAACCATAATTTCGTTTAAAAAGACAGTTTTTAATTAAGAGACAAAGTAATTTATTAAAATAAAAACGTATAAAAAGTACACTAATTTCTGAGTCTTTCATAGCAACCAATCTAGGAGAATGACAATTCTGAATCAAAACCTAAAGATGGTCTTTTAGGGATCTTATAGCACACTGTGCATCATTTCTCTGCATCATTTCTCTGTATTCCAAAAAGTGTGGTCAGGTCTGCACAAGTCTTCACCATTATAATCCAATCACATGTGTGGGTAGTTTGGTTGTTCGGTTCTAAGAACTTGGCAGAAGAGTCCTACATATACAGAGTTAAACTTTAGGTATTACAAACTAGTGTAGGTACCCAATAAAGAATAACTATAAACATAAATACATAAATAAATTATAGGTAAAAATATTTCTAAGAAAGAACATAGCATGATGACAAAAGGCCTCAGACTGGATAAAAAATAAGTTTCAACTTCAAAATATTTGTTATTATTAAGGGGAGTGACAAAACTTTTTTAATCCGTTCAAGCACGTTTGAAATTTTGTTTAAAAAAATATTGTTTTCGAAAGATCTATATGGGAAATTTAATGTCTTTTTTGCAGTAAATTCTTACAAAAATAAAATAATTGTTGGATTTTAATGAAATTTCCAGGACTTATTTAAATTATTATTATTATTAAATTATTTTGGAAATTTCATATAAAGAAATACTCAACATCTCTAAAAAATTCGAATACAGTTTCTTAATTACGCAGCAAATAAAATGCAGATAATTCTAGATCGTATTCAACAAATCCAAGTGATGATGGGCAGCTTGTCTTCACTGAAAATCGACATTCAACATTTGAGCTTTCCTAACTAAATAATATGAAGTCAGAAATACAAAATTATAACAAGGGAAATAATTCGGGTTAAGTATTTCAAAAGTTCCCTCCCTTAGATCATTTTTTTTTTCTTGTTCAATTTAGTTAAAAATGAAGAGAAAAATTAATAAGCGCTATTATGAAACAATGATTTGTCGCAAAAAAAAACATATTACATATTATTTAATAAATAAATAAAAAAAAGAAATCAAATCAGAGGAGTTTTTTACGTTTACTTTTGCACAAATGACCTTGAAAAAGGTCATAAATTTATCTCTTCTCTCACCAGCTTATGTATTAAATAGTAGAGTAACCAGCTATTACAATGAATTTAAAGCCATGGAGAAGGCAATAGGAAATAACTCTTTTTTCTTTCATAAAATGGTTATCCAGGGATAATGAAGAAACATAATCTGTCAAGTGACATGAACACCTACATCCAGACAAATGCAGGTTTATTTAAAAGAGTAATTTATTAAGTATATAGAAAGTGTACTAACTTCAGAGCATTGTACAATAACTTTACCTCCTTGTATGAAAATGTCCTTTTGAAGGACAAAATGCATAACTTATGATTTATATATATATATATATATATATATATATATTGCTTAAACCTGCATTCCCCAACTGGAAGCCTTCATTGAATCTGACTTGCTTTGACTTCTTGGCCATGAAGATATATGGATACCCATAAATAAATATACTGTTTAATAAATAATTAAAAAAAACAGGGCATCTATTCAAATATGCATGTCCATTAAAAATAATGTTTAAGCAATAAATTAAAATATGTCAGATTAATAAATGGAAAATTCATTCTTAAAAATTGTCTTTCTTTATGTTAAGATACAAAACAGGAAAGTTCTGTGTTCAAAAGCACTGAGTTTTGCTTGGTCAGAAGGTTTTTTGTGTCTGAGAGGTCAAAACATGTCAGATCTAATGACAATTTCCCCTAGGGGAATGCAGGCTTGAATCCTGCTGAAGAGTGCATATTTTTCTAATAAGATTTCTCAAATATTCTGGCCAGTAGGTAGAAATAAATAAATATACTGTTTAATAAATAAATAAAAAACCCTACTCAAATATGTGCAATAAATTAAAATATGTTAATAAATGAAAAATCCATTCCTACATATATATATATATATATATATATATATATATATATATATATATATATTAAATCATTACACAAAAATTTTCATGTTTCAGAACTTTAAGATTGTCCCTCATCAGGCAATGTTAGATAAGTTATGATGAAAATGATTTACTTGGGAAATCAGAAATCATTTCAGTAGATCATGAAAATGAGATACCAAATTGTTTTCTGGTTTCCCAAGTAAATCATTTTCATCATAATTTATCTAACATTGCCTGATGAGGGACAATTTTAAAGTTCCGAAACATGGAAATTTTTGTGTAGTGATGTAAAATATTATAATAAAAATATTATAATAATATTTTGCTCTATGTTTGTATTGAACACTTTTTTTAAAAAAAGTAAAAGTAAATGCTAAGAACTGTGGATTCTCAATCTGTCTGTTATTTCTCTTTATTTGTATACATATATATATATATATATATATATATATATATATATATATATATATATATATATATATATATTAAATAAAAAGAAAGAACAGTAAGATATATAATTCGGTGTTCTTATTGATATTTTATTTTTATTTTTACAAGACAGTGATAAATGTAAATTTACAGAGCATAAATATTATAAATTAACTGATTTAAAATATGGTTTCTTCGCTACACAGTAATAACCATGTTTCAAAAACTGAAGCTAAAACCTTCAAATATAATTATATGAATTAAATTAAAAGCATTAGTTCTGTTTCATCTTCAAGAAAACTTTGGAATAACTTATTTTTAAATTTACTGAGGTTTAAAGGCACATATAAATTCATAATTTCTTGTTTCCAAGGATACAGAGAAATCCATTCATTTAAACGGAGGAGTAGCGTGTTCGTTTTTATTAACTATTGTTGTATCAATTATGAGTTACATTCGAAAAAGAGGTTAAGTTTAGGGAGGGTAGGGGTGTATTTTTTTCAATGAATTTTGACATTCGTTAATTGCATGTCATCTGGGTTTTTTTTCTTATTAACGAAAAAAAAGTTTTTCGGCATTTTTTCATGCTTGTATACTTAAAGATTCTTTCTAAAAGGGGTGTTTGGTTTTGAATATGTTATATTTAACTACAATTTTAAAATATTATTTTTACTCTTAATTATTAATAGACTATATTTCTTTTTAAATCAAGTAAATGTAACAGGATTACCTAAATTATTTAAAACTATTATTACATATGAAATATAAGTATGTATATTACCAGCTCCATTTTTTTAATTTCTTTAATTTTTATTTTAGAATGTAGAATAAAGGGCCTTTTAAAACGCTTTATTCTACATTCAACACCATCACTTGATAAGACACCAGAGGTGTTGAAACAAAATGGCTATTTTTGTAGTGATTTTATAACATATTTATGTCATAATTTTTGAATAAATAATAATATATATATATATATATATATATATATATATATATATATATATATATATATATTAATTCAAGTAAAAGGTTTGTCACTTTGCTGATTGATGTTACTTTCAGCATTTCCTAGAGTAACCCTATGGGGATTACAACATCCCCTTGTAAAAGGGGTGGGGTTTTATCAGCAATTGACTGCTTATACTTCTTAATTTTTTTTTTATGTGCACTTTTCATTGGTGCAAGTTTTTTTCATAGTGTATGTGTGTGAATGTGCATTCTTGCCCATGTGCATGTCTCCATGTATGTGTGTACGTGTAGAATGCTATGATTATTTTTTTTTTTTCATTTTTTTTCACCTTACACTCACTTAGCCTTTTCTTTCTTTTTCTTTTTTCCTCATATCTTTTAACTGTTGCCATTTTGACTTCTGGTTTTCTAGACATGTTGTCATGGTTAATTTTTTCTAATCTTTTCTTCAGTTAGGAAAATTGTATTACATTTTTTACATAAATAAGGAATTTTAATGCTTAAATAATAAAGTGAATATTTATATATGACTTCACTTCGTAATTATTTCATTTTCTTATCTGATTTGGTGGTATCTTTAGTACTATTAGGGTATTAATCATAGGAGGTTAGGTTCATAATTAAATTTATATTTATTATTGTTTGAATTTGTATGCATAAGCTTATATTCATATATTTATGCTCACACAAACACACACACATTTATATATATATATATATATATATATATATATATATATATGTGTGTGTGTGTAAAAATGCATGCACACAAACAAATGCACATGTGTATGTGTGCTTTGTTATTATTATATAAATTAGTGTTTATATATGATTTTTTTTCATATTTTTAGGGTATTAATTATGGGTGATTGAGTTTATGGAGTATTTTTTTTTTTGCTCTTTGAATATATGTATATAGAGTATACAATATATACACCTGCACTCACATGCACACACTTGCACACACACACACAGATACATATATATGTATTTTTTAAATATTGTATTAGTAGAAAATTAAATGTTTATATGTTATCATTTATCCAATGTATCATTTTTATTTAATAACTAGTACTTTATTTGTTTTTTGACTAGGTGTTATCTCATATATTGAGGTATTAATTATGGTAGGTTAGGTTTCTTCATTTGTAGTTGTATGTGAGTGTGTGTATTTATATGTATATACTTGCACAAACACACATACATACACATATAGTTGTGAATATTTAATATTTATTTTCTTTATTATTTCTTTGTTTAATTTTTTTTTTATGTTTATTTTATTTTGTTTGGTTTTGTTTATCTATTTTATGTTTATTTTATTAATATTTGTATTTTTTCTTTATTTTATGTTTATATTACATTTTTTTTATTAATTTATTCCTTTTTTAAGTTTATATATTTATTTTATTTATTTAGTTATTTGTTTATCTATTTACTTATTTTTCATTAGTGCTTAGATGACAGATTAAGTATTTATTTGTCTTCACTTACCCATTATTTCAGTTTTCTTGTTTAAGAGTTTATTTTGGTTTGTAAGCTAATTATTACTAATTAAAACTAATTATTGCCAATTTTTCCTTGAAACATAATATACAAATTTTACTGTTAATACTGTATGAGGCTGCCCTTTTTTATAATTTCTTATTGGATATAAGTGTGGTTATTGTTTTCCTTTTGTATCTATATGTATTTTGATAGGGTTATATTGTTTGTGTATTTTTTCTTTTAAAGGACATTTTGTGCCTGTAATCTTTCTTTTAGCATTTTTCTGTGGCACCTACATAAATTTTTTCATCTGTGTTAATGTTATTAGTTTTGATTGTATTTTTATTGATAATTTTTTATAATTTGCTGTTCTTAGGGAAATGTTTGTCAATTAGTTTGAAGAATATTTTACCCATTTTTGTTTTTATTAAATTGTTGTGAGCGGGGTTTGACCAAATTATAGTTGGTTTTTTGTTGTCTTTGTTTTAATTGTTTTTGTTTTTGTATTCTAGTTGTTTTGAATATCCACTCTTTCTTATGGCTGATTCGTATATTTTTTTGCTTTCATTGAATATTTTTAAGCTGCTCGAATTTGTTGAAATTCTTATAGATATGGGTATTTGTTTGAATATGTTCATAAGTGGTTGGAATTATCTTAATGTATATTGGGTTGACATTTGGTTTATATATATATATATATATATATATATGGAGATTATGAGACAAAATGGAGTGGAAAAACTTTTAGATTTGTTTCACCAATGTGATGTGAATTGGATTTGACTTCTTCAAGTCGGAATCTCTTATATTTAAAAGTCTCAATGCAATTTCCTTATAACAAAAGTTCTTACAATGTCAAAATATTTTCTGGCTTTAAATAACCTGCAAAAGGTTGATAACCTATCAAAAACAAATCTATCAATCAATGACCATGTGTTGGTAGGCACAAGAAGAAATGGTTACATTGAAAAATTATTCTTTACTTCTTTTCAAAAACTAATTAAAAAACTGATCATATGTGACAGACACAAAATAAAGGTTGTACAATACAATACAAGTGAAATGCCATAAATCTGGACTATTCTTCAATGAGGAGAAGCAGACAACTAGATCTCCAGTACCAAAGTAATTTCCATTAGACAGGAATCCCTGGGTCTCTGTGGGCAAGGCCATAATTTTGTGCTCATTAACCGCAGCACATATACATATAACTTATTATTTACCTTTGTTTCATTTCTTGGGTTGCTTCAGTGTCCACAATGCTGACTTGGGTCTCACTGGTATCACCCTGCAAAAAGGAAAGGTTGAAAATCTAATAAAATATGTAACAAAAAGAATTGGTACTAATTTGAAAATTCCCATAAGATTTTGGCATCCAGTGGATTTCTCTATTCTGGCTAAAAACATTTTTTATATCTAATAAGTCCATTAAGCCAAACTCAATGGCAATCTGACTTTGAATTCAGCATCATCATATATGTATATATATATATATATATATATATATATATATATATATATGTGTGTGTGTGTGTGTGTGTGTGTGTGTGTTTGTAGGTATAGCTGGCCACTTGAATTCAAGGACACCCATCTACTAGGGTGGTTATCCAATCCCTATTGCAGATGCTTGCTCAGGTGCATTTGTGTTTGTTCAACACCCACAGAAACCACCTGTGGTTTATACTGCAACTATGCTGTAACTAAGGTCTGCTCATCATAGTTGCAGTTTAAACCACAGGTGAGCTCTGTTGGTGTTGAATAAACACAAAATGCGCCTGACCAAATATCTGCAATAGGGATTGGCTATCCGCCCTAGTAGATGGGTATCCTCAAATATGAGTGGCCAGCTATACATGCTGAGCAGACCTTAGTTACAGTTTCTGGGGAAGAGCATGTTATCTAGTGTGATCAACAATTTGAACAAGGCCTGCACGCTCAAGCCCTCAGCCATGATGACTTGTGATTTCGTGCTAGCACAGCTATTGATGACCCCCAAGTGTTCTGTCCACCCAATTTCACTCACAAGGCTTGGGTCAACCCGTGGTATGGTTTTAGGCACTTTCCAAAGATACTGCATGCTGAGATTGTCTCCTTCCAGACCAATAACATCAGGAAGTCTCCTTCCTGACAAATCGACCATGGTGGGATCCGAAACCCGAGAGAAAGAAGTACGACACAGTGGAAAATGTTTTCATGTGACACATTTTTGATGAAACTTAAATAATCAATGACAAAGTGAAAAGAGATTTTTTGTATGACACGTTTCGTCCTTTAGGACTTCATCAGGCTAAGTTTATGCTTGCAGTGATGTGACTAAACATGCATTCAAATAAGGGATGCTGGGAATTTTAAATTAAAAATATATTTTTTTTTTTAATATATTTTGAATATAGAGTCTAACTTATTTCATTTAGATTCTTTTTCTTTTTGTTCATGTTTCCATTACATTTGTTATTAAATATCCTACATTATGATAACAGAAGATATGCCAAGAAGGATGAAATCTTGTGAGAACCTGGACGCAACTTGTTCATAGTTAATATTATTGAGAAAAAGAAAAAGCCAACACTCAATAATATCAACTATGGACATGGTCACAACATGCTGACCATGTTTGGAAAATAAACAAAAACAATGCCATCACTATACAGGGTGCGATAAATAAATTGTCGTCTAAATTATGCAGAAATGAAAATAACACTGACATCTCATTTTAACAGATATATTTACTACAATTACACAAAAATATCTTGAAATACTAAAGAGTAAATTTATTCAATAAAATCACCATTGGCTTCAACCACGGCCTCCAGATGACTTCTGAATCTCTTGCATCTCTTCTGGATGGTCTCCTTGTTTAAGTTGGTGAATGCTGCCATAATCCTTGCATTCATATCATCTTTGGTGTTACAAGGCATGTTGTTGGTCCCTTGCACAACTGCACCCCACACATAATAATCAAGTGGTTTGCAGTCTGGGGTGTCAGGTGGCTAGATTTAAAGGGTGATGTGGTTGCAGAAAATGTCTGACAACCATAACTGGGTTTTTTTCTGATTGTGTGGCATATTGCAGCGTTATGTTGCCAGTCATAGGGTTTTTCAACAGCCAATGTCTTCACCCAGTGCAGCACTACCTTCTCAAGGCACTTGATGTAGGCCTCCACATTCAGTCTGAGGCCCTCACCAAAAACTTCAGGCATTCTTTTCTTATCAGAACAATCAGAGTGAGTTTTCCGAGCTGCTGTGCCTTTGTAATCATCATTAGACTCATCCAATTCTTTCCAAATCCTCTGCACTGTCCTCAGATTGACACCCAGACACTCTGAAATGTTCATATTGGAGCTTCCAATGTGAATGCTAAGCAGTACAGCATGCCGTTTCCAAATTTCTGGCGGATTGAATTATGTCATGGTGCTCATTTTCTCACAGATGGTGCCCAACTGACCCTACTATACTGTGTGCAGTTGACAAATCAAAAACAAACAAATGTGTCGGTGCAAAATTAAAAATATAGAATTTGAAAAAATTTACCCATCCCACCCTGCATATACTCATATATAAAAATCTACATATTTGGTTCTAAAAAAAAATTTTAAAAACATCCTTGATATTGGCAAATAAAATAGAAAAAAACACTTAGTTATATAGAACATTTGGACAGTTTTTACACAATTTATATAAACACAAGAAAAATTTAATAATTTTACCTTGTCAGTCACCTTTAATAAAACTTGTACATACGAGTATGTATATATATATATATATATATATATTATTAATAGAAATCTAAGTATAATACACTATACTCACTCGGAAAACCTTTGGTGTATATATTTTCAAATAAACAAGCCAATACCAAAGGGAAAAAAAGGTATGAAAAATGAAAGAACCAAGAACATGTACATTAATCGAAAATAATCATCCAGCATACGAGTTCAAGGCTCAAAGAAAAAAACCCGAGTACCCAAAACAACTAAATAAAGTGCTCAATACAATGAGTAGAGCAGACCTAGTTAATTAGGTTAATATAGTTAACTAACTATATATATATATATATATATATATATATATATATATGTGTGTGTATATATGTATATCTATCTATCTATCTATCTATATATATATATATATATATATATATATATATACATGTATATAAAGGCATTTGACAAGGTGCGTCATAAGGCAGTTACTACATAAACACTCCAGCTATGGCCCCTCCTGAAGTGTCTTCTCACTTATAAAGTCTTTCCTATCAAGTAGATCCACAAAGCTTATCAATAATGGGAAGTCATGAGATCAAGGCAGGTGTCTCCCAGGCTCTCTCCCACTCCTTGCATTATTTCTGTTTTATATTACCAATCTGCCCAGGAACATTCTCAGATCATTAGTGAATATGGTATTTATCAATCCACCCACGGGGATCGAATGTGGCACAAGGTCTTTTTAATGTGGGTATCTCTGAGCCCGTAGGCCCAGCCAAAAATAAATAACCATCCAAACCCGCCGAGGCGGGCCAGTTCCGTCAACCTCCCCCAACGAAACCCCACCCTTCGGTGGAGCTTCGTCCGGGTTCCTCTCTGCAAGCAAAGAGTTCGACAGACACCCGACCCGGCAGCTCACAAAGTGCAGATACTAGACTTTGATCCCAGCCACCGGGCCGAGCGGGTATTCTTTTTATCGATACAAGTGAGTATGATTGCAGATGATTCCTCAGGCACATGAATTTGAGAATGTCCATGAATATTCAACAGGTGGTTGAGAGATCAGTCAAAACACATGGAGAAATACATTTTTTTTTTTCCTAATATAATTTTCCAACACACATGACCATAAAAAGGTTAAAAAATTGAAAGAAAACAGTTCAAATCCATTAGTTCATGTTTTTGAAGATGTACAGCACATATGTCCATTCCAAACTATAATAATCTGACCATAATTTAAACAATATTCATTTATTTAAAAAAAAAAAATATTGAATATTTCACACTTTTGTCTTACCAGACTTTGAATTATGACACTTTGTGTCTTCCATATGCTTTAACTGACCTTTCAACCACCTGATGAATATTCATGAATGTTTTAAAATCTAAAAGCTTTGATAAACCAGTGACATCCATGCTCTTGTATATAAATATTTGCAACAAAATAAATCCTACATTTGCCTTGATAAAGTACCACAGAGGATGAAATGCATTGGCCAAGAATATTTTTTACTCTTGCCTTTTTATTCATTTTGTTACTTTACAGATACACTCAATCTGAAAATAATTTACACACACATATATATATTTTTTTTTAAATACTTATATCATTTTACTATTTTTATTTTTCATTCTTTTTCATATGACAATTTTAAATCACTAATTTAAAAAAATAATTTGCCAAAAATTTTCATTTCTTTTGGTCAATACAACCTCCGTCCAGCCACATTAACATTTTTCTATGTTTGTATACGTGTATGATGGTAGAAGCTTAGAATAACTTAAAAAAACAAGTTTGTGGCAAATCAATAATTGATCAATATTGATTTTATATCCCTTATGTCTCAAAACTGTCTGATGGGCTTGGTTATATATATATATATATATATATATATATATATATATATATATACACACACACACACATATATATATATATATATATATATATATATATATATATATATATATATATATATATATATATATATATATATATATATATATATATATATATATACACACACACACACATATATATATATATATATATATTAGAAGAAATGTGATTAGAATGTTTACTTTCCAACACATGAGACACAGGTTTGAATCTCACCCTGGTCGATAAGCCAGGAATGTGACTCGTTGATATTATCAGTCTGGAGGAGGCAATCACAGCATGTGGCGCATTTGACCTAAGCTTTGTGATTGAAACTGGGTAGATGGAACTGTTTAGAAGCTATCAATAGTTGTGCTAGCATGAAATCACAAGTCATAGTGACCAAGGGTTTGTGCTTTGCAGGATGGCCCTAAACTTTTTTGCCTGTGGTGTATAGGAGCTATTAATAAAAATAACAAAGATCAGCTAAATGTGGAGGCTGGGCTAAAACAAACTGACAGAGTTCCAGATCTTTCCCTGTGTTATTCTTGGTTTTGAAGTCTTGTCTTGGAAGAGAACAACATCTTCCCTTTCATTCACTGTGCCCGCTGCCACTGTCATGCAAATACTAAGCTACGTTAGTGTACCCCAAATTTATTTTTAACTGATACATATGATTAGTAGTTAAGATGATACATTCATCATTAATATTGGTTTCTAAAAATGGAAATTGCTAATGACTCAGTTGTTTATAATTATAGCTTAGATAAAAAGGAAAATAAAATTAAGGTGTCATTTTAAACGGATGCCACAAGGATATGGGTTTAATCAAAACCTTTTTTTTTTGCATATATTGTGGTCATTTTGCTTAAAATCAAAATATTGTGGGCATTTTGCTTAAAATCCAAATATTGTGAACATTTTGCTTAAAATTAAAATATTGTGGTCATTTTGCTTAAAAATAAAATTTTTTGATTTCAGGTGAAAGCTTGGAAATATTCCAACATATTTCAGTGAAATTTTCACTTTCTCAAATTATCGTCCATAATAGTAGTTTAGATACCATATATTTCCACGTATGTCACCCTATAAATAAGATAAGATGTAAAATCTAGTTAAATTTTTGTGATTTTATCTGATATCTATAAGAAAACCAACTGATTCACCAGATTTGGACCAGGAGCTATATAACAAAACAGCAAATGACAATGTTTATGATGAGCTCTTTGCATCAGATGGTGATGATCATAGTAATTTTAAATGGTTTTAATTATGTATGTGAATGGCTTAAGTTTTTATTCTGTAAAGAGAAATAAAGATTTTACGCCATCTTAAATGTTTTGTTGCTTAACACAAAAAAAGTATAATGTATATTATTGAAAAAATAAAGTTTGCATGTTATACTAAATGTTGTTATTTAACACCACAATGATAATGAATTTCAATTAGAAATATAGATTGTATGTTATCTTAGATGTTGTTATTTAAAGCTACTATGAGAAATAATGATTGGTGTGAACGCACCCATACAAGTACAAATCAAGGACGAAAGATTTGTTTATTTTATTTGTTACTAGTGCATGTTCAGTCAGTCGGTTATGTACCATATGTGATACATGCTTAGGCAATCATGTATCTTTCCATACATGACTGACGAGGCAGATTTTTGCCTGCAGTAGGTTGCCATTTGTTTCTGTGGCAGACCAATTGCCATCCAAGGCTATAGAACCCAGTCTGACCTGCTATTTACCCAAAAGCAGGGCGGAGAAGAAGAGGATTCATACCTTTCCCAAGGGTATTAGCACATAGGTGAATATCAGTCAGTCATGTGCCATGTTTGATACACGCTTAGGTGATCATGTATCTTTCAATACATGACTGACAAGGCAGATTTTTTACCAGTAGGTTGCCATTTCTTTCTGTGATAGACTAGTTGCCATCCAAGGCTATAGAATCTGGTCAGTCCTGCTATTTACCCATAGCTGGGGGGAGAGAAGAAGAGGATTCATACTTTTCCCGAGGATATTAACACGTAAGTGAATGTAATGGATTCAACTGGAATTCAAACTCGGTTCTCGGATTTCTCAATCCACACTGCATGTTACTTAGTAGAAATTTTGCAAATTATTATGTAATGGTCTCTTGACTATTATATTTTAATATGAAATGAAAAAGTAAAAGTAGTTTTATTATATTTATAACTGTAGTACAGTATTATAACATGAATTGTTTCAAGTAGAAATATTTACATTGGTAGTTACCATAACGAGGCAGTTGTTAGCTTACCACAAGCCATGGTACAAATATACTAGCCTACTTACCAGTGCTGATATACCACAGGATTTAAGATTAGCTTTTTTGTAATTACTGTTAGATAACCCCCTTTTTTTTTTAGGGTGGTGAGTAATTTTTAAGATTTAAAGGTCACCTTATTTGCAGAAATAAATGTTATATAGCAGGTGTCAGCAACCTTTTGCTGACTATGCGCCAACTTTGGGTTTTAAAATCATTTCATGTACCAACAGCAGACGTATTTTTATACAAGTCAAGGTCAATATACCTGTTTGACAATATATTATATATACTAATATATAGTAAATACACTGCGTGCCAAATTATCATCGAGATAACTTTTTTTTAATATTTCAAAAACTGTCGAATCAAATTACACAAAATTTTCACACAATGTTGGCAACACTGAGCTGAGCAATCACTGAAATTTTCATACTGATCTGCGCAATGTAAACAAACTGGCGCCATATTTGTTATCAGCATGGTGATTTGAGAGTGCCAAATTATTAGAAAGGTTTAGTAAAATTCCCAGAATTGAGCAAACAAAACTTTTATTAATGTTGAATGTTTATGATCAAAAGAAGCTAATAAATAAGATAATCAAACAAATAATAACAAATAAAAACAAAAGGCACAGTTTTAAACAAATTAATAGGGAATGTGCTTTCCCTGTTTTGAAATTACTTGAAGAAGTCGACGATCCATAGAATTTGTTAATTGTAGGATGTCATCTGCTGTAATGCCGCGAGATATGTCAAGAATTGCTTCCCACAACTCAGCGTTGCTCCTGAATTGTCATCCATTGGCGTATAGTCTTCGCTTCATGATGCTCCAAAGGTTTTCGATTGGGTTCAAATCCGGAGAATTTGCTGGTCACTTCATTTTTCGAGGTCCATCGAAGCCTAACTGTTTCAAATAATCAGTAGTCTTGTGAGCAGCAAGTGAGGGAGCATTATCTTGCATAAAAACAATGGCCCTTCTGAAGGCAACTCTTTAGCTTTTCATCCACGGTTCAAGATGCTCCTTCATAGATGCTATATATGCATCAGCAGTCATTTTGATGCCATCTGGTACTCTCCATCGGCTCACTAATGTTTTTCCAATAATACCACCCCAGATCATTATACCTCCACCACCTTGTTGGCATCTCAAACGCTGATGGCGATTCTGTCCATTAATTACCCAGCCTTTGCCCCATCTATCTGGCCCATCAAGTGTTGCTCGAGTTTCATCTGTGAACAAAACTTTAGAGAAGTCAATCTTCATATTGTCCTTTCAATCGATTTTGAATGTGATTTCTCATCAACGGAGGCTTCGATACTGGTTTGACTGTTGTTGCTATTTCCCTTAGATACCAACACCGAGTACTTTTAGACACAGTAGGATCCCCAATGCGACTTAAAAGCTCTTGATTGGTAAGTCCAGGGTTCTTTGTGGCCCCTCGTTTAAGTCGTGACATGAGACGACGTGAAATAACCCTCGGCTTGCCTTTATCTGCCCTTTTGCATACTTGTGTAGGGTCGGCGGTGAACTTTTTCACTGTTTGATGACACCTCCCTATCATTTTAGAAATTTCTAGGGTAGATTTACCTTTTGAGTGTTGAGGTGATAGTTTTCTTTTCAGCATCACTTAAACTGCTTTTACAGCCCATCTTTTCACTAAATTCTTACACTTTTCTTATAATTTGGCACGCTCAAATCACTGTGCTGATAACAAATATGGTGCCAGTTTGTTTACATTGCGCAGATCAGTACGAAAATTTCAGTGATTGCTCAGGTCAGTGTTGCCAACATTGTGTGAAAAGTTTGTGTGAATTGATTGGACGGTTTTTGAAATATTAGAAAAAAAATTATCTCAATAATAATTTGGCACGCAGTGTATAGTTTAGCATATATTAAAATTGAAACAGCTAAATATCTGTTGTAGTAGTTATTGGTTTGAACTGTGTGCCATTTGAAATTGCTTGGCATGCCACATGTGGCATACATGTCCTAGGTTGATCACCCCTGTTATATAGAAAAAAAGCAGATGTCAGTTTAAACTGATACCAGAAGGATAGGGATTAACAGTAGCCTCGAAAATTACAAGTCGAGAAAATCTGAGAATCCCGGCCAGAACCAGGACAGCATCACATTGTCACCATTGCATCAAGGAGTAATCGACTGAAACAAGAAGGAGAATCTCTGAGTGACCTTTATCGACTAGGATCTTGTATAGAGAACTCTCAGTCTCTCAGGGATTCAGCAGGCAAGATCTTACCTTCAATCGGCTCCATAGAGATTGTCGGATGTCAATGACTCTTCCATTTTTGATAACACATGGTGGCAATCTTTCCACAAACTGGTTCACTGATAAAGCTGGCCCTGGGGAGAGATAAACAAATGTCAGTGAAGAGATTCGATTGAGAATGTCTACTCTTGCTCGTTGCTGAACAACAGTCAGTCCTTTTACCAATTAGTAGATGAAATTCAATATTAATTTTTTTCTTCTAAAAAGAAAAAAAAATGAGAATTAAAGGTTATTGCTTGAGTGATGTCATATTGCTGCTAAGCCTTTTCCAACCAATGCAAATATCAAAAATACATGCAGATAGTGTGAACTGTTTGTGTAACCTATGATATCAGGGGTAGGATTTATTAAACAAATACGATGAAAGTGTTATTTATTTTACAGATTGCAGAGATTGTGATAATGGAAAATTCTGGTGATGCAGAGACAAAATGGAATCAATAAGGAAGGGCATAGTTTAGGACTGAGACTGCATTTGAAGATTTTTCTGTCTGAATTTCTGGAATGAGGAGTCACAACTATACTTGGGAAAAAAGATGAGAAGATGTCAGGTAAAAATATAGAATTAGAGAAAGAAAAAAGTCAGAAAACAGAAGAAAAAAGGGGAAATATCAAGAAGAAAGATGAAAACAAAGAAAGAAAGAAAGAAAGAAAAAAGAAAGAGGAAAGCAGAAATATCAAGAAGAAAGATAAAAACAATGAATGAAAGAAGAAAGGAAGAGTTGGCAGAAACTAGAAGGAAAGAAAGTTAAAAAATCCAGAAAAAAACACAAAAAATGGTAAAGTAGAGGGATAAAAACAAAGAAAAAAAGAAATAAGAAAGAAAGAAAGAAAGAAAGAAAGAAAGAAAGAAAGAAAGATGAAAAAGGAAATATTAGGAAGAAAATGAAAACAGAAAAAAAGAAAGAAGAAAAAAGAAAAGAAGGAAACAAGAAAGAAAGAAAGAAAGAAAGAAAGAAAGAAAGAAAGAAAGAAGGTAAATGTAGGGAAGAAAGAAAGAAAGAAAGAAAGAAAGAAAGAAAGAAAGAAAGAAAGAAAGAAAGAAAGATGAAAAAGGAAATATTATGAAGAAAATGAAAAGAGAAAAAAAAGAAAGAAAGAAAGAAATAAAGAAAGAAAGAAGGTAAATGTAGGGAAGAAAGAAAGAAAGAAAGAAAGAAAGAAAGAAAGAAAGAAAGATGAAAAAGGAAATATTAGGAAGAAAATGAAAAGAGAAAAAAAGAAAGAAAGAAAGAAAGAAAGAAAGAAGGTAAATGTAGGGAAGAAAGAAAGAAAGAAAGAAAGAAAGAAAGAAAGAAAGAAAGAAAGAAAGATGAAAAAGGAAATATGAAGAAAATGAAAAGAGAAAAAAGAAAGAAAGAAAGAAAGAAAGAAGGTAAATGTAGGGAAGAAAGAAAGAAAGAAAGAAAGAAAGAAAGAAAGAAAGATGAAAAAGGAAATATTAGGAAGAAAATGAAAAGAGAGAAAAAAAGAAAGAAGAAAAAAGAAAAGTAGGAAACAAGAAAGAAATCAGAAAGAAAGAAATCAGATAAAAAAAAAGAAAGATGA
Organism: Acanthosepion pharaonis; assembly: GCA_903632075.3. Taxonomy (NCBI): domain Eukaryota; kingdom Metazoa; phylum Mollusca; class Cephalopoda; order Sepiida; family Sepiidae; genus Acanthosepion; species Acanthosepion pharaonis. Next base: position 2,034,550 of record CAHIKZ030000372.1, on the reverse strand, counting down.
AAGAGGAAATATCAGAAAGAAAGAAAGAAAGACAAAAGAGAAAATATCAAGAAGAAAGATAAAAACAGAGCATGAATGAAAAAGAAAGGAGGAGTCGGCGGAAACTAGAAGAAAAATAAAAAAGTTAAAAAATCCAGAAAAAACACACAAAAGTGGTAAAGTAAAGGGATAAAAACAAAGAAAGAAAAAAAAAGAAAGAAATTAGATAAAAAGATAGAAAAACAAATTGGAATTTTATCTTCTCTATCATTTGTGAGCAGGAAACAGTGAGTCATGGCTTTTTCCCAACATGAGGACTGTTTCTTTATCTAGTGAAGATATATTCCCAAAGCGAAATGGTGCTATGGCCTTGTGAGATGACCCTTTGGCAGGTGGCTGACTAGAGAAGCCGTCTTGCCTTGCCTGTGCAAGCAAACAATTCGTGTGTCTTGACTTCAGACAGTTAACTGATGGACTGGCCATTTTTGTCACTCTATGAAGTGACGTCACTAAGCAGTCACCCTGCGGTCCACATGACTTCATCTCAACCAAAAGGACATAATCACTTTTTGTATCACTACACTTTTATTGTCCTGAAGCAGCACCACCTATGAACTGTTTTGACAGTCAAGGTAGAGATAATTTCCACAAGCTACAAATTTTTTTATGGTGAGCCATAGGGCTCCCTGCAAACACAGTATAAGTCACTGAAGTAAAATGTTATAAGATAAAATATAAGAGACTAAGTTTTGTCTTATTATCAGATCAGTATAACAATATCATTATACTTCAATAAAGACTGCAAAAAACTGCAGACAAGATTTTCATTTTAATTTCTGATTTTTGTCCTGGTTCTGATGATGAACTACATCTGGCAGCAAGGCCTCTGATTGAGGTCTTTAGGAGTGTGGAACCACCTCAATTACTGACCTGAGGTGGTAGTACCTGTTAAGGTCCCAGCTATGGGCAAATAGTGAACTCCCAAACAAAAATCAACTACATTTTCCTAATAAATTGACCAACAATGCATTTTTATAGCAAAATGACAATCAATGCAACACTAAAAAATATAAAAATACATTTTCTTACTAAAATTACCAACAATACATTTAATGATCCACAAAATACATTTTTAATAGTAAAATTACCAACAATATTTTTAATAGTAAAATATACCAACAACGCAATTTACATTTTTATAATAAAAATTACCAACAATGCATTTTATAATCTACAAAATATATATCTAAACCACATACCTTTATTCTGAAAGTGTAAAATTCTGTACAAAATATCAGTAGTCGAAAGCATAAAATTATGTTTAAAATGTTTATATTTCGACATTAAATAACCCATAAAGGTGTTGATATGCTGCTAAACAATATCAACCAAAACCAAATTTCATTAAAAAACAACAACAAAATACAGGATAATGCTTCAACCATAAATAACATATTTACATCCATAGCCACATTGTTAATTTAAAAAAACAAAAAAAAGACCAATTTCTGAAAATACTTACCTGGACGTTCATTCACAACTTTGTTTCGTTGGTCAGAGATCTTTAAAGTTGATGCTTGTAAAATATTCTCCAGACCAGAATCTGATTCTTCATCCTTGTTACTCAGTGTCTTCCCAACTCCAGGGAAACATTCATGATAACGAGTGTCTTCATAATAAACTTCTCTCTTATCTGTCACCTGAACAGTACAAAAGAAAAAAATACTTTTAACAAATTACATATAAAGCAAACAACGAAGGAGTAAAAGTGTAGACTTTTTAAAAATTCTTCTGTATTGCCATTTTATTCCATCTTATTATTGATGCTTTTTTATCCCAACACTCTGGCTCTATACACTCTTCATTATTACTATTATTTTATTACTAGTTTTATTCAATCTTATTATTGTTGCTTTTTTATCCCAACACTCTGGCTCTATACACTCTTCATTATTACTATTATTTTATTATTAGTTTTATTTAATCTTATTATTGTTGCTTTTTATCCCAACACTCTGGCTCTATACACTCTTCATTATTACTATTATTTTATTACTAGTTTTATTCCATCTTATTATTGTTGCTTTTTATCCCAACATTCTGGCTCTATACACTCTTCATTATTACTATTATTTTATTATTAGTTTTATTTAATCTTATTATTGTTGCTTTTTATCCCAACACTCTGGCTCTACACACTCTTCATTATTACTATTATTTTATTACTAGTTTTATTTAATCTTATTATTGTTGCTTTTTATCCCAACACTCTGGCTCTATACACTCTTCATTATTACTATTATTTTATTACTAGTTTTATTCAATCTTATTATTGTTGCTTTTTTATCCCAACACTCTGGCTCTATACACTCTTCATTATTACTATTATTTTATTACTAGTTTTATTCCATCTTATTATTGTTGCTTTTTTATCCCAACACTCTGGCTCTATACACTCTTCATTATTACTATTAATTTATTACTAATTTTAATCCATTGTGGCTTTTTTAAATCAAACATTTTCCAACTAACACAGAAGAGCCAAAAACAAGAGTAAAAAAAAAAGTCTTGTTTGCACAAGAGTAAAAATGGCTGATATTTGTTGGTTTTATAATTCAGTCTGTAATTATCCCCCAAGAAATTGGTCCAATTTGTGGGGTAGGGGACTTACTCCTCTGCAGATGTTGCTGTATTTTTGTTTTTTTAAAGTATTGTAAAGCCTGTGAACAGAGTAACACTACAATAGGCTTTCATTGCTAAACAGGGTTAGTGTGACACAAAGCAACGATAATCTAGCCCTGACTGACCTTAGAAATCCTTCCCATAGTGAATCAACCTGTACAAAGATCTTGTTAACCGTTACAAGGTAGTATTAACATATTATCAGATCAGCCAAAATGAAAACTGCTGATATTTTCTGTCATAATGAACAATGTTGCATTTTCAGTGGTAAGATGAATTTGTTCCTGCTTAGTCTGGAGATCACAGGGAGTTATTTTGGAACATAATATGGTGTGGGGCATATCCAAGGAGGTGATGAAAAGTTCTTGCCCCACTTTATCTTAGACGGGAGTTAAAAATCCATTATCTGTTCATTGAGTTTCAGCAAGTGAACCAGCTGAGAATTTTTTTTTCCAGCACCCTACTGTTGATATGACAGAAAGAGAAGTCTTGCCTTGCCTGTGTTACAGAAAAACATTGTGAAAATACAAATAGAACCTTTCTTTTTTTTTTAACCCCAACTGGAATGACCCCTTATTTTGGCATACTGGTTTTATTTACAAGTTGAAAGGCTATGGTGTCTCTGGCTGAATTTTTTATTTGATTTACTCATTTTTATCAAATTTCGAAATAGAGTTTATCTTGAATGACCACTCGTCAAGATCTTTCTATATAAATACAAGTGTTCCTCATGACTATTCTTTGATCTACTTAGTTTCTCATTTTATCAATAACCTTTGTGATATTATTTACATTATTCGGACTATTGTCCTCATCTTTGTCGCCATATTTATCACAACGTTTTGGCCGTTGTACGCTCCGGCCTTCTGCAATGATAACAGCAAAAATTGCAATATGAGCACTGGTAAAAATGGTTGCTGAAGACATTAGGTTTATAACACCCAGAAATTCATACACAAGGACACATGGCACAGTGGATAAAGGCGTTGGTTAGATCCAGTGACAAAGAGTGTGAGTTCAATACCCAGTTAAGGCAGTGGAGAACTTTCAGAGGGAAAATTAGCAGGAGATAACTGATAGCTGATATACATCAAACATAGCACGTGGAACTAGAACAGTCTACCCCAGTGAGCGAAATAAAGGGTTCAGTTCAAAATTCTAACCACCTGAAGAAGGCCGGAGCGTACAATGGCTGAAACGTTGTGATAAATGCGACAATGATGAGGACAATAGTCCGAATAATGTAAATAATGTATATAATACCTCATCTCAGAAATATAGACAAACCTTTGTGATGTCATCAATTCTCAATGACACAATGCTGATGACACAATTATGTATTCTTGTCTTACTGATACATTTGATAGATTCAATGAAGTCAAACTAACTGCTGATCTTGAAAATGACCTTCAACCCTTGGCTACCTTGGGCAAGAAACGACTTATTAATTTGAATGCCTCCAAAAATAAACTGCTCCCTCTGGAACCATTTTTTCCTTCCATCAGTATGGCTGATGCTAACCACCATTAAAGGAACTCCATTGCAGCTTCTCAGTCTAACATTTTCTACTGATATGAACTGGAACAATTATATCAAGTCTGCTGCTAAGAAAGTTGGTTCTCTGTGTCGTGCAAAACAATTTTTGTCACCCAAATTTGATTTTTAACTTTATAATTCTACCACTGGACCATGTATCAAATATTTTTGCCACATCTGGTCTGGTGCTTCTGATAGGTATGTAGAGATACCTGACAAAATCCAAAGCAGAATCTGCAACATTATCGGTCCTGACCTGGAACCTCCCCACTTCAATCACTTTCCCACTGCCATAATGTAGCATCCTTTTGCCTTTTCTGTACACATTTTCGTGTTAATTGTTCTGATGAACTTTCCGCTATAGTATCTCGACTTCATGAATTTAAACAAGACAAAAACAATACAAGATTGGCATCAAGGCATCACCATTTTACTGTTGAAGTTCTATTCTAGTAATTTCTTCTCTTGCACCTCTCACCTGTGAAACTCTCTTCTAGAAACCTGTTCTTTTATTGTCCTTTCTACTCAATAAAATTTCTGTTTCCTTCACACTCAGGAACCCCTTGTATCATAGTGGCTTTATTGCCTTGCTTAGGGTGAAATGATTAAAGTAAAAGAAAGATATTAACTCTTGTTTATTCTCCAAGAGACCTCTGACTTCAAAACACAGAGTTCTGGAACAAGAACGATGTTAAAGGTTGATCAGTCTTTTCCTGTATGTCTGTATCATTTTATAGATGGATGGATTCAAACTAAATTTATCTCTGTTCCTATCTGTGATAACATAACAGAGAGCCCTAGTTTTCTCTCCCTGGGTTGCTCTGCTACCCAAATATATATAGAACCTCTTTACTTATCTCCCTGCCATTGTTAATTAGGCTTAAGGGGTCAGATATCACTACAAAAAGACAGATGTCAGTTTTATCTCGAAACATTCCAGATAAATGTTCAGGAAAAAACATACATGTCTTATCTTTATCATCGAAATATAAGTACATCTTAAAAACATAAATCATCTCACTTGGTTAATATCAATTTTATTGTGAAAACTTTGACTTGCATAATAATATCTGGCATATTTACATTATTTACATTCAGACTATTATCCTCATCTCTGCTGTTGTTATCACATTTTAGACATTGTGCTCTTCAAGGTTCTTGAGCTATCTGTTGATCTGGATAATCTTCAAGGAATTTTAAACTGAACCCTTTATTTAATTTCTTGGGTAGACTGTTCTCATTCTGTTGCCTACATCTAGGGATATCTTGGTGTTATTCTTCTGCTCAGTTATTGCTTGCTCTGTGTCCATTTACTTTATGTCTGAATTACTATAATGAGTTTGTATGTTTTAATTGAAGCTGTAGTTCATTCTATGGAAAAGTAAATGTGAGTTAAAACTCTGACTTGAGTAGTACAGACACTTTTTAATACTGTAGGGAAAGGCATGAAATCATCTTCTCCTAGATATTTTTTAATCATTTCAACCCAAGCAAGGCAATAAAGCCATTAAGACACAAGGGATAAGTGAGTGTGAAAGAATAAGAATAAGAAAAGCATTAAGGTGCAAGAACAATAAAAGAAGAGGAATCAAGAAGACAGTAGATATATGATTGACATTGCATTTAAATTTTTGAAGATCAAAATTGACTGGAAAGTAAGAAGTTGGAAGAGAGTTCCACAGGCAAGAAGTATGAGAGAAGAAACTGCAAATAACAATAAAAGAATAGGAATCAAAAAGACAGTAGATATACGATTGACATTGCATTTAAGTTATTGAAGATCAAAATTGAATGGAAAGGAAAAAGTTGAAAGAGAGTTCCACAGGTGAGAAGTGTGAGAAAAGAAAATGTCAATCACAATAAAAGAAGAGGAATCAAGAAGACAGTAGATATACGATTGACATTATATTTAAATTATCAAAACTTAAATTATTGAAGATCAAAATTGAATTGGAAAGTAAGAAGTTGGAAGTCCACAGGCGAGAAGTGTGAGAAAAGAAACTGCTAATAACAATAAGAGAAGAGGAATCAAGAAGACAGTAGATATACGAATGACATTGCATTTAAATTTCTGAAGATCAAAGTTGGCTGGAAAGTAAGAAGTTGGAAGAGAGTTCCACTGGCGAGAAGTGTGAGAAACGAAACTGCTAATAACAGTAAAAGAAGAGGAATCAAGAAGACAGTAGATATATGACTGACTCTGCATTTTTAATTTTCTGCTATAATTGCTCTGTGTGAGACATGTGTAAATATGTAGGCATAATTTTAAATTTCATCTCATGAACAATGATAAGTATATAAAAGAAAAAATCTGATTCGACTTTTATAAAGAGAGAGCATAGCAAGGAGACAGGTACTTTCTGGAGCAGTACAAGGAAGTGACGTATACATGAGTTCTACAGAATGAGTTTAAGTGAATCAATCTTTGACTCATTGATCATCACTGAATAGCATTGTTAGTAAGGATTGCATGCATGAATGCATCTTACAAACCACTGCCGGGTTGTTGGGGGCACAACATATGCAGTTTATGCAGTCTATTTATCACTCTTTCTTGCGGAACACCTAGCAACTTTGCATTGGGCCTAGGGTTGAGAAACAACACTGATCTAGGATGTGTTTTGACAGAGCATGGAAAAAATGACACTGAAATCCAAAGTAGATGCAGAAATTTGTGTTACTTTTGACAGCTTATAAGAGGATGCTATCTCTATCTATGATATAACATACAATTCCCATGACTTAAGAATTTCAGTCATTGCCCAACATGCAAGCCGCTAGTGGCTCACTGGCAGGCCACTGATGGCAATGCCAGAAGTCCTCTGGCAGCAACCAATAGCTGGCCACCAGTGGGCCTCTAGCAGTCTGCCAATGGTAACATTGCCAAGAGGAACATGCTGGCAGTTTGACAGCGTGCTATCAGTGGTAAACACTAGTGACATACCACCCAGTGGCAGATTGGTGGCTCATATGTAGGGTGGAAGTTTTTTTGTTTTTTTTGAATGAATATCTCTATAGTTAGCCTAGGTTTCTGGGGGTGCCACCATTTTGTCATCTCAAGAGAGATTGCAAACCAAGGATGAAGAGATGCTGTCTGTCCATTAGCAAATTAACCGATTTTGAATTCAGAGTTGCTCTTCTCCTAGACTGGTTGCTAGCCAGGGCTAGAGATCCCAGTCTGCTCTATTATTGAATCCATAGCTGGTGGCAGGGGTTGGGAATTCAGGTTTTCAGAAGGCATCACGTCTCCCTATTCCTCATCATCATGTCTCCTACTGTTAGCATCCATCACGTCTCCTACTGCTCACAACGGTCATATGACAGTCTACATAAGTATTTCAGATTTCAACCAGCTAAATAGCCATTGGTTAAAAAAAAACACGTTTATCAAAATAATTTATTGTAGTAGAAAAACACTTCTGTTTTTCTTTTTCTTTTACCTTCCATTGATCACCCCCTCCATTCCTTTGCACACAGGCTGATAGGGTTCAGTAAATTATTTTATTACCTTCATCCCTTCCCCAAAACTATACAGAGCCAAAATTTACTGAGTGAAAAAATAATTCTTTAGGAAACACAACTCCATGATGATATTCGCTCAAACAGCCTGATTATTATTACTATTATTATTATTATTATTATTATTATTACCTCTACTGGTACTATGAAAGGAACCATCATAAAGATATACCAATGATATTCCTGGGTATCAGCTGGTCCATCAAACCTAAATATACCTCAATACACTCTTATAATTAAGAAGTTGTAATCTTCAGAAGAAAAACATAATTGTAATGGGGGTTATAATATATCATGTTGTAGTTACCAGTTAATACGCATTAATAATATTGCATGTTGGTGTGAATCACCAAATAACAGAAATTAATAATATAATGTTACATCCTAGTTGACCCAGATAATGTGAGTGTTATGAAAGAATTGTTTATTCTCCCATTTACAATTCCCCCATTATGGGCATTATCATATCCACGATGTAATAACACTATATTTCATGGACAGAACAGAAGGGCAAAAAGGAAAATGAATGACAAACATGCTTTATCTGCAAAGAGAGTTTTGTACCACTAGGTTGTACACAAAATTATTTTTATCACTTTAAACATTATTTTATTTTTAGTGGATACTCATATTTGAGTAGATGCTTCGTTTATTTTATTAAATTGTATATTTATTTATTTTTGTCTACAAGCCCGAATGTTTGAGATATCCTATTAAAGTAAAAATTTATGCTTTCTAGAAGGATTTGAACCTGCATCCCACTGAGCAGAAGCAGCTTATCATTAAATCCAATATGCTCTGACCAACTTAGCTACAAAGAACTAATTAGTCAGGCAAGGCCCGAACTTCTCTCGTAATAGATCTCTCAAAGTTTTCACATCTACACAGTTTTGTATCCAAATGTAAACAAAGAAAATTTTAGAATGGATTTTTTATTAATCTGACAGATCTTTATCACTTTAAATGTTATTTTTAGTGGATACTCGTTTTTGTGTAGACACTTTGTTTATTTTACTAAAGAGTATATTTATTTAATTCCATTTACTGTCATGAATGTTCAAGAAATCCTATTAAAGCAAAAATTTTTGTGTCACTGAATGAGGTTGCTGTAAGGGTGTAAAAGGAGTAAGAACTGCATATTATGAGGATATGTAGGATAGATAACTGTTGACCCTAGACTTGAAGAGGTTAAATCATATTGATCAGGGAATTATTCATTATTTTCAACTACCATCTTGAATATTCAAAAAATTCTGTCAAAAATAAATTATGCTCTACTTTGAATGGCTCTTAGGCCTTGTATTTGGTGAATAATAGTACAAAAAAGAAAAATGATATCTATTTTCATATTGCAAAGAAATCAGTAATAAGGTTAACTAAATTCTTCTCCCCTCACCTTGAAAGGGACACCATCGGGATATTTGGCCTGAAGTTCAGAAGGGAAATAACCTTCCATGATATCGTACAAGCAGTGCCGGGTCATGGGATCAGTCAGAGGGCGAAATGGACCATCAAACATAAGTATGCCATTTTTGTAGAGTGTCAGTTGCACTGGGTCCGGATACTGAAAAGAAAATGTTTAAAGACAATGACAATCTTCATGCAACAGTTGACACATGTGAAATGAGGACATAAAATTGGACATAAGGGGAAAAACAAGCAAGAAATTAGTGATGTCCAAATCAAACAAGTATATAAGTTTAAATATCTGTGTCATAAAGTTTGTATAATGCTCGTAGTTGCCAGTTAGTAATACTTTGAGGAAAACACTGGAAACAAAAGTTTGAGTGACGAAAGAATGGATCGAGAATATTGTATAGTTCAGTACGACCGAAAGCGCTATTCTGTTGCCTTCTTCAGATGTCTGTCAAGCATAGTAACCGTCATGGAAATTTAGAATTGAATCCTTTATTTAATCCACAGGAGTAGATTGTTCTCATTCTGATGTCCATGTAAAGAAGAGTTTCTTAACCTTTTTACCCTTGTGGAACCCTTCAAATAGTATTCAGTTGATCGTGGTTCCACGAGAAACAGGGATAAATAGGCTGATGCATATAATGCACATGTGCCCCAACAGTGGGTTGTAAGATGCATTCATGCATGCAATCCTTGCTAACAATGCTATCCAATGATGATCTACGAGTCAAGGGCTGATACTGTGAATTCACTTGAACTCATTCTGTCACTTCCTTGTGCTGCTCCAGAAAGTACCTGTTTCCTTTTGTAAAGAGAGAGAGCATAGCAAGACTCTTTCTTTTATATTTTTGATCATAGTTCATATGTGTTGTAGAGAAGTTTCACAGTGGAGGCTTGTATTTCACTAAGTCGGTCCTAAAATAGGTTCGACGTACAAAACGTTAGGAACTTGATATAATAGTTAATGACACAGTAATCTAGTTGTGGTGGCGGATACTTTAATATCCGACATCGACTGACCAACTTACTGAGTGACTGCGACTGCTACTACTCCTACTTATTATTGGTGGGAGAGTCTATTAACTACAGAATAGGTGTTTTTCCACTATAACAATATGGTAAACATAATATATGGACATTTGTCCTGTACTCAAGTGAGACACTCAATGATACACAAATCCACCACATACAGGTCAGACAGTCAGTTAAGTGCCATATGTGATACACACTTCGACAATCATGTATCTTTCGCTACATGACTGACGAGGCAGATTTTTTCCCACAGTAGGTTGCCATTTCTTTATGAGGTAGACTAGTCACCTACTAAGTTTAAAGAACTTCAGCTATTCAACCCATAGCTGGGGGGGAAAAAGATAGATCCATATCTTTCCCAAGTTTATTTATGTATAAGTGAATCTAATAAACCTGACTGGAATTTGAACTTGGATCTCCAAGTACACACTTTGAGCTGATAACCATTACACCACAATGCTCATACAGATACCGTCCACTAATCAGTAAAGACAGTTTCACATTGACACCTTATAGACATCACTAAATACATTCCCTATGATTTTATAATTTTAAATAGGATAAAAGCCTGAAGCTTTTATTATATTAATCAATGATTTTCCAACAATATGACATACATGTATAGTAAAATTACGAATATAAAATTAAACAAAAATTACTCAAAAATGCATTAGCCTATTTAACAATGTTTCTCATGGAATCCCTAGCAAGCTCTTATAGAACCCTAGGGTTCCAGGGATCACTGGTTGAGAAACACGACTCTAATGGGTTATTCACTCATGACGTAACATCAGAGTGAAAATCTGTGATGTCACATCATGATTGAATATATATAAATATATATATATATAAATTATATTTTTATTATAGTTCATGTGGTAAACATAATATATGGCCACTGTGCATGCAACCAGTGCTCTGGCAAGTTACTCAGAGATACACAAATCTGCCCGATACAGGTCCTGTCCACTAAGCAGTGAAGGTGGTTTCACACTGATGCTATATAGACATTGCTAAATACATTCCTAATGATTATTATAATTTTAAATCATATAAAAGTTTGAAGCCTTTAATATAATAAATGATGATTTTTCAACAATATAGTACAGTAGAATTACGAATATAAAATTAATCAAAAATAACTCAAAAAAGCATTAGCCAATTTATCATGGTTTTTTGGTGGAACTCTTATGATATCTTGCAGGACCTTCGGTTTGAGAAAGACTGATCTAGGAAGAGTTTATACAGACAACAGAAAATATGACACTGAAATCTGAAGGCATACTGCAATAGCAAAAGTTGCCTTCTAAAAGCTAAGCACAGTATTAAGAAACAGGAAAATTTCATTAGAAAAAAAGAAAAGAGTACTGGACTGTTATATAATATCAGTTGTCCTATATGGCAGAGAACTATGCCTTCCAAAAGTTAAGCACAGTATTAAGAAACAGGAAAATTTCGTTAGAAAAAAAAAGAAAAGATTACTGGACTGTTATATAATATCGGTCGTCCTATATGGCAGTGAAAGATGCCTTCCAAAATTACGCACAGTATTAAGAAACAGCAAAATTTCATTAGAAAAAAAAAAGAAAAGAGTACTGGGCTGTTATATAATATCAGTCGTCCTATATGGCAGGAAATTATGCCTTCCAAAAGCTAAGCAAGGTATTAAGAAACAGGAAAATTTCATTTGAAATATTACTGTATTTACTTGCGTAACACATGATCTCAGATATCATGCGACCCAGCAAATTTTCACTTATAAAAAACAATTTTATCATGCATCTTGTGTATCATGCAAGTTTTTTGAGAGACCAGATTATAATAGATTAACCTCTTTTTCTCTATCTCTTTATCCTATCTTCTAGTTAAATAAGTTAAAAAAGTAAAAGAGAATGATAAAAGTATTGTTAGTAATTCTATACTCATTGCATAAACACGTACAGCTGTAAACAACTGAACGAGAAACAGATAAACATCTTATAAATGTAAACAAAAAAGATGCATATTCGCTGTTTGTATTTTATAATACGATACTAATAGGTGAATATTACATGCATTATTATTAGATACAGTTAAGTAAAATGTAAGTTTTATCAAAAGTATGTTTATTTTAAATACAGCTGTACTTTTTGACTACAGTAAATAGATATATAGTTTGGTCAGCGGTGTAACCAGTGCCAGCAGTATATATGCTAATTTTATATCTTATGTATGACCAAATTTTCAAGATAATTTTAAGGGAGTCCATCCCTTAAAATTATCTTGAAAATTTGGTCTTCAAAAGTCACATAATACACAAGTATATATGGTATCTTGTAAATTCTCCTGTAACTTTTTATTAAAAGTTTTTGTAGATTAGTGTTCTTTAGAGATTTTAAGACCCCAACAAAAAAAAAAAATTGATCTGCTATCAATTTAGAAGTAGGCTCCTGCATATAATTTTGATACAGTCTCAAATCAATGCCAGAATTTTACAGTGTTTTTGGCCTTAGGCTAAACCTATTATTTACAAATCTCAAGTTTGAAACTGTTAATGTCAGTGACATCTGTATATTTTTACATTTTCTGAATTTTTAACCGTTTTTTTTAAGTATCATTTTTAAATATCTTTTTAAATACTTTTTTTTTATGGGATTTATTTTGGTAGCGCATACAAAGACATTTGAGGTTCATAATTATTTATCTTAAATTAAGAATTAAAGGATACATAATTTTCACAATTTATTTAAAAATTTATATATCCATTTGTTCATTATTTCAGAGAAAACTTTCTGCAACACCACTTCAAGCAAAACTAAGGCCAAAAGCTCTGTAAAAGTCAGGGATCGATTTGACATTATACTGATATTATAAAAAGGACCCTCCTACTAAAATGACAACAAATCAATATTTTTTTATTCTGACAAGTGTCAAAGGAAGGTCTAAAATATGCTAATCTACAAAAATTGTTTCCCCAAAGATTATTTTTTTTATTGATTGACTTCTTTTCTATGGCTTATCAACCCTTTGCAAGTTATTTAAAGCCAGAAAATGTTTTTAGATTTTAAGAATATTTTTATTTTGGAGATGATAATGATTTAGTGATAAAGACCTTATTAATTAACTCATAGCTGGGGGAGAAGAAGTGGATTCATACCCTCCCCAATGGTATTTGCCTGTAAGTGAATATAACAAAACCAACTGTAATTGGAACTCGGTTCTCCGATTAACAATTCCGAGCCATTATCCATTACACCACCCACGCATCCAAGCTTACAGCACCTGGTATTCACAACTGGTCACCCATCTAAGTACTGACCAGGCCCAATGTCACTTAACAGAAAACAGTGCTATATAGCTGTAAGCCCTATATTTCAATGTCATGTAGCTGTAAGCTGGTTTTATTGCATCTGAACAGTGAATTGTAGATGAAATTGAAGTCTGTTTCTGTTAAATCATGAGGCACCCAAACATTAGCAGCAGTTATATAGTGCTTTGAGATATCTTACAACACTCATATAAGATGGGTGGAATACATCTGTAATGTTCTACGTTATGTCATTTTAAAACATTTCAATTTGGTTCACACCACCAAAACATCACCTGTACTTCCCAAGCAGTCACCATTCTAGGTACTGAGCAGGCTTGATGTTGCTTAACTTTGGTGATTGTATGAGAACCAGTGTTTCAAAGTGAAATGGCCATAAGCTCTTTATACCACCTGCACATCCAAGCTCACAGCATCTGGTTTTTCTAAGAAGTCATCCATCTAGGTACTGACTGGGCTCAATGTTGCTTAACTTTGGTGATTATACAAAACCCAGTAAGCCCTTTATATCACCCACACATTCAAGCTTACAGCACCTTGTTATTCTCAAGCAATTACCCATCTTGGTGCTGAGCAGGCTCAATGTTTCTTAACTTTGATGAGCATACAGGAACCAATGTTTCAATGATACAGCCATAAGCCCTTTATACCACTTGCACTTCCAACTTATAGCAGCTGGTATTCCCAAACAGTCACTCATCTATGTATTGACAAAGCTCAATGTTGCTTAACTTTAGTTATTGTACAGAAACTGATGTTCCAAATTGATATATCCGTAAACACTTTATACCACCCACACATCCATGCTTACAGCACCCATCTATGTACTGACCAAGTTCAACATTGCTTAACTTTGGTGATCATATGGGAACCACTGTTTTAGCAGGAGGCGAACATAAGCTCTTTGTTCTTTATTATTATCTTTATTCCACCTGCACATCCAAGCTTATGGCACCTGGTTTTTCTAAGCAGTCACCTATGTAGTAACTGACCAGGTTCAATGTTGCTTTAACTTTGGTGATCATATAAGAACCACTGTTTTAGCAAGAGGCGACCATAAGCTCTTTTGTTCTTTATTATTATCTTTGTTCCACCTGCACATCTTGGCACCTGGTTTTTCTAAGCAGTCACCTATGTAGTAACACCAGGTTCAATGTTGCTTAACTTTGGTGATCACCTTTAGGAGGCGACCATAAGCTTTATTATCTTTATTCCACCTGCACATCCAAGCTTATGGCACCTGGTTTTTCTAAGCAGTCACCTATGTAGTAACTGACCAGGTTCAATGTTGCTTAACTTTGGTGATCATATGGGAACCACTGTTTTAGCAAGAGGCGACCATAAGCTCTTTGTTCTTTATTATTATCTTTATTCCACCTGCACATCCAAGCTTATGGCACCTGGTTTTTCTAAGCAGTCACCTATGTAGTAACTGACCAGGTTCAATGTTGCTTAACTTTGGTGATCATATGGGAACCACTGTTTTAGCAAGAGGCAACCATAAGCTCTTTGTTCTTTATTATTATCTTTATTCCAACATCCAACTTATGGCACCTGGTTTTCCCAAGCAGTCACCTTATCTATAACTGACCAGGTTCAATGTTGTTAACTTTGGTGATCATATGGGAACCACTGTTTTAGCAAGAGGCAAACATAAGCTTTTGTTCTTTATTATTATCTTTATTCCACCTGTCCAAGCTTATTGGTTTTTCTAAGCAGTCACCTATGTAAACTGACCAGGTTCAATGTTTTTGGTGATCATAAGGGAACCACTGTTTTAGCAAGAGGCGACCATAAGCTCTGTTCTTTATTATTATCTTTATTCCATCATTATGGCACCTGGTTTTTCCTAACCACTTAACTTTTGGTGATCAAACCCATAAGCTCTTTGTTCTTTATTATTATCTTTATTCCACCTGCACATCCACTGGCACCTGGTTTTTATGTTGTACTGACCAGGTTCAATGTTGCTTAACTTTTAGTGATCATATGCTTTTATCAAGAGGCGACCATAAGCCTGGTTTTTATTATTATCTTTATTCCACCTGCAGTTATGGCACCTGGTTTTCTAAGCAGTCACCTATGTAGTAACCCAGGTTCAATGTTGCTTAACTTTGGTGATCATATGGGAACCACTGTTTTAGCAAGAGGCGACCATAAGCTCTTTGTTCTTTATTATTATCTTTATTCCACCTGCACATCCAAGCTTATGGCACCTGGTTTTCTAAGCAGTCACCTATGTAGTAACTGACCAGGTTCAATGTTGCTTAACTTTTTTGTGATCATATGGGAACCACTGTTTTATGAGGCGACCATAAGCTCTTTGTTCTTTATTATTATCTTTATTCCACCTGCACATCCAAGCTTATGGCACCTGGTTTTTCTAAGCAGTCACCTATGTAGTAACTGACCAGGTTCAATGTTGCTTAACTTTGGTGATCATATAAACCACTGTTTTAGCAAGAGGTTACCATAAGCTCTTGTTCTTTATTATTATCTTTATTCCACCTGCACATCCAAGCTTATGGCACCTGGTTTTTCTAAGCAGTCACCTATGTAGTAACAGACCAGGTTCAATGTTGCCTTTGGTGATCATATGGGAACCACTGTTTTAGCAAGAGGCGACCATAAGCTCTTTGTTCTTTATTATTATCTTTATTCCACCTGCACATCCAAGCTTATGGCACCTGGTTTTTCTAAGCAGTCACCTATGTAGTAACTGACCAGGTTCATAACTTTGGTGATCATATGGGAACCACTGTTTTAGCAAGAGGCAACCATAAGCTCTTTGTTCTTTATTATTATCTTTATTCCACCTGCACATCCAAGCTTATGGCACCTGGTTTTTCTAAGCAGTCACCTTATTAGGTTCAATGTTGCTTAACTTTGGTGATCATATGGGAACCACTGTTTTAGCAAGAGGCGACCATAAGCTCAATTATCTTTATTCCACCTGCACATCCAAGCTTATGGCACCTGGTTTTTCTAAGCAGTCACCTATGTAGTAACTGACCAGGTTCAATGTTGCTTAACTTTGGTGATCATATGGGAACCACTGTTTTAGCAAGAGGCAACCATAAGCTCTTTGTTCTTTATTATTATCTTTATTCCACCTGCACATCCAAGCTTATGGCACCTGGTTTTTCTAAGCAGTCACCTATGTAGTAACTGACCAGGTTCAATGTTGCTTAACTTTGGTGATCATATGGGAACCACTGTTTTAGCAAGAGGCAACCATAAGCTCTTTGTTCTTTATTATTATCTTTTATTCCACCTGCACATCCAAGCTTATGGCACCTTTTTTCTAAGCAGTCACCTATGTAGTAACTGACCAGGTTCAATGTTGTTAACTTTCATATGGGAACCACTGTTTTAGCAAGAGGCAACCATAAGCTCTTTGTTCTTTATTATTATCTTTATTCCACCTGCACATCCACCACCTGGTTTTTCTAAGTATGTAGTAACTGACCAGGTTCAATGTTGCTTAACTTTGGTGATCATATGGGAACCACTGTTTTTAGCAAGAGACCATAAGCTCTTTTGTTTTTATTATTATCTTTATTCCACAAGAGGCACCTGGTTTTTCTACCAGTAAGTAACTTCAATTTGTTCTTTATTGTTTTAGCAAGAGGCAACCATAAGCTTTTTGTTCTTTATTATTATCTTTATTCCACCTGCACATCCAAGCTTATGGCACCTGGTTTTTCTAAGCAGTCACCTATGTAGTAACTGACCAGGTTCAATGTTGCTTAACTTTGGTGATCATATGGGAACCACTGTTTTAGCAAGAGTGACCATAAGCTTTTGTTCTTTATTATTATCTTTATTCCACCTTGATGGCACCTGGTTTTTCTAAGCATGTAGTAACTGACCAGGTTCAATGTTGTTTAACTTTGGTGATCATCTTTTGCAAGAGGCGACCATAAGCTCTTTTGTTCTTTTTTATTATTATCTTTATTCCACCTGCACATCAAGCTTATCCTGGTTTTTCTAAGCAGTCACCTATAGGACCAGGTTCAATGTTGGTTTTGATCATATAGGAACCACTGTTTTTAGCATTATCACCTGCTTATGGCACCTGGTTTTTCTAAGCAGTCACCTGTAGTAACTGACCAGGTTCAATGTTGCTTAACTTTGGTGATCATATGGGGAACCACTGTTTTAGCAAGAGGCAACCATAAGCTCTTTGTTCTTTATTATTATCTTTATTCCACCTGCACATCCAAGCTTATGGCACCTGGTTTTCTTAAGCAGTCACCTATGTAGTAACTGACCAGGTTCAATGTTGCTTTTGGTGATCATATGGGAACCACTGTTTTAGCAAGAGGCAACCATAAGTCTTTGTTCTTTATTATTATCTTTATTCCACCTGCACATCCAAGCTTTATGGCACCTGGTTTTTCTAAGCAGTCACCTATGTAGTAACTGACCAGGTTCAATGTTGCTTAACTTTTTCATATGGGAACCACTGTTTTTGTACGACCATAAGCTCTTTGTTCTTTATTATTATCTTTATTCCACCTGCACATCCAAGCTTATGGCACCTGGTTTTTCTTCACCTATGTAGTAACTGACCAGGTTCAATGTTGCTTTGGTGATCATATGGGAACCACTGTTTTAGCAAGAGGCCATAAGCTCTTTGTTCTTTATTATTATCTTTATTCCACCTGCACATCCATTATGGCACCTGGTTTTTCTAAGCAGTCACCTATGTAGTAACTGACCAGGTTCAATGTTGCTTAACTTTGGTGATCATATGGGAACCACTGTTTTTAGCAAGAGGCGACCATGGCTTTATTCCACCTGCACATCCAAGTTATGGCACCTGGTTTTCTAAGCAGTCACCTATGTAGTAACCCAGGTTCAATGTCTATGGTGTTTTTTTTTGCAAGAGGCGACCATAAGCTCTTTGTTCTTTATTATTATCTTTATTCCACCTGCATCCAAGCTTATGGCACCTGGTTTTTCTAAGCAGTCACCTATGTAGTAACTGACCAGGTTCAATATTGCTTAATCATATGGGAACCACTGTTTTAGCAAGAGGTGACCATAAGCTGTTTTTATTTTATCTTTATTCCACCTGCATTTATGGCACCTGGTTTTTTCTAAAGTCACCTATGTAGTAACTGACCAGGTTCAATGTTGCTTAACTTTGTTCATACAGGAACTGATGTTTCAGTGTGATATGGCTGCCAGCCCTTTATACTACCCGCACATCCAACTTATAGCAGCTGGTATTCCTAAGCAGTCACACATCTAGGTACTGACAAGACTGAATGTTGCTTAACTTTGGTGACTGCATGGGGATCAGTGTTTGAATGTGATTTTTCATAAGCCCTAAAGATTGTTATTTTATTTTTTATGAGTGAACCAGCTAATTTAAATAATGCCAAAATATCTCCCTTTTATTTTCTTTTATTCATGATATTATTTTTTTTTTCTGTGTGCCTCACTAGCTTTCGTCTATCTCTAGTTTTGCGAATTTGTCCACCAGGTGGAGCCAGCTGCCTCTGCTAAAGTTACCCATACAGCAAATCATACTATTAAAGGTTACAAAACAATACATCTTCCAGGTGGTGTGTATGCGTGTGTGTGAACGGCTAGCAGGTGTCATCTGTCATCCATATGCAACAACCGATTATTCTTTAGTTACCGTTGCCACCTCAGGGGATCAATACCAACGATAATGCTGTCCAATCAGCTTCCATCACCTGCTAATAATTCTATCGATCCATAATTGAAAGACAACACAGTCCCTGATATGTACTAAGCTTAGCTTGGTATAGTACAAGGTCACAAATATGAGCCACCTAGTGAGGATCAAACACATTACAGTACAAATTGGAGAGACTAGGTTTCTTCCAAGTACTTCACAATAAAATGGTAATTGTAATTAATATGTTGGGTTCTTCTTTTTTTAATTTATTGTACTTGTTTGATTTTGGCATCTCCGAATCGTTATTTGCATGTTGGGCTGTTCCTTTTGCTAACGACCATGCATTCTGTCTTCTTGCAATTGGTGTTTATTCTGTCTTCTTGCTTTGATTTACTAACTTCCATAGTACTTTTAGTTTCCTTTCTGTAACTGCTATCAACACTGTGTCACCTGCATATCTTATGTTGTTAAGATTATGGCTGCCAATAATGAATCTTGGTAGCAATTCTAATTCTCTCAGTATTACCTTACTGTATTGGTTGAATACATCTGGTGAGAAGGTGTAGTCTTGTCTTATCTTTTGTTCTTAAGATTATGACTGCCAATAATGAATCTTGGTAGGAATTCTAATTCTCTAGTATTACCTTACTGTATTGGTTGAATACATCTGGTGAGAAGGTGTAGTCTTGTCTTATCTTTTGTTCTTAAGATTATGGCTGCCAATAATGAATCTTGGTAGGAATTCTAATTCTCTCAGTATTACCTTACTGTATTGGTTGAATACATCTGGTGAGAAGGTGTAGTCTTGTCTTATCTTTTGTTCTTAAGATTATGACTGCCAATAATGAATCTTGGTAGGAATTCTAATTCTCTCAGTATTACCTTACTGTATTGGTTGAATACATCTGGTGAGAAGGTGTAGTCTTGTCTTATCTTATGTTGTTAAGATTATGGCTGCCAATAATGAATCTTGGTAGCGATTCTAATTCTCTCAGTATCACCTTACTGTATAGATTGAATACATCTGGTGAGAAGGTGTAGTCTTGTCTTACACCCCTTCCTATTTTTGTATATTTATTGAACTCATATCCTATCCATATGCAGGTGGTTTGCTGCCAGTATATGTTTTGGATTATCCTAATAACCTTCCCAAATATATCAAGATTACCTAGCAGTTCTAACAAATCTTAGATTAGTAAACCACTAAACAACAAATATGTGCCACCTAGTGAGGATCAAACCCATATATATATAATAAAAAATGGAAGTTGTTAGTAAATGTTTTCCACTGGGATGGTCTTTTAAAATTTACTAAGGTGGTTCTACAGAAGCATGCTGAGGATACCGTGAACTGAAACTGAACATGTGAGTAATGACAAAGCTTTTGAGAAAATGGAAACAAAAAGGAAACTAATAATTAGCATCAGGAAGAGACAGTTGATGTTTCTAGAGCATATAATGAGGAAAGAGGGCTTGGAAAATCTGATACTCACAGGACAGATAGAGGGTAACAGGGACAGAGGAAAACAACACATGATATAATTAATAAGTTCAAGTAAATGGATAGGATATTTTACAAAAGAAAAAATGATAAATGAAATTAAACTTGAAGAGTTCCAAGCAACCCTCAGTGTCTTTAGTTGAGGTACTTCCCTTTTTGCAGGAGTGAAAATAATACATCTTTTCGCTATGAAAAGTCGCCAAGAAAGAGATTGATTCTTTCAAATTTCATGCCGCCTGTAATTATCGTCAGGGGGCGGTAATTCAAAATCTCATCACCTATGATTATCATCAGGGGAGTTAATCCAACAGAAAAATGAAAATAAAAGACAAGACATCAATTATAAAATAAAATAATGTATGGTTGTCTGCAAAATTTACAGCCCAGGATGCAAATCAAAAAAGTACAAAAATTTAAATATCTGGGGAGTGTTTTAACAAAGAACAGAAAATGTGACATTGAAATCCAAAGACATACAAGACAAGACTAGTGAAAAATGTCTTCTAAAGGCTAAACAAAGTATTAAGAAACAGGACAATTTTGTTAAGAACAAAGAAAAGAATCCTGAACTTTTATGTAATATTTGTCCTCCTATATGGCAGTGAATGCTAGACAATTTTATCACCAATGAAGAAGAGACTTGAGGAAAAGAAATGTGGCTCTACAGAAGGATGCTGAGAATACCATGGACTGAACATGTAAGCAACAAGTACATTTTAGGGAAAATGGAAACAAAAAGGAGGCTTATACTTATGAATCAGAAAGCGACAGTAAAATTTCTGTTATAGTGGAACACACCTATTCTATAGTTAATAGACTCTCCCACCTATAGTAAGTAGGAGTAGTAAGAGTCACTCAGTGAATTGTTCGGTTAGTCAGTTCGGACGACAGTTAGTTGTATACTAAAGTATCAGCGACCACAACTAATAATCTGCATTATACCTATTATATCAATTTCCTAATGTTTTGTACGTCGAACCTATTTTAGGACCAACTTAGTACAAATACAAGCCTCCACTGTGAAATCACTCCATAACAACTTCTCATGCACATAATGAGGGAAGGGGGCTTAGAGAATTTGACACTCACAGGACATATTAAATGCAGAGGCAACAGAGCAGGGATTAGGAGAGATAGCAAAAAACAAAAAAAAAAAAACAAGCCATACTTAGTGCTACAAAGGAGAGGAAGTTATGGACAGCCACGATTACTCATGTCCTGAAGGGATATAGAAGAGAACTCTTCCGGACCGACATATGTGGACAATTTTGATAAAGATTAGAATTTTGTAATCCATTGTAAACATGAAACATTAGGTAGAAAACCCTTCAGCTTCACAAGGACAGTTACTTATCCATCAGCTTTTGCTGACACAAATTGCCGTTGTCTATACAGAACTGTTAACAAATCTACTCTTCTCTACCAAATACAAGTACCATCTCAAAGAGTCATTCCATTGGAATTTTTTTTAACTTTACCTATTGAATAAGCAGAACCAGTTCAAATTTCTAATTCCAGGAACAATATAATTTTATTACACAGAAAATTATTTGAAAATACCATAGCAATTAAGCACTATGTCAGGATGGGGAATCTTTGTTTTTTAAATCATTTCACCCCAAGCAATGCATTAAAGTCACTAAGATACAAGGGGTTACTGAGTGTAAGAGAATATGAGAAAAAATGCTATTAAGGAGAGAGAAGAACAAAAAGGACAGGAATTAATAAGGCAGAAGTTAATGATTAACATTGCATTCAAATTTTGGAAGATAAAATTTGACTGGAAAGCAAGATGCTAAAAGAGAGTTCCACATGCAAGAAGTGTGATAGAATAAACTGTTAACACAGAACATATATAATTTATTAAGATTACAATGTATAGAAAGTCCACTAACTTCTGAGTTTTTTTTTAATCATTTCACACAAGGAAAGGCAATAAAGCCACTAAAACACAGGGGATTACTGAGTGTGAAAGGATATGAGAAAAAGAAAAACTCTATTAAGGAGAGAGAACAAAAAAAAGAACAGGAATTAAGAAGACAAAAGATAACAATTGACATTGCATTTAAATTTTTTGAAGATCAAATTTGACTATGAAGCAAGAAGCTGGAAGAGAGTACCACAAGGTAGAAGTGTGAGAGAAGAAACTGTTAGCATAGAAATTATGGTTACCTTGAGCCAACTCAACTGTAAAATGATGAGACTTTGCAACCAATCAAGAATGGAGCGTAAATTTATAAAGTCTTGGTACTGTAGAGGAAAGTTCATAAAAAATTACCATGAAAGTATTTATAGAAAAGGCACAGGGAAGCAACATTACTGCAATGGAAAATGACTGTAGTCAAGATACCAGGTCATGACCAATAACAGTGAAGATTCTTCTTTGGATTTTATCAAGAATCTCTAAATATATAGCAAGAGCACCAGATCATATGTGGCATCAATGTTCAATGTATGGATGAATGGTAGAGTCATAAATATGTAAGATAGATTCTGGCAAGAAAAATTGCTTAGTGATTTCCTAGCAGTAGACCTAGCAATTGATTCAATGTAATCTTTTCATTTCTAGGCAGAAAATGTTAGCCAAAAAAGGCATAACGAGTCCCTCTCCTGGCGGTTAGCATCAGTCATTCCAATGGAAGGTAGAAAGGAGTCTCTCAGATGATTGATGAGGGCAGTTTTGTTTTGGAGGCTTTAAAATTAACAAACTATTCTTTGTTTCAGTTAACAGAAGATTGTAGTTCATTTTTGAGATCAGCTGTCAATTTGATGTTATTGAACCAATCAGATTTACTATTAAGCCAGAAGTAAATAGTATCATCAGCATAGATGCTGAGTTGAGAGCTGATGACATTAGGAAGGTTGTTGGTGAAAATTAGGAATAGCATAGGTCCAAGGATAGAGGCCTGGTGGTCACCTGCAATAATGCAGAAGGATTTAGAAGAGTGGACATTCAGGAAAAATTCCATTAAGGGATATAATTTAATCATGTCAAAATTTGTGTGTGGTGTACAAGAGTACTTGTAATAAACTTTAGAGTAAAAGTCTGAAAAGAAACAAAAGGGAAATAATTTGGATACACCCTCAAATGTAATAATAGTATAGGGGAATCATATGTTGTCTTTTGATGTGTACATGTAATAAACTTTATAAATGTCTGTATAAATAAAAAGAGTTGTTTACAAGATTTATAAAAATATAGTGAACTAATTGATAGCTTTTAAATATGCATATGAAAAAAGCTATAGAGTAAAGGACTGTGAAGAAAAACGAAAATGCTTTTGATACAACCTAATACATAATCAACATATTAATATGCATGTCACACATGGTCAAGAGGCAAACAGAAAGAGAGAGGGACATAGAAGAGAGTAAAACAGAAGCAAGAGAGGGGCAAAGAGAGACAAAAAGACAGTGTGAAACAGAGAGAGAATGGAGAGGCAAAGAGAAAGAGAGAAGGACATAGAGAGTAAAACAGAGAGAAGGATGTCAGTCAGTTATGTGCCATGCATGATACATGCTTAGGCAATCATGTATCTTTCAATACATGAGTGACGAGGCAGATTTTTTCCCACAGTAAGTTGCCATTTCTTTCTGTAGTAGACTAGTTGCCATCCAAGGCTATAGAACCCGATCTGTGCTGCTATTTACCCATAGCTGTGGGGAGAAGAAGAGGATTCATACCTTTCCCAAGGGTATTACCATGTAAGTGAATGTAATGGATCCAGCTGGAATTCGAACTCGGCTCTTTGAGAGGGGTGTAGAGTGATAAAAAGACAGTGTGACATAGAGAGGAATTGGAGGGGCAAATGGAAAGAGAGAGAGACATAAAGAGTAAAAGAGAAAAAGAGAGCGGGGTCTAGGGAGACAAAAAGTGAGTGAGACACAGGGAAGGATTAGGAAGTGGATCATCTTAGACAAAGAGAGATTTTTGTAGTGAAGGGTTAAATCATGTTTCATGACCTAACAAACTGCTTGGGCTAAATTTGCCCCTGAACTGCAAATGACCTTTTGAAATTAAAATCTTTTTTTTTTTTTTTTTGTCAACTTTATCTTTGTGAATTTGCTACAGACTGAAGGAACTAACTCTGTAGATGCCATCTTAGGAGATCGAGCCAATTAATTAAAAAGAAAATGAACAAAATACTTAAGACAGATAAATATAAAAAAATAGAAAATTTTAGGTTGTACATGCTGCTGAAACAAAATGGTGGTGCTTGTCAGCAAAGATATTTATAAATTAAATCATATGCAAGTATTAGCATTAGAAAAGGTAGGAATAATTGGACAATATTTTAGGGCTTCCACTTTGAAATTCAATGTCTTTTACGTATCTTGTTTTTTAAGAACTGGCAAAATTAATAAATTAATCATGAATAAAGGATGATTCTTTTTTTTAATATACATATTTATATATATATATATATATATATTAATATGCCTGTACTACTTTATGGTGTAATTTATGAAAGATATCACAGAGAGCGAAACAAAAAAGTTCACCCTTGAACTGCAAGTGACCTTTTGAAATTAGAATTTAATAATGATAATAGTTTGTAAAAAATAAATAGACGATGATGTTCTAATCAAAAATCCTATTAAACCTAGACTGTGCTGAGCATTCATGTAAGAAAGATCCAGAGAGAGGAACATAGAGAGTAAAACAGAAAGACTGAGAGGGATGTAAAAAAGAGATTGCAACACAGAGAGAGATCAGAAGGGGAGATCATCATAGATAGAGACAGTTGTCTGTAATGAGGGATTAAATCATGTTTCATGAGCTAACAATCTGTTGAGGACTGAAGTGTTTTTAAGAGAGATTATGATGCTATGATAACAGTCCTGACCTGGCATCTCGGCTTCAGTCCCTTTCCAACCACTGAAACATAGGTTTTATTAAAATTCTAATTATTTCTTTTTAAGATATTTAACATTGCTGAGGAGTGGAGGTAGTTAAAATAATAGCACTGTCAATGAAAAACAAAAACATCTTTTGACAATCCATTTTTTTTTTTTTTTGGACTCCAAAATCCAAGTTTGCCAAAATTTCTATCAGGAAGAAGGTCACGGCATTGGTGAAAATGTAATCAGGCCATTTGGGTAAAATTATCGTAGGTAAAATGCCGAGACAAAATGCGGTTAAAGCAATTAAGAATGCTTCTCTATCAAACAGTACAATAAGTTGACATATTGGCAACATGTCACATGATGTTGAAAAGTTTTTGTGTAGCAAACTAAAAAAAAAGTACTAAAGATTCTCTATTGAGGTCAATGAGTCAGCAAATTTCACCAACAAATGTCATATTGTGGCATTTGTAAAATATGTTGACAAAAGAAAAAACAAGAAAATCTTTTTTTTATTGGAAACACTTCCTCAAAACAAAGAATGATATAATTAAAGACACAATAGATGAGTTGATTAAAACATTGGGTCATGAATCCAGTGGAATATAATAATTGTGAGTTCAATCCATAGGCTGAGTAGTACGAATTTACACTCAGTTGAAACAGAGCAAGCAAAACTGAGACCAGGTGCTATAAGACTAGATGTGTGGGTGGTGTAATGGATAATGGCTCAGAATTGTTAATTGGAAAGCTGTGTTCCAATTCCTGTTGAGCTCATTATATGCACTTACATGCAAATATGCTCTCACTCCCCATCTATGGGTTAATTAGCAAGACTTGCATCATTAAACCATTATAATTTTTTTTAAATTCTTACAATATAAAAACTAATTTCTGGCTTTAAATAACCTGCAATGGACTGATAAGCCATAACAAATCAATCTTTCTTGATCTGAGAAAATAGTTGTATACCGCTGACAGTTAGGATATTTCTGAATGAGTTTAATGTCATTGGGATTATTAAATGTATAATGTAAATGCATTGATGATAGTTATTCTATAGAAATTCATTGCAAATGTTTTTTATTAAAGAAATACACTGCAAATCATTTTGTTAAAGAAATGCATTGCAAATTATTAAAGAAACTCTCTCTCTCTCTGCTGAAATTTTAACTGAATGATAGTTTGGTAGAATAAATTGTGTAATCTTGTAACAACAAAATTTCCAGAGTCCAAACATGGCTGCTTTTGCTTATCAAAAACTGTCAAGTGAGTGGTCATGGTTACATGTAACAAAGTGTAGAGTGAGTGTCTATCGTTTAATGTAAATAAATGGTAGAACTGCCCAAGAAACAAAATTGACAAAGTTTGGAATAAGCAACAACAAGAAATAGAAAAGAACAGGGCAAAAAAAAATATAAAACAAAGCAAACAATATATGCAAGGCAAAAAAACAGTAATATGGCACACAATAGCAAATTCGGATAAACGAATGTAGTGTTCTGAATTAAAGGTAAGACAAACCGGGAGTGAGTCAGATGGCACTGAGAACCAGCCTATGTTATTGGCTAGGAAGAAATCCCATCATGCATTTATGTGCTTCTGCCTGTAAATTGGGTGTTGGGGATGTTTTGCAGTCATTCCAAGTAAGATTGGAATGTGCAGCTTCTTTGACTGGATGGTGGAATTAATTTCTTCATGCTTTTTGTACACAATATACTTTGTTTTCACAAATAGAAAAGAACAGGGCAAAAAATAATATAAAGCAAAGCAACTATTATGTGCAAGTCAAAGAAATAGTAATATGGCAAAAAGTTAACAAACTAAGGATTTGGGGTTGACACACAATAGCAAATTCGGATAAACAAATGTCACGTTCTGAATTCAAAACAAGAGATACTAGGATTGAGTCCTATGAAACCTGCAAACTGGCCCGTTTTATTGTTTAAAAAGAAATCCCAGCATGCATTTGTGTACTACTGCCAATGAATTGGGGAGGTGGGAATTGTTTTGCAGTCATTCCTAACGAAGATTGGAACAAACAAGAACTTACTTTTTCTCTGCAGTAAAAATCGATCCTGGAAAATGAAACAAAAGAAAAAAAAAAAAAAGGCTCTTCTCACTTTCAATCGAGCTCCATCTTTGGTATGTTCCACTTGGGTCACTCCATCACCAACCAGCACATTCAATTCTTTGATTTTTTGGATGACAATATCATAGTCCACTTCTGGGAGAGATGACACTACTGATTCACCTGGGGTAAATAATGAAGAATATCAGACATTTCATGATGGCTAGAGGTGGAACTGGAAAGACTCTTTGACATTCCACTCTAGTTTGTTGCATTCATGTTCACACTGATGCTAAGGAAAGCAATGAATTGCACCCCCACCTACATGCTAAGTAGCACGGCAGAATGGGTACTCTAGCCTTGGGTGACAGCCAGCTTAGGAGATGAATTTGAAAACTGTGGAGAAGACAACAGGAAATGAGTCAATTACCTTTCTCAAGAAGTTATGGCAATTCACAGCTAATAAAAATTTTGTCAAAGTTTAACATACATTTAATAGTCTGAGAGAACCCTCTTTTATTAGCCATCAGAATGGGTAATGCTAACTGCCAGGAGAGTAATTTATTGCACCTTCTCGGACTAGCATTTTCCACTGGCATGAAGTGGAAAGATTGTATTGTATTAATTGCTAGGTCTGCTGCAAGGAAAGTTGGTTTCCTGTGTCGTGCTACACAATTTTTCATACCAGAATCTATCTTACATATCTATAAATCTACCATTCATCTTTGCTTTGAATATTGATGCCACATCTCCTGCTATATATTTAGAGATTCTTGTAAAATCCAAAGTAGAATCTACAATGTTATTGGTCATAACCTGGCATCTCGGCTTCAGTCCGTTTCCCACTGCCATAATGTAGCTTCTTTTGCCTTTTCTATAAATACTTTCATCGTGACCGTTCTGATGAACTCTTATCCAACGTATCTAGAATTTTTATGATAATGACACATAAACTTTACTTATATTTATATGTTTGTCTTTTTTTTTTTTTTATCATTGATAATTCATTTTTGAACAACCTAAGATTATGATTATTTAACACTTTCAATGTAAATTTTTTTTTTTTTTTCAAATATATGGGTAGGGTAAAAAAAGAATATTTAGGATTTCCTAGGGACTAAATAGCCTCTCTAGAAATTGTGTATTCACGGCAGCAGTGGGCAGAGAGCAAAATGTAGACAAGGTGCACATTTCAAAAAGGGAAACATTATATAATTATTGCAGTTTGGCAATTAACCAGTAACATTGCAAAAATATTAATAAACATCTTTTGGTTTCTGTGACAAAGGCAACCATAGTTGTCTCCTACTCGACTTTAAAAGAAATGACTGAATATCACTTATAGCCAGTAGTCAAATTGCATTGAATAAGGCTTCACTATAAAACCAAAATATAAACATGAAAGCATGAGTCATTTTCTTAAATAGCCGCAATTATATTGCACATGGATGTCATTCATGGCACAAAATCTGTTCAGAAATATCCACACTTTCAGCTGCATACAACCGCTTTCTAAGATCAATGGTGAAAAAAGGCTTTGAATAAGTAGAACCTGATAGTTTTGGTAAAGGTCATCCTGCTTTGAACATTATGAACTAGTGGTACAGAATCACAAACAAAGACAATGTACCAAATAACAGAAACTATATCACTCGAGGATTACCAACAGCAGCAACAACTAAAAAGGATAGCACATGTAACTCGAAGAGAAAATGTTGACATTCCATACTACTTCAAATTAAAAGTTAGTAAGGAAACTGTCATCAATCCTGTAAAGTACAATAATAGCTACTGGACTTGAAAAATCAATTTTCCTGAAAAAGATTTTACAAGATTTTATAAACTTCAACTGAAAATAGTATTAGCTGCATGGTTAATGCATGCCAAATGTTTCCTTATAGGGAAACGTCTATACTACCATTACCATTACTATTATTAGCTTAAGTGTTCATTTGTTTTTCTTCACAATTTCATTGTTATGAAAATTCAACATCAGACCACGAACTACTGCTAGTCATGATAAATGTATGTTCCCTTGAGGAGGCACCCTGCCTTGAGAGGATATTGGGCCTCAAACTCACACCCAACCTCAAGTTGAATTCTTATATACAATCCATCGCTAAAGATTCAGGTAAAATGATCATCTCCCTCTACCGCACCAGTAAGTACCTGACTCTTCATGCTATTCCCTGCCTTTATGAGAGCCAGATCAGGCTGAAAATGCAGTACTGTTGCCATATTTGTGCAGGAGCTACCCAGACCTCACTTTCCAGTCTTGATACAGTTTAAAATTCCTGTTGGAGAAGAATTATTTTCCACGCTCCAACCTCTCCCTCACAGGTGGGATGTGGCAAGTCTCTCACTGCTCTATCGCTACTATCATGGAAAGTGCTCAGACGAGCTGCATCTCCTGATTCCATCAGGTTTGATCTTCATAGCTAGGACCCGCCATGCCACTTACATAGTAGCCAACTACCCTCATTCACTCCATATTCTATAGCTTCTTCCTCTTAGGAGTCTATGGAATAGACTCCCAAGAGGATGTTTCCCCAATCACTACAATCTTAATCCGTTCAAGTCTAGAACATTTAGAGTCAACTGTTTTCATCCCCTCCTATCCATATAAACTAGCCCTTAATGTAACCCTCTACCTCGAGTGGCCCCCGGGCCTTATACAGGGTGAAACTTAATGTAAAAAAGAAAAAAAATTAAATATGCAAACAGAGACCCAGTAAATGAAAAATGAATTTTCATTGGCTGACTTCTAAAGAAATCATATCAATATAAGCTCAGTACTAGATTGGCAGTTAGGTCTCATCATTTTAGTGTTGACATTGCTAAATGTAACCATGAGTTCTATTCTGATAGTTTTTTGTCTTACACTTCTCACAATCTTGCAACATCAATTGTGATCTTCTGTCTCCTTGAAACCTATTCTTTTATTGCCCTCTCTCCTCAGTAAGGTTTTCTTAGTTTCCTTCACTCTATTGTCTTTCATCCTTCGTAACCCCTTGTGTCTTAGTGACTTTATCACCTTCCTTAGGTTGAAAAGACTTGTAAAAACGTATGTAAAGTCACTCACCTGGTTTCCAGACATGGTTTTCGTTCGATCCTCTTGAGGTGGCACAGTCAAGATTTTCATTGCCAGCATTTGCTTCGCCAACCCATATGAGGCCATAATCATACAGAAAATCCTAAAAATAAACAGAAAAGGCAAATAAAAAGAAAGCAATGTCAATCTTGAATTCACACAAGCTATCAGATTTCTCAGATTGAATTCATTGCTAGGTCAGCTGCTGAGAAAGTTTGTTCACTGTGTTGGGCTACGCAATTCACCAGAATCTATCTTACATATTTATAATACCAGTCATCTGTGCATATTGCTGCCATATATGGTCTGGTGCTCCTGCTATATAATTAGAGATTCTTGATAAAATCCAAAGTAGAATCTGCAATATTATTGGTCCTGACCTGGCATCTTGGCTTCAGTCACTTTCCCACCTTAGCTTCCCTGTGCCTTTTCTATAAATACTTTCATGATAATTGTTCAGATGAGCTCTTCACTATGGTTCATATTGTAAATACACATTGGGGCTAGTTTTTAAATTGTTGTTTTATCCCCCCCCCCAGACAATGAATTGTACATATGGGGACTAGTTAGGATTTTCATACAGACAATAACGTATCTGTCTATATTTCTGAGATGAGGTATTATGTACATTATTTACATTATTCGGACTATTGTCCTCATCTTTGTTGCCATATTTATTACAACGTTTCGGCCGTTGTATGCTCCGGCTTTCTTCAGGTGGTTGGAACGTCGAGCTGAACCCTTTATTTCGCTCACTGGGATAGACTGTTCTAGTTCCACGTGCCATGTTTAATGGATGTCAGTTATCAGTTACCTCCTGTTAATTTCCCTCTGAAAGTTCTCCACTGCCTTAACCAGAACTCGCACTCTTTGGGTCCTGTCACTGGATCTAACTAACGCCTTTATCCACTGTACCAACCACCTGAAGAAGGGCGGAAAGTACAATGGCTGAAATGTTGTAATAAATATGGTGACAAAGATGAGGACAGTAGTCCAAATAATGTAAATAATGTACAAATGAGGTATTATGGTGGATGTAGTAAGAAATGTAAATAAGAATGTCTTGTTTTGGTGTTAGGAATATTGTGGTATGTTTGGGTCAGTGTTTGTGGCTAGCTAAGTTTAAATTTAAGACAAAAGAAGACTGTACTTTTCCCCATTCCCGATTTTTGACCTTGTGCCACATTTTCTGTATTTGAATCAGAAATAAATATCGCTTTTCACAATGGTACCTAGACTTTTTCAATTTAAGTGCAGTACTAGATTGGCATTGAGGTCTCATCAATTTACAGTTGGTTACATGTAACCGTAAATTCCATGTTAACAGTTTCTTTTCTCACACTTCTCGCTTGTGGAACTCTCTTCCAGCTCTATGCTTTCCAGCCAACTTCAAAAATTTAATTGCAATGTCAATCACTCTCTACTGTCTTCCTGATTATTTTTCTTTTTGTTCTTGCTCCTTAGTAATGTTTCTGTTTCTAATTCTTCCACACCCAGTAAAACCTTGTGTCTTAGGGGCCTTACTGCCTTCATTGAGGTGAAATGATTTTTAAAAAAGTATTGTGAAAAGCCTTCAGAAGGTCAACGCTTTAGTTATTTAATAAAAGAAAGATTTTGAATGTGATTCAGATTATCATTCTTATTTTTGCTCTTTATGTTTCAGACTAAGACTGGAAATAGGCTGAAAACTGTTTGGTTTCTTTTAAGACACTGGAACAAGAAACACAATATTTATAATGAGAATTATATCAGAGGGAACAATACAAATGCAGAAAGACATATGCCTATGTTTCATCGACTATACAAAAGCATTTGATAAACTACAACACGAAGCTCTATTTGAATTGCTAGAAAAACTTGATTTATTTGGGAAAGATATCAGAATAATCTGGAATATTTGCTGAGAACACCCCGCCTACATACAGATAGAAAAGGAACTAAGCGAGTACACAAAAATAGAAAACGACATACGACAAGGTTGTATCTTCTCAACAGATTTATTTAACCTTTACAAGGAGGCAATTTTAAGAGAATTAGGTATCCCATCAGGATTTATTATTGGTGGTCACAATCTTAACAACATAATATATGAAGAGAACACCATGTTGATGGTGGACACAGGAAGAAAACTGCAGGAACTACTTCAGAATGTTGTGAAAGAAAGCATGATGAAAGGACTAACCATCAAATGTAAGAAAGCAGAGTATATGGTCCTTAACAAGAGGGAAAAGGCAGAATGTGCACTATGGGTGAAAAATGTCAAAATCAAGCAAGTACAGAAATTTATATATCTGAGAAGTGTTATAACAGAGGATGGAAAATGTGACAGCGAAATCCGAAGGCAATTTTCTCACAAATAAAGAGGAAATTTGAGGCAAGTGAAATGTGGTTCTACAGACAGATGCTGAGAATACAATGGATGGAACACATGAACAACAAGGAAGTTTTAAGAAAAATAGGAGCTACAAGGAAAACTCATGCTTACTATCAGAAAGAGAGAGTTGAAATTTCTGGCACACCTAATAAGAAAAGAAAGCCTGGAGAATTTAATACTCACAAGTCATATTGAAAGCAACAGAATTATAGCAAAACAATGAGTAACCTACTGAGTTTGTGTGAATGGGTGGCAGAATAAGGATAGGCTAAGGAACGGTAAAATTAAAAATGACTAAAGCTACAAAAGATAGGAAGTTGTGGAGAGCCAGTGATATCAGAGAAGTGATTAAGTGATAAAAATGTGTGCTATCCACTTCAAGATCTTTATATTTTGACAGTTTTTTGAATAGCTTCAAAGGTACATTACAATCTGCAGAATGTACCATGTCAATAAGAAAGCACATTCTGTTTTTGTTGTCTTTGATCATGATCAACTTGATCCTGAAAGGATATGACATTAACAAAGAAAAGAAAGCTGTGGAGAGTCATGATCACCTACATCCTAAATGGACATGGTAAGAAGAAAGGATAACAGATGGAGTAAAAGGTTGCTTAAATGGTGCCGAATGGATAATGCTGTTACAATTTCTATCAAAGTAGTTTGAGAAAAGCATTTGTTCAGCAATGAACTCAAATCAGCTCACATTTCTGTTGTATACTCATTTTCTTTCCAGGTCCCAACCAGAGACCTAAGGTTAGAAATGGCATCATTACATTTTCCACTGAACATTTTTGGTAAAAAAAAAAATAAAAATAAAAATAAAACAACCAAAGATCATACTCATTTTACATTGATAAAGCCTTTTTGTAAGCTGTCAGATGTACTTCTGAGTACAATTTTTTATATTTCTTTGAGGCTTGGGAAACCAGGGATCACTTCAATAAGTCTATCAGAACTTTTTCCAATCAATCTGAAAGCTCCAAAAACAACTGGAATTAATGATGTTTTCATCTGCCATGATTCTGAGATTTCCACTTTGTATTTCGATAGTTTTTTGAATATTTTCAAGCATACATTACAATCTGCAGAATGTGCAACGTCAATAAGAAAGCAAAATTCTGCTTTTGTTGTCTTTGATCAACTACGTCCTGAAGGGATATGACATTAAAAAAGAAAAGAAGGCTGTGGAGAGTCATGATCACCTACATGACATTAAAAAGAAAAAAAATTCACTAATATTAGTCTTTTAAAATGATTTCTTTTTTGAAATTTGAGACATCAGAAATTCATCTCATTCCAAGAAATAATAGTCTACAACAATCATTTCTGTTTCAACTTCTTAAGAAAGGAGGGATTGAACTAAAAAAACAAACAATAAAATCAATAATAAAAAAGATAGACAATATTTTCACACCTACATGAAACATCTGTTCAAATATTAGTGTTGTTGAGCTTTCTCTTTTGTTGTATATTAAACAACACAGATGTTGAATAAACTGGATGACCAATATACAGCAAAAAATTTTATGACAGTTTGAAGGTCTTGAGAAGAATGTCATGTATAGTAGAACTTCACAACCTGGCTACATAATATATTATTATATCTGCAAGATTATATCAGATTATATCCAAGATGAGGATGAAAATTATCAGGTTACTGTAAACTTCTTTTCAGATAAAAAGAGTCTTTTCTCTTCTAATACATAATTTAAACAATTGCTCATTGTAGTGTTGTACAGTAAGGATTTGTACATTTCCCAGTGATATATAATAAACAATTTCCTTGAGTCTCTACTAAATATAGATAATTCATTCCATTCTCCATTTTTTATATATCAAGCCTTTTTAGGATAGGCTATCATGGCTCTCCACAAATTCCTGTCTTTTGTTACTTCAAGTAATTTTTTAACCTTTGCCCCTGATTAGCAATCAATTCACACAAACTTGCTGTCTTTTGTTACTTCAAATAACTTGATAATGAAATTATACAGTGTAATCTCTTGCCTCACTTCAATGTGCCTTGTGAGTGGTAAATTCTCTTGGCTTTCTTTCCTCATTAGGTGCCCCAGAAGATTCAGCTATCACTTTCTATTGTTAGTATAAGTTTCCTTGTTATTGCTATTTTCCTTAAGACTTCCACATTGTTCATATGTTCTGTCTATGGTATTCTGAGTATTTATCATTAGAAACATATCTCTGTTGTTTCAAGTCTTTTCTTCATCTGTGAAATTGTTCAGCATTCACTGCTATATAGGAGATTAGATATTAGAGAACATTTTAGCACTTTTTTGTCTAACAAAATTTTCCTTTTTCTTAATACACTGCTTAGTTTCTGGAAGGCACCTTTCATTATCCCTATATACCTTTGGACATCTGCATCATATTTTCAATCATCTCTACTACATTACATCTAGATAGTTGAATTTCTGTACCTGCATGATTTTGACATCCCCAATATGTAGCTCACACATTAGGCTGTCTCTTTTGTTGATTAACATATATTCTGTCTTTTTACATTTAACAATTATTTCTTTCTGCCAGATAGAGAGATAGATAGATAGATAGGAAATGAGATAGAATGATAGATATGAATAAAATGAGATCGATAAATGTAGATAAGAACAGATAGATAAAAATAATAAAATGAGATAGATAAATGTAGAGATAGATAGATAGATAGATAGATAGATAGATAGATAGATAGATAGATAGATATGAGTAACATGAGATAGATATAGGTAGAAAGAGAGAAAAAGACTGAGATAGATAGATAGATAGATAGATAGATAGATCTGAACAAATAGATAGATAGACCTGAACAGACTGAGATAGATAGATATATAGATCTGAACAGACTGAGATAGATAGATAGATAGATAGATAGATAGATAGATAGATAGATAGATAGATGTGTGTCGACAAAATGTAAAACTGTACTTTATTCCTTGAAGATTTAATTACTCAACTATGTGAGTAAAAATACTGATAGGAATAAAGAGATCAGTAAGTCAAAATATCATTGTTGATTGATTATTATTTCTAATCAACTGATTCCTAGTTTCATTCTATAATTGAATGTCAATGACAATCATTAATCTGTCCTTATTATGTCAGATTTGTCTTTCTTTAATTTGAGAAATATCATTGATCTTCTCAAATCCTAAGCAATATGTGAGTGACATTTGATCAACTGTATTTCAATCAATGATCAATGAAAGTTCTCCTAATTAAGAAAAACGTCTGTCTATTGTCCTTTCCCAGGCTCCAAAGATCTGCAATGTTCTTTTACTTTGCATGAGTGGACACCCCAAAAATGACCAGTGGATACTTTGCTGGCAAAAACACTTGTCTGTAAACGGACACATAGCCATGACTGTTTGCTTTCTGAAATAAGCCCATTTAAGTCTATGAGGCTGTTATTAAAATAAATCATCTTTTATAACAAACAATTTTAATGATTTGGTTTTAATTTTTGTTTGTGTTTTCACCGCTTATTTGTTAAGTTACCTGTAGGACAGTTAGTGTATTTTATTCATATGTACTAAGCAAAAGTAATATAATGGCATAAATATATAAGAGGGTATCAAAAATATATATATATATTTTTTTTACAAACCTTTATTTGAAAACTTATTTCATGAACACATTTAATAACTTTCTATGACAGAACTATATTATTGCATATTAAAATGTTACAAAAATATATTTAGTTTATGGTCCTTTACTCTAAAGCTTATTTCACGTACACATCAGAAGACAATTTATGATTCCACTATTATTATTATTATTATTATTATTATTGTTGTTGTTGTTGTTATTATTATTTTCTCATTACTTTCCAGACCCCAACCAGAGACCTAAGGTCTGAAATGGCATCATGACATTTTCCACTGAACATTTTTGTAAAAAAAAAAAAATAAAAACAAA
This sequence comes from Acanthosepion pharaonis, assembly GCA_903632075.3. Taxonomy (NCBI): domain Eukaryota; kingdom Metazoa; phylum Mollusca; class Cephalopoda; order Sepiida; family Sepiidae; genus Acanthosepion; species Acanthosepion pharaonis. The sequence continues at coordinate 1,997,611 of CAHIKZ030000372.1, read as the reverse complement.
AATAAAACAAATAAAGCCTTTTGTAAGCTGTCAGCTGTACTTGTAAGTACAATTTTTTATATTTCTTTGGGAATCCAGAGATCGCTTCAATAAGTTTATCAGAACTTTTTCCAATCAATCTAAAAGCTCCAAATATAACTGGAATTATTGATGTCTTCATCTACCATGTTTCTGAGATTTCCACTTTGTATTTTGATAGCTTTTTGAATATCTTCAAAGATACATTACAATATGCAGAATGTGCTATGTCAATAATAAAGCACATTATGTTTTTGTGGTCTTTGATCACAATGTCTGAGTGATTAGCCTTGATTGTTCTATCTGTGTGTATTGTAAAGTCCCATAAAATTGTTCCAGGTCCCATGTAAAACAAAACTGCTTCCCTTTGACCACCACAGAGAACCATTACTGCCTGCATGACAGAGGCTAGACTCCTGGAAAGCAACACATTGCACCTTCTTGGCCTCACGTTTTAACTGACTTGAAGTGGTGCAACTACATCAAATCAATACCTGCATCAACTTCAAGAAAAGTTGGATGACTGTATCATGCCAGAAAATTTTTCTCATCAGAATCCATCTTTCAAATTTACAGATCCACTATTCATCCATGCATTGAACACTGCAGCCATATCTGGTCTGGAGCTCCCTGCTATTCATCTTGAGATTCTTGACAAAATCCAAAGAAGGATCAGTAATGTATTCGATCCTAACCGGGCATCTTCAATTCACTTACATTCACAATGATGTGTCATGGCTTCCCTCTGTCTTTTCTATAAATATTTTCATGGCAATGTACTACTGAACTGGAATCTAGGTCCCACGCGTTTACCGCCGAACTAGCTAAATACAAACACCACTTCAACAAATTTTTTTTCTTGTACCTCCCACCTGTGGATCTTCCTTCTGTTTATTTGTTTCTCTGGAAACTAAAATCTTCAAAAATTTAAATGCAATATCAATCACCATCTTCAATTCCGTCCACCTTTTATCCTCTCCTCAATTCTCCCTATACTTAGTCTATTCTCACTTTCACTCCCTGTAGCCCCTTGCGTACTAGTGGCATTTTCCCCTTTCTTGGGAAGAAATGATTAAAAATCAGTTCTGGGTGGTGTTCATTCCTCCTCCTCCTCTTCCTCCCCCTCCTCCTCCTCCTCCTTCACCTTCTCAATAAAACACTTTAGTACTGAATTAATCAAACAGCTAAGTATCAAACAAACAGAATGACAGGAGAGTTACGTGAAATTTATACGAAGCTTTGTCTGCATTTCTGGGATGAGAACTTATCATTATCTACACTACTTTCATGTAGACTAATGTCCTCATCTTTGTTTTTATTATCACCTGATCACATTCTGTTAGAATTTCTGGGATGAGAACTTATTATTTGCTCAAATTATAATTGGACTACTGTCCTCATCTTTGTTGTTATTATGACAATGTTTTGACTGTTGTACCCTCAGGCCTAGTGGGTAAAAACATTGATCTGTGATTTTGGTGACATCGTGGAATGTGGCTTGCACTCGGTGGAAATATGCAAGCAATAACTGAACAGTAATAAATAAAATAAGAACTAGATGATATCCCTAGATATTAGCAGTGAAACAAGCACAGTCTAACATTGGAGATTGAATAAAGGATTAAATTCAGAATTCCAGATTGGTATACACCTGAGGAAGACTGGAGAGCACAATAGCCGAAACATTGAAATAACGACAACAAAGATGAAGACAATATTCTGAATATAAATACTGTAAATATTTATACTAAGTTATTTGATTAATTCCTTTTAGTAACTAATCAACAAACAGAAAATTCAAACATGAGCAAGATCAGTATCATATTATGCATATTTCAGTTGCATGCCTTCACACTGGCTGCATTTCATTTGTTTTAATGTGTTGATTACCAGTACAGCCATTTTTTCTAGACAGGTGATGATTTTTTGTAGATTTTTTATATTTTTATACTTGTATGCAATTTTTAAATATACCTTGAAGAAGACAGGCATACTGGCGAAATACTATTGAACATTGTCAAACATTGTCTTTTCTTTTCTTTTTCTTTTCTTAAATCACACTCTTCTCACTACTGTTGTATTATTATTACTATCGTTACTATTAACACTTAAGAGAAGAGTGCAATTTCAGAAAAAAAAGAAAATATATTGTTCAATGATTCCACAGAAAATCTCTTTTCTTCAAGTTATATTTTTAGAAAAATTTCAAGTATAAAAATATATATGAGCTCTAGTAAAAAACATGCAATGATAACAGCAAAAAATTGCAATATGAGCACTGGTAAAAATGGTTACTGAAGGTTTATAAGTCCTAGAAATTCATACACCTCAAGGACACATGACACAGTTGATAAAGGCGTAAGTTAGATCCAGTGACAGGACCCAAAGAGTTGTTAGTTCAATACCTGGTTAAGAACTTGGAGAGGGGAATTAACAAGAGATAACTGATAACTAACATCCATTAAACATGGCACGTAGAACTAGAACAGTCTACCCCAGTTTGACATTCCAACCACCTGAAGAAGGCCGTAGTGTACAATGGCCGAAACGTTGTGATAAAAATGGCAACAAAGATGAGGACAATAGTCCGAACAATGTAAATTGTGTACATAATACTTCATCTCAGAAATATAGACAAATACAAAAATATATGAATCTACAAGTTTTTTTAGAAATATTGCTTGTCTTGTAATGAAAAAATGATTGTCCTGGTAATGAAGGCGTCAAAATGAATGAAATGCCACCATCGTGAAGGCATGCAACTGAAATGTGCTTAATATGATGGTGATCTTGTACATCATGAAATTTTCCATTAGTTGATTAGTTACTAAGAGGAATTAATTAAACAGATTAGTATAAATCTTATGGAAATCTATCATTCTGTTCATCCCCTCAGGGCAGAAGTGAGTAATTTGCATATGTAACTAATGAGTATAGTTTTTAGGGTCGAAAGGCTGGTAGATTTTATCTATTATCTTTTATTATTATTATTATTATTATTATTAAATCTTTCATTATTATTAGTAGTAGTACTAGTAGTAATATCAGTTGATAGAGCAGCACCCCTACAAAGAGGTGCTGGGGGAAATAAGAAAAATTCAATATATCCATCATGACAGGCAATCTGATGAGAAGATACCATAATTAGTAGTGTTGTTGTTGTTGTAGTATATTATTATTATTATGATAATATTAATAATAATGATAATAAAATGAAAATTGAGTGAAATTAAAAATTGAATGCCAAGACGAGAAAAATGCTTACCCAAATAAGGATGCACCACCTGAAATGAGATGTTGTTAGGCTGTACATACCAAGAGCTTTAGAAGGCCAAGGTCTAAACCAACTTGAGCCAACTCTAAAAACTACAACAATTGGATTGGAAGCATACCTCAAAAATACCAATGACCCTCTCCTACAAATAGTAAGAAACCAAATCCACTCCTTTAACAAAGAAGCTGCACTCTTCAAGAAACAGCTTAATATACATGAAACCATACCAACAAAAAAAATGAAGTGAATACCATCTATGCCAAATGAGTAAAACAGAAAGCAAAACAACTTAGCCAACCAAAATAACAAATAAACTGGGAGGACAAGGCATTGCATGGTAAATACCTTAAAAGAACAAAAAAAAGAAGATGCAAACCAACAGAAAACACGTCAGTGGCTGAGGGCACTGGGCTGAAAACTGAGACAGAAGGCCTAATTATTGCAGCTGAGGACCAAAGTCTCACAACCATATCCTATCACTGTCACATAATCAAGGATGGAACTAACCTGAAATACAGGATCTGTGGAAAATATGATGAAAATGTCCACCATATTATCTCAGGATGTCAGGAACTGACAAAAAATGAATATACTCACAGACATAGGAAGTTAGCATCATATGTGCAATGGAAGATATGAAAGTAGCACAAAATCAAAACCACTGAGAGATAGTATGAGCACCAACCAGACATAGCTTCCCAAAATAATGATGTAAATATCCTCTGGGACATGCTAATTCAAACTGACAGGGAAATAAAAGCCAACAGAACTTATATTATTATAAGCTAATCACCCAGACATCGTTAATATGCAAATTTTGTCATAAAAGACAAGAAATTCAAGAAGTGCATGCTTATTGACATAGCAGTACCATCTGAAAGAAACACCACATGTAAATTATTGAGAAATTGTCCAAATACGACATGGAGATCAAGATTAACAGGATGTGGGGAATGAAACAGAGACTGTACCAATAGTAATCAGAGCTCTGGGCTTTGTGAGAAAAAGAAATGGATATTTTTACTAACAGTGTTCCAGGTAACATTAACATACAGGTTGCTCAGAAGACCGCCCTACTAGGAACATCCCATATACTAAGAAAAGTGCTATCAATTAAGTTACAATTCACCTATAGGGCCTAAGGACCCATAGTTTGGACCTGGCTTTAGAGGATACAAAGCAGGAAAAATAACATACACAAATAATAATAATAATAATAATAATGATGGTGATTATAATAAATGCAAATAAAGCATAGTACACCGACTGCAGCTGCAAAATAATGCTTGCTATCTAGAAATGACCAAACACATACTGAAAAATTGTGTTAGTCGAAAATGCAAATTTTGTGATAAATATCCAGAAACAATTGACCCTCTTGTATCAGGTTGTATGTTATTGGCACCCATTGAATATAAAACTCAACATGAAAGAGTGGGCTAATATCTACACTGGAAAATCTGCAACTTCTACAGAAAGAAAACGGCAAGAAATTGGTACGAACATCAGCCAAGCCTGGTTACAGAGATAGGACTTGTAACAATTTTATGGGACTTTACAATACACACACCAATCAAAGCTAATCACCCAGACATCGTGATTAGAGACCACAAAGACAAAATGTGTCTTCTTATTGACATGGCTACCCCTGATAAAAGAGCTATCAAAATACAAGGATCTTAAAATCAAAATCCCCAAAATATGGCATATGTGGATATAAACAATTCCAGTTGTAGTTGGAGACCTTTGGTTGAATGGAAAATATTCCAATAGACTCGTTGAAAGACTTCCTGATAGCCCATGCCTTAAAGAAATACAAAAAATTGTTCTCACGAGTACAACCCACACCTTACGAAGGTCTTTGTCTATATAAAATATGTTTCAAAAGTGCTCAGTGGAAAATGTCATGATGCCATTTATGACCTTAGTTCTCTCGTCAGGACTCAGAAAAAAATGAGTATACACCAGAAATCAAAGGAAATAAAATAATATATCATATACCCTTATCCTTACAAATCTGCAGGACAAAACAAAGTGGCCCAATTGTCAAATTTTCAATATGATTTTGGCAATTTAGTTGCATTATTTTCAGTTGGGTTTCTAAGTTGATGAATCTGCTCACATAATTTAAGAAATGGAAGGAAATAAAACCAAACCTGAGCATACTGCCCAAAACTGCTTGAAGAATTTTAAGCGTAATGAATTATCTCTTGAAATAAATCCCAGAACAAGATGACCATTCTTTGTTGGTTATGTTGCTATACTATCATCAGATGACATTGCTATGGGTCATAAGAAAGATATAAGTTCTGAAGAGAAACCAGATATTCTAAAGTTATAGACTGATGGGAAGACAACATTGGAAGTCACTAAAGTCAAATGAAGAAAAGAGGAAAACCAAAGAAGAAATTGAAATCATTGGTAAGAGAAGAACAAGAAAGAACTCTCACGGAAAAAGAGATTTGAGAAAAATTTTAAAGTTATGCAAAAAACTGATTGACCAACAATGAAATAAATAAATTTTATTCTTTTTGTGCAGTTGCGTTCCCAATAGCTGTGTAGAGATACAAAAAGTGATTATCTCCCTTTGGTGGAGATAAGTCACATGGGTTACATGACAGCTGCTTAGTGATGTTACTTCATACAGTGACGAAAGTGGTCAGTCATTCAGTTTGTTTACAGCAGCCAAATCAATCAGTTGGGTCAAGAGGCTCAGGCTGAGGCTAAATCTCCCTCCTCCAGCAAATGCTACAGCTTACAATTCCATGGTGCCATTTCCTTTTGGGAATATATCTTTTCCAGGCATAGAAAGAAACTTCAGCTCAGAGTCCTCAATTTGGGGTAACCAAAGACTTGCTGTTTCAGTCATGGAATATGTCCTCAACTGGTACATTGTAGATGAATCCATCCCATTTGAATCTGGAGTCCTAAACATGACTTCTCCAGGAGCAAAAAAGAATTTTCATATTATATGTAAGACCTTTCCTTTTTGTTTCTGCTTACACTCTACTTTGTTGTGTAGATATGTGTGATATATATTTCTCTATGTGAGACAGATGTATATATGTATATATAATTTTGTGTATGTCTTGGTAGCATAAAAGTCGCTCAGAGAAACAAGCATGTTTGTCATTCTTTTTTCTTTCAGCCATTCCATTCTGTCCATAAACTACAGTGTTATTATATCATGGATATAATAATGCCCATAATGGGGGAAATCTAAATGGGAAAATAAACTTTTTTCCATAGCTCTCACCCATTACAGCTGTTATACATGGCTAGAGCATGCTAGACCATTTCCAACTTCTAGCTTCCCAAAGAATACCAGGATGCAGACAAAGGAGTTTTAACTACCACAGAGACATGACATGGATCCTTGATAATGACTGTGATAGTCAAAAGTACTTGAAGAAATCAATAACAAAATATGAACTTTGGACAATTTATCCACAACTTCAAGCACAATACTCAACACCTTATCTGAAAATTTGCAAAATATAATAAAAAATTAAACAAACAGACCATGTTAGTTCTTTTTAATCAAACTTGATTGTATATATATATATATATATATATATATATATATATGAAAATGAATAAATATGCTCTTTAATAAATAAACCAAGCATCTACTCGATATATATATATATATATATATATATATGTAGAAATTTTGAAAAACAAACAAAAATCCATAAATGTAGTTAAAATGAAAGAATTGTCGACGTCAGACGTTTCGGTTTTAATAAACCATTTTCAAGACAAAATTCATTAAAATACAAATTCAGTTCAATATGACGAAAACGATGGACATAAAAACACAAGTCTTATCCAAGAGTAAAACAGATAACTGAAAATTTTTAAAAAGATCAGCTTTCCGTTTAACGTGGTCACGCCGTAGTCACATGGGCGACGCTCCCATAACGTATTCCTAAAAGTTCGTGATTATTTTAAAATTCCTGTATTTCCGGATATATATACATGTATATATCGAGTAGATATATATATATATATCGAGTAGATGCTTGGTTTATTTATTAAAGAGCATATTTATTCATTTTCATCTACCAGCCTGAATATTCGACAAATCTTATTAGAAAAATATGCACTCTCCTTTTTCTAGTATGATTTATCAAATATTCAAGTGGGTAGATGAAAATAAATAAATATACTGTGTAATAAACAAACCAAGCATCTACTCAAATACTAGTATCCACTAAAAAAATGTTTATATATATATATATATATATATATATATATATATATATATATATATATTAATAAATATGCATATTATTCCTCACTGATAATACAACTCAAAGTTTCATTCCCAATGCAATCTTCAGGTGCTGAGTATAGACTGACCATTACGTAATTTAAATTTTAATGAAAATATCTACTTATCACAATATTGGTGCAGTTATCTATTATACTGGGATTATAAATTTTTAATTTAAAAAAAAATATATTTAGTATTTAAAATAAACATGATTTGTATATATATGTAAAAAAAAATTATTTTAGAGTCATGAATATTATTTTTTTATATTAAGCATAAAGGGAGATTACTTGTTCATTTACAAAAAAAAAAACGAAACAAACAAACCATAATTTATATTGAAAATTAATTTGGATCAACATATTTAAGAAGATATTTTTATACTTACATGTAATCATCAATTCATTTCCCTTGTTTAATAAGTTAGAATTATTTAAGTGTTTTAAGATAATCAATTTTTCAACAAGTGTAATAAAGTATTTATACTTTGTATCCTAATCATTATCGGAATGCGGAACCAATTAACTTGAACTGAAGATAGAATGAGAGAGACAAAAAGTGAGTAAAAGGGAGAAATACAGAAATATTTAGTGAGAGCATGAGAGAGATGACATGAGAGAGAAAGAATGGGTAATAGAGAGAAACAGTGAGATACTAAGAAAGGTTGAGTAAGAAAGATAGTGAAGAAATGTGAGGGTGCAAGAGTGTGAGAATAGCAGAGAGATAATGAGTGAGAGAAAGTGTAAGAGACAGTAAGAGTGAGTGGGAAAAAGATAACAGGAGTATGAGAGTGAGTGAGTGAGAGGGAATGGAAGATAAAGGGATTGAATGAGAGTGGGTGATATAGAGAAATAGTGAGCAATGAGTGATAAAGAGAAAACATGAGAGTTAAGGAGTTATAGACAGTGAAAGAAAGAGAGAAATTGGGAGTAACAGAGAGTAAGAGAAAGAGTGAGAAAAAAATAAGAGGTAGAGAATGACTAAGAGTGTTAAAGTGTGGAATTTTGAGGTGGGTGCTGAAAATTTGGCCATATAAAAATATTCAACTCATCCTCAAAAGGTAAAGAAAAAAGCAGATAAAGTATAAATCCGAAATTTTATATTCCAGAAAGATTTCTTACTGACTTCAACTCAAACTGTTACATCCAGCTGCTACTTGGACAATCATGCAGACCCTCACTGACTGCTACTTCGACTGACTGATTAGTTGATATTTGATATGTTGTCCTTTTATTTATACATCAGATGCAGATGTCATAGTAGACACATAATGCGCTTGAATATTTAACAAAAACTGTTTGGTTCATTTTTAAAGAGTGTTACTTGAAAAGTATCAAATATCTAACTTAATAACGATACATGCTACAACTTTGCAGATGGATAATTTAATATATGTTTTAAATGTTGTATAATTTTTATCTTTCTCTATAAATTATAAATTATTTAAATTTTATTTTAAGTTTGTATCCACTCAGTGGGAATATTGTATCTCATTAATAATTTTCATTGAAATGATATTATTTTGTATGAAACTGATAAAGAGTATATGTTCTGATAATGTGTTTGCTATAATTTGAATCTGTTTAATTTGTTTGTTTTACTAAATATTAATCTATATAGATTTTTTTCTTCTTCACAGACACTGCAAGAGAAGAAGTAGAATGAGTGAGATAGAAAGAAGGAGTAAGGGAGAAATAGAGAAAAAAAAAAGCATGAGTGAAAAGAAAGCGTGAGAGAGAAATAGTGATGGACAGAGAGAGAAAGAGAGAGAAATAAAGTGAGGGAGACTTTCTAGACTTAAATAGAAAATCAATAAACAGATACTAGAAATGGAGAAAGTGTATCTTTATACACTGCAAGGGAGGGATCGAAGAGCAGACAGACATGAAACTAACATAGGAAACTCTCACTCTTTCTCTCTCTCACTTTCTCTCTCTCTCTCCCACTTTCTCTCTCTCTCTCTCTCTTTCACTTTCTCTCTCTCTTTCTCTCTCTCTCTCTCCCACTTTCTCTCTCTCTCCCTTTCACTTTCTCTCTCTCTCTTTCTCTCTCTCTCTCTCTCTCCCACTTTCTCTCTCTCTCTTTCTCTCTGTACAAAAGTAATATTCAACTTCATTGCCAATGATTTCCTCATGTCTGTTTAATTCCCACCCCAGCACCCAGAGGATCAGTTGGTCTCAGAGGAACAACAATAGCTACCCAATCCTCCACCCTGACACACCCAGCTCAGCTTATAACAAAACGAGGCCAAGTCCTGCTGGGGTGATTCACTCACTGCTAATTTCCCACACCCAAATGCCTGCCCAACCAACCCCATCTCAAGTTCAGAACAAAATGATAAACTATGAAAGAGAACTACTGAAACTCAAGAAACAATATTATTAACATGTTAACACATGCATACATATAGACACAGATCACAAATATATACACATACTAACACTTTCATCCAAACACTCATACATCCATACATATACATCTGTACATACTTATACATATATCTATATACATCAAGGCTATCCCAAGTAAAGGCTTAGTATTTACCTATAGTCTCAAGTATAAAGAAACACTATTTATATATAGACTCAAGTATAAGCATGACCAATATTTACATATAGAGTCATGTAAAAATGATCAATGGATTCAGCCAATATTTACCTATAGACCAATCTCTCTCTTGGCCTGGCTTTGTGAATGAAGATTTATGAAGTAGGCTGTTCATGTCAACTGCAGGTACGCTGATGGCTGACTAGGCTGATGTGGAACAGGCAAGTCCAGCGGCAGTGACTGCAATTAAAGGTCTGGTCTGGTATAGCTGCTGAGGCTTCATGGTCCTTCCTCTCATAGCATTTCTCCTTCAGGTTGGCTCTACAAGAGTCCTCAAAGGTGGAGACGGTGTGGCGCCAGGCTTGATGATCAGCAGCAAATGTCAACCACTGGCGATGGTCAATGTGGCAGGTACTGAGGGACTTTTTGAGGGAGTCCTTATAATACTTCTTTGGTGCCCCTCTGTCCCAGTGGCCAGTGGAGAGTACCCCATACAGGGCTATCTTAGGCAGGCGATGGTCCCTCATTCTGGAGATGTGCTCTGCCCAGCATAGCTGTGAATTCAGCAACATGGCTTCAATGCTGGTAATTTCCACCTGTTTGAGGACTTCAACATTGGTGATGAAGTAACTCCAATGAATGTTGAGGGTGGTATGGAGACAGCACTGATGGAAGTGTTCAAGGAGTTGTAGGTGATGGCAGTAGGTTACCCATGACTCAGAACCATACTAGGTGGTAAGTATGAAGGCTCTATAAACACTGATATTAGTGCCTTTCTTCAAATGTTTGCTATTCCAGGCTCTTTTATAGAGTCTGCCAAAAGTATTGTTTGCTTTGGACCAATATTTACCAATTCAACCAATATTTACATAGAGGATCAAGAATAAAGACAACAATTTGACTAGAGACTCAGGAATAAACAGCCAATATTTACAATGATTATCAATGGATGCATGCTTGTATTCACAGGTCAGAGAAGGTGAAAAGAAAACAGTAAAAAAGATAGGGTAGAAGGCTATCCCAAGTAATGTCCTCATAACCATGTCATTTGTGTCTCTGGACAGAAGTAAGTCTGTTTATCCTAAGTAACTAATAACCTAGAATTTTTTTTAGAAACCTTTTCGCAAGAAACTTGTGATTGATAACTAATAATTAACAACTAAATCTAATATAAGGACTCAATTAAGATCATTTCTTATTGAACAGAAATCAAAGATAATATACCTGTAGGAATCAATCAGAAAAGCCCTCTCTCTCACAGGTAGAATGTGGCATGTCTCTCACTGCTCTATTGCAACTATCATGGAAAGTGCTCAGACAAACTACATTCCTTCATTCCGCCAGATCTAATCTTTACAGCTAGGACCAACCATGTAACTTACATAGTAGCATTCCCTCCATATTCCATCAGAAAGAAGTAAGTTCCACTCAAACAGCTTCTTCCCATGAACCACTGCCCTGTAGAACAGGCTCCCAAGAGGATATTTCCCCCATCACTACAATCTTAACCTGTTCATGCCTAGAGTTAACTGTTATCTTCCCCTCCTACCCATATACACTACACCTTAACATAACTCTCTACATTGAGGGGCTCTGGGCCTTGTACAGGGTGAAACTTACTGTAAGAAAAAAAATCGAAAAATCAACTTCAAACTTTACAGAAATACTCATCAACAAAGCATAAAAAACATTTTAGGGAAAAATAAGTATTAATAATGCAACACAAAGAAAAAATATTTGGAAAAATATTTGGAAATATTTGTAAGTTTTATTTCACAATATTTTATCATATTTATAATCTTAAATTTCTCACACATTATTTAACTTTATTTCTTGGAATATGAAGAAAATACTTATGGGACAACTCTATAATCTTCAGCATCAGTTATTTGCTTAACTCAGAGACTCAAACTAACAATAGTTCTTTGAAATATATATTTGACAATTCCATTCACTCTTTTAAAGAATTTCTACAAGCCCTTAATAGTCATGATTTTTTTAAATACCATCTACTCTGTTGGCCAAAAGGTTTGTACATTTCAAGTAAATTTTCTTCTGAATAACTGAGCAAACATTTTGGTCAACACAATACCTTAATAATGTAAACTATCATGGATCTTCATAAGCTTCTTTCTTTATTATCTTTGAATTGCCATAATTTCTTGGGAAAAATAGTGGAGTGGTTTTCCATTGCCTACTCCAGTTTTGAATTCAGTGTTGATCTTCTCCTAGGCTGGATGCCACACAAAGCTAACATTTCACAAAGACATTATTGTGAAAGTGAATGAAACAGACTAGGCTGAAATTTGAACTCAGATTGCCGATTCCCCTATAACATGCTAGAGCTATAATAGAATAATTTTTGTATTTCCCCCATTATTGGCATTATTATATCCATGATATAATAACACTGTATTTCATGGACAGAATGGAATGGCTGAAAGGAAAAGGAATGACAAACATACTTTGTTCTCAGAGAGACTTTTATATCAGTAAGACATACACAAAAATATATATACATAAATATATATATATATATATATATATATATATATATATATATGTCCCATGCAGAGAAAAATATATAACATATATCTACATGGCAAAGCAGAGTTTAAGGAGAAATAAAAAGGGAAGGTTCTTATATATAATATGAAGATACTTCTCCATCTGGAGAAGCCATGTTTAGGACTCCAGATTCAAACAGGCCAAATTTATCTACTACCCTGCCAAGCGAGGACATATTCCACAAACAGGAAACAGCAAGTCTTGGGTTTTCTCAAATTGAGGACTGTGAGCTGGAGCTTCTTTCTATATCTGGGAAAGATATTTCCCGAAAAGAAATCATCCCAAGTGCTTGTAAGCTGCTGGGGGAGGCAGATTTAGCTCCAGCTAAAAAAAGCAACCACTTTTGTTAGAGTACAGTAAACAAAACTGAATGACTGGCCACTTCTGTCACTGTCATGAAGCAGGGTGTAACTCATATAATCCATGTGACTTATCTCCACCAAAAGGAGATAATCAAATTCTGTATCTCTACACCCATTTCTACATCTATAATTATTACTCTACCTGTGTATCAGAAAACAGAAAACACCCACTGAACTATGCTAACCAGAATTTTTAAAATGCCATGATCTGTTTTGTTAAAGCATTCCACATCACTTTGATATTAATTTTTTTATATTAATATATGTATATATTAATGTCTGAAGCTTAGTTTGTGTATGTCTACTCAAAACACTGAAAATTAACTAAGTATATGTAACACTTGTTTTTTCGTATGTGCAAATATTATACCAGGCTATGACCTCAGATGAAAACCATTTTAAGGTATATATCTATAGCATATGTATTATATCTTACTAAACTTAATAATGAAACAAAAATTTTGGCCAATCCAATACCTTAAGGAACTAGACTATCATGGTTCTCCATAAGGTCCTATTATTTATTATCTCTGAAGTGAAATGACCTCTTAGGAAAGATAATGGAGTTGTTTCTCATTGCCTTCACCACAGTTTTGAATTAAGTTATTTTTATCCTAGACTGGCTGTCACACAAGATTGGAGAATCAAGACGACCATGTTATTCAATCCATGGGTAGAGGAAGAAGTGATAGGCTCATACCTTTTCCTAGAAGATTAGTGCAACAATAAACACAACAGGCTAAATGAAAATTTGCTGATTCTTTTTTCTGTGCTGATAACCGTTAAGCGACTCACACATGAAACAATTATTCTTGAAAGTATATCTGGTAATAGAATTATATTCCCTCTTTTCATATTGAAATAATGCACATTGGAAACTACCATCAAGATATTTGTTGGAGAAATTAAGAAATTAGAAATAAGACTGACAAAATTAAACATCATAAAACACAAAAAGCTGCCTCAGTAAATATGTCATGTAAAGGTCACACAAGTACACAGTGTAGTCAAGGAAAGACAACTCACACTCACAAGTGTAGAAACCTTCCCACTTATATACAATCTAATTTGCATATCACCACATCTGGGACTTTAGAGACTTTATGCCCTTGGTAGATCTGCTACTTCTATGAAACACTTCAAGAGGTGTACAGCTTGTCTTATGGAGATTGCCAAGATTCCTCTTTATGGAGAATCTTGGTCTTACCAGATTTTCTTTGCTTGAACTTTCCTTATGTACCTCATTATCACTAGACACACTCATTTTCTCCTCCCCTTTCACTCTACAATTCTTGGTGATCACCTTGATCCCTCTCTTCTGCACCATCTCAATATCTTCTGGCTCTTTCTGCAATATAAACTGGTCTTCATGAGCTAACACGTTGTCACTATTTTTTGTTAATATCACTGTTAAATCCTTTTTGCACTACAAATTGTGCTTCAGCAGGATTCAAATCATTATTCCTTTTATAGCATACATTCTCATTTGTTGAGAAGGACATGGTTATTGAGGCTCTAATTTGCCTTCCCAATGATGCCAAATGGCTTTGTGTTCTGTCCACATGTGGGATAGTCCTGTAACTTAAAAGCAATCTTGGTAGATAACTTTCTAGGCCGCAATTTCCTGGAGAGAATGCTTTCAATTCAACTTTTATTGTCTGGACCATCCTCTTCAAAATTTTATTTGACTGAGGATGGTATAGGTGTGTTGTGCATGGCCTACATCCAATTCATGTTAGCCAAGTACACAAGCTTTCTTTCAGTAAACTCTGGTGAATTATCCAACACTAATGTCTTAGGTACTCTGTTCCTCAAAAATACTACTCCGAACTGTTTTACAGTACTTGCTTTTCTGTCAAAACTTTAACCACTTCAGGTCAACCTGAATATCAGACTACTAGTATGAGGAATAGGCCTACATCTTTAATGTATGCATGATCCATGTGTAATCTTATCCATGGCTTCTTCTCTTTTGAACCTGAATGAATTTTGGTTTGTCTAAAGCTCTTTATTTTTTCACACTTAGGGCATTTTCTGACATAATCCTCCATGTGTTACATATACCCCGGTCTCCAGGCTTGTAGTTTCAACCTTAGTTGTGTGTTCAATACACTACTATGTATGTTGTCGTGTAATGCAGGGGTACAATAAGATCTTCACTACATATGACTCCTCTTTCAATCGTCAAGCTGTGCCTTGCTTCCTTAAAAGGCCTTTTCGCCATAGTGCAATTGCTCCATACATCATTCTGTATTCTGTTTAGTATTCTTTTTAATATAGGACCCTGCTCGGTTTCAAACTTGAGCTGCCTGAAGGATAACACATCTGTCTCTACCCAGTGCAAAATTCTGTCTTCATAACTGTCCTTTGTTTCAACATGTTGGGTATTAAAATTCAATCTCGACAATGTGTCTACATGTGAAATGGCATTTTCCTTTATTATACATAATGTTGAATTCGAATGCCATAAGCTTAATCACCCACCTCAAAATTCTGGACATGACATTAGGTAACTCTTTCCTCGAATTGAAAATCAACTCTAAGGGCTTGTGGTCCAACTTTAGTAGAAATTTTGAATCTAATAATAAATTCTGTGCCCTTTCAATACTACAGATAATTTCCAGCACTTTAATATATATATATATATATATATATATATATATATACTAACAGCATAGCCCGGCATTGCCCGTGCTTGATTCAAAAATCGTACGACTCATACACCAATCGCTATCACTTGACTTAAAATATTTTTACCCTTCCTTGCCTTTAAACAAGTGCCCTTTGCTGTGCTGATGTTGCTACATGCCTTACTTCTTGCCTATCTCACACTGCAAATTTTTTCTAAGCTCTATACTAAACATTAAATCTATTACGAAAAAGAACTAAACAAAATGAACACAAAATGCTCAGCTTTAAAAAAAGGACTCGTAACTGGAAAAAACGAATAAAAAAAGAATGTTAACAACAAATACTTTTTCACACCCAACCCAGTTCTGCGGAATTAGGATCAACGTTTAAGCAAGCGAATGAGCCAATTGGAGTAAAGTGCCATGCAGGTTTAAATTTTTCCAACTTGTGACGAATGCAGCTATCGATTTTTTTTGCATGCTAGCATGCTAGTTAACATTCGTGTCAGTCAGCTGTTGGCTCTCACGCTGGCCAATAGAATCTTCCTGCCTATTCATGGCAGCCAGCTATAGGCTCTCACTCTGGCCAGTAGAAAATGGCCGCAAACTACATGAAAACTGCTGTAGAAGCATGAAAAAATCGATTATTTCCACTATCGATGGGAGTTGGGAAATGCAAAGTTGGTCTTGGCCTTCCTGCTAACTTCGAGCATGTGCATGTAAATTTTGGTGTAAATCCGTCGAAAATTGCGGGCGTGCATTCGTTACACACACACACATCCTGCCTTTTATATATATATATATATATATATATATATATATATATATATATGTGTGTGTGTGTGTGTGCGTGTGTATACAGAGAGATGAAGTAGCTTTTGTCTCACCTTTTAGGTGAGACAAAATTTGTGAAGTTGAAGTACTAATTTGGAAAGCTCGCCAGAACAATTACTGTGAAAATATTTATAGAAGAGTCAAAGGACAACTATATTATAGTGATAGGAAATCAACTGAAGCTGAAATGCCAGGTCAGGACTGATAACAAATCTTCTTTGGATTTTATCAAGAATCTCTAGAGAGGAAGCAGAAGCATCAGACTAGATGTGGAAGCAATATTTGATGCACAGACAAATTTGAAGCCATTGAAACTGCAAACAGACCTAAAACATCAGAATCCCACAGACTGAAGAATTTAGCTGCAAACCAATTGTTTACTGTCCTTTGAAATCAAGTTACCTCATTAAGCATACGAAATGGACCAAACAGTTTATGAATCTGGATTTTGGGAAATTAATATTAACAGACGAGTATAGGGTTGGATGTCCATGGCAGTTGGCAAAATGTGTGGTGCCTTAAGCTTCTTACAGTTGTGGTATCAGGAAAGATGTGGAGAGGATATATTTGAAGAAAGAATCACCAGCTGTAATTATGTTGACCTCTAGGAGGTCGACAATGGTATTAACATGATCTATCTTCTGATTACACAGAATTCTTAAAGGTTGATTGATTTGTTTGTTTGTTTAATTGCATATCAACTCCTTCATGGGTCATTTAATTCTGACATTTAAGTTTTCTTTGTAGCTTTGAAGTAATAAAAATATGATATATGTTATTCGGCTTTCACAATTGAAAGCATGGTAAATAATACTCAGCTTTTGTGCATATATTTTCTTGGGTGGTTGATTTTGTTTTGCAGCATATCAACACCTCTATGGGTTATTTAATGCCGAAATCTAAATATTTTGTACATAATTTTACATGAGTGGTTTGTAAAACATTTATTTATCATCTCTCAGTTGCATCTCTGTCTATGTGCAGAGTTCACTCAGGGGCAACTTCGTCAAAGGACAGAGTCGAAACTAAGAAAAATTATACTGCAGGTGCCCAGCCCTAGGGAACAGCTTTAAAAAAAGACCTTGTGTCACAACTCGTCTTAGTGAGGAGACAGAGTAAATACCTAGTTTGTAAATCATAAAATGTATTGCTGGTAATTTTAATATAAAAAAAGGAATTGTTGGTAAATTTTTTTTGTAAAAAATGTATAGGTGGCAATTTTACTATAAAAATGTATTGTAGATTTTTGTTTGGGCGTTCACTGTTTGTATTTGTTCACAGCTGGGACTCTAGTAAGTGGTACCACCCCGGGTCAGGGTGAATCTGAAAACAACAGCAATTAAGAGGTGGTTCCACACTCCTCAAAACCTTCTGATAAGAGGCCTTACCGATGAATGCTGTTTATCACATACACAGGACTATAAAATGCATTGATTATCATTTTGCTGTAAAAATGTATTCTTGGTCCTTTTGTTATAAAAATGTATTGTTGGTTATCTTATTATAAAATACATTGTTGGTAATTCTATTGTGAAATAAAAAATTGATATAAAAACGTTGGTAATTTTATAATAAAAATGTATTGCTAGTAATTTCACTACAGAAATGTATCGTTGGTAATGTTTTTATAAAAAAAATTATTGCTTTTATTTTTATACGTTTTTTAATGTTGTACTTATTGTCATTTTGCTATAAAATGTATTGTTGGTAATTTTACTCTGCAACTGTTTATCAGAGCAGCCTCTCAAGACACTACGCAAGAGTTCAGGTTCCTACCAGTCAGGAACAGCAAGCAGAAAACTACCAACCTGGTAACCTCAGTAAAAAGAGACATTACCGCAAACCACATACATCACAAGAGATTCACGACAGTGCTACTACTAAGGCCAGAGAAAAGGAAAGGATCCTGGAAACCCTTCCTAAACAGGAAACAAGGGATGAGCCTCTAATCCTTTTCAAAAGAAGATGGGAGTAGTATTAAATGGGTGATAGGAAAGCCTATCTACTATTAAAAAAAAATACACAAGAAACAGAAAAAATCAAACAAAAACAAAGACAACAATGTGCACAGGAACACAACTGGAGAGCTAAGATGGGAAGGGAGCTATGGCGCAAGTTATATATAGATTGCTTGTGGGCTAGAGGTCTGAAAGTCACACTGGGAGAAGAGAGTAAAGGGAGATGCTTGTGTATTCACTACACACACCCAGATGCAGAAGATTTGGAGCAAGAGCAGATAGGAGTGATAGAAGAAAGGATGAGGAGAAGGATAGTGGATAGATCAAGGTAACTGGAGATGTCGATTGACATTACATTTGAATAGTTGGAGAGTATTGCTCTCAGGGAAACTGGAATAGGGAAGGGTGTTCCACAGGCGAGAGGTGCGAGGTATGAAGCTATTGGAGTAGAAGAGATGGCTACATTTAAAAGTTTCTACAGTGTAAGGGTGAGAGTGAGATGCCAGCCTGGTAGGGCGCTTGAATTCATGGAGTCTGGGAATAAGTGAAAGCAGCTCATCGGAGCAATTACCATGAAAGTATTTGTAGAAAAGACAGAGAGAGGCAACGGCGCGTCTGTGAGAGAGTGACTGTAGACGAGATGCCAGATCAGGGCCAATTATATTACATATCCATCTCTGGATCTTGTCAAGAACTCCGAGGTAAACAGAAGGTGCCCCAGACCATATATGGCAGCAATACTCCAAAATAAAAAGAAAGAAATATTAGTAATGAGGAAAAGAGAGAGGGACAGAGAGAAAGTAAAATAAACATGGAATTAATTTCAAAGCGACACATACAAGGGTAAAAAGCAATGATATTCTTTCTCACATGGCTACTTAGATGAGAATTTAGGCCAGGAGTGACAATGCATACAGCCAAATAAGGTGGGGAGATATATACTACTAAAATAGCGTTGCATGTCTTTTGGTCAACCAAATAGTGTCTCTGCTTACATTTATATTTGGGTCAGCTTATGAACTTTCTAGAAGACACTTGTGTGTGTGTGTGTGTGTGCGTGTGCATGTGCATCTACAGCGAAAGATAAATATGAACAGATATAGGTACACTGAGGTGAAAAGAATTAGATAGATAGATAGATAGATAGATAGATAGATAGATAGATAGATAGATAGATAGATATGAAGAAATTGAGATAGATAGATATATAGATATGAAGAGATAGATAGATAGATAGATAGATAGATAGATAGATAGATAGATATGAAGAAATTGAGATAGATAGATAGATAGATAGATAGATAGATAGATAGATAGGAAAAGACTGGGAAAGATAGATAGATAGATAGATAAATAGATAATGATGAGAATGAGATAGATATATAGATAGATAGATAGATAGATAGATAATGATGAGATAGATAGATAGATAGATAGATAGATAGATAGATAGATAGATAGATAGATAGATATGAAGAAATTGAGATAGATAGATATGAAGAAATTGAGATAGATAGATAGATAGATAGGAAAAGACTGGGATAGATAGATAGATAGATAGATAGATAGATAGATAGATAATGATGAGAATGAGATAGATAGATAGATAGATAGATAGATAGGAAAAGACTGGGATAGATAGATAGATAGATAGATAGATAGATAGATAGATAGATAGATAGATAGATGATGAAGAAATTGAGATAGATAGATATGAAGAAATTGAGATAGATAGATAGATAGATAGATAGATAGATAGATAGATAGATAGATAGATAGATAGGAAAAGACTGGGATAGATAGATAGATAGATAGATAGATAGATAGATAGATAATGATGAGAATGAGATAGATAGATAGATAGATAGATAGATAGATAGGAAAAGACTGGGATAGATAGATAGATAGATAGATAGATAGATAGATAGATAGATAGATAGATAGATATGAAGAAATTGAGATAGATAGATAGATAGATAGATAGATAGATAGATAGATAGATAGATAGATAGATATGAACAGATTGGGATAGATAGCCAGCAATTCTCTGTTAAGGTTAAGTTAAATCAATTGACTTCAACAGAAACCCCAGTTCTAAATCCTAATCTGCAAAAGAAAACCAATTGTTTTTCTTTCAATGGTTGCAATAACCAAATACACAGCATGTTCTAAGTTATCAACTGTGCTAGAAAGAAAAAAGAATATCTTGTTTTCATTTCTCTTCAACATATTGAGATCCTTAGCAATGCCATTTAATAGAGACCAATATGATTGCAATGTAAATCAAATTGACAACTCACCTCCATTTCCTGCACTTGTTTTTGCAGCATGACACACTGGATTTTCAGTAACTTAACCATTTCAGCAGGTGACGATGTCTCATCTACATAATAAAAAAATACTGACTGAGACTCAGGGATAAGGAAAGTGACATTTTGATCACCTGGTGGCCTGATAAATGTAGATCTGTTTGTTTTAGTCACTAGATAGCACTAGAAGCATTTAGTTTTTATGAACCTCTCTTTTTCAAGAAATGCTTTTCTTTGTATTGCAACAGCTGTCATATCAGCAGATTTAAAAAAAAAAATCATTATCACAGTTTAAGTAATTTGAGTGCATTGAAAGAAAGAAGAAACTAAACACGTAATACCAGTCCTTCTCTCTGTCATTGGATGCTGGGCACTTTCCTTAATATCAAACGGAGACTTGAAATAACAGAAATGTAGTTCTACAGAAGGCTCAGAATACCATTGACAGAGCATGTGAGCAATGAGAAATTTTTAAGGAATGTTGAAACAAAAGATGCTGAAAAAATGGTTAATTTCTTTTCATTCCTATAAGTATCCAACTCCTTCTGCTATGCCCTGTCTTTACAAGAGCCAAATCAGACCGAAATTGACGTATGACTGCTATATCTGGAATGGAGCTGATTCGTCATCACTTTCCAGTCTTGAGAAAGTTTAAAAGCATTATGTGATCTTGTGAGTGAGACGCTATTTTCTCCGTACAAACCCTTTCCCACAGACAAAATGCTGCAAGCCTCTCAATACTCTATCACTATTTCCATGACAAATGTTCTGATGAGCTACATTCATTAGTTTTACCAGTTCAGACCTTCACAGCTAAGTCCTGCCCAGTCACATATACTGGGAGCAACTAATCGCATTCTGTTTGTATTCCTTTCATAAGAAAGAAGCTACTCTCAGACAGTTTCTTCTCCTGAACTGTTACTTTGTGGAACAGACTCCAAGGAGAATGCTTTCCCTATTGTAATTGTGTAACACCCTCCCCAGTTGTCCAAGACTTCCAATACAGCAGCTGATCAATGAAGATCGCTTCAATTTCAGTCCTGCCTTATCCCACGTTGGGATTTAAGTTTGATCATAAGGAGGCCAAGATCGAATCGTCACAGGTATCTTTGTGTTGGGTTGGTCCAAGCAGAGCAAAGATGTACATGGAAAAAAATAACACTCGAATAAATTGAACAAAAGTAAATACCGTTTTGAATCAGGCCTTTGTACAATAATTGGTTATATCAGAGTTTGCATGCAATTAATTATCAGCCCAATCTGTGTCCAAATCGGAAGTGCTATTATTGATGTGGACTTGGCAAAGTTTAGTTTGCTGCTTTGATAAAGTTTAGCACAAGGCTGAAGTCAGAGGCTTTCATCGGCAGATAATCACATGGGCCTCTGTCCTGTCTCTGGTCTCATCTCCATCTCTTCTGCCTCTCTTCTCTCTTCTGCCTAATTTGCTTCGTGCATTCATATTTATGGAGATTCACCCAAACTGGCAAAGTGAGAGAATTTGATAATTCTTGGGAATTGCCTTCTTCCACTCTCTCATTAAATCCCCTCAATGAGCGTGGGTGGCTTATCCACCCACCTCCTGGTATTTCAACTCAACATTCGACCAGGGGAATCGACTCTGAATTTGTTGTTTATGAAAAATGAATTTTTTGCTTTAAAGCTTGTATTTGCAACTGTGTATCAGTCAACATTGCCCCCTTAGTCTGGGTCACTTTTCCATTGCTCAAACTGCTTGACATACAATTCAAGTCGTTTATGTGTGAATTAAATCCTCAATTCTTTCCACAGGTTTTTGGTATTAACCCTTCTCGTTTCAATGTCTCTCAGTACATAACACTTTCTTATGTTTCAACAAAACTTTCTTCCGTTTTACCTTGGCAACGAAAAAATAGTATTCCACTATCACTACAATCTTAATCTAGGGTTAAGCATTATCTATCCTACATATCATCATAAAATGCACTTCATTCCTCCTCCTTTTTACATTCCATACAACAACCTCATTCAGTAACCCTATGAATTTTTTTTTATAGTGAGGTTCACTCTGTACAAGGCCTGAGAGCTACTTGAGGTAGAGGGTTACAGAATAAGGGGCACAGTATATGCGGATATGTGGGGAAGATAACTGTTGACCCTAGACTTGTACAGATTAAGATTGTCATAATCAGGAAAACATCCTTTTGGGTGTTGGTTCCACAGAGCAGTGGTTCGCAGGAAGAAACTACTTGAGTGGAATTTACTTCTCACCAATGGAATACAGAAGGAAATGAGGGTGGTTCACAACAATGTGTGTAGTATGGCAGGTCCTAGCCATGAATGCTAGAATTGGTGGAACCAAGGAATGTACTTTGTCCAAGCACTTTTCGTGGAAGTAGCCATACAGCTGTGTAAGACTTGCGACATTTTGTTTGTGAGAGGGGTGTTACTGGGTGGAAAATAATTTGTCACCCACAAAGACATGGAGACACTTTTGGATCCTATCAAGACTAGAAAGTGAAGACTGTGCAGCCCCTGACCAAATATAACAGCAGTACTTCATTTTAGGTCTGACCTCATTCTTATAAAGGTAGACGATAGCACGAGGAGTCAGGTACTTGCTGGAGCAGCACAGGGAACCTACTATTTTTCCTGTATCATAAGAGATGGACTCCATGTAGGAGTTCCATTTGAGGACTGGTTGAGTTTGAGGTCCAGTGGTTACTCAAGAGACAGGGCCTTCCTGAGGAAACATCTGTTCATTGTGATTAGTGGTAATTTTTTCTTGATAAGCCTTGATTTTGAACCTGTTTATGACAAAGCTAAATCTGGCTTAGGACATTCAAAATCAGATGATCTGGAAGAAAAGGATTAAGGAAAACCTTTCCTTTGTAATATTTCCACAAATCAGAACAAGATTTCAAACCCATAATAATTTCAAATGATGAGCTAGTCACCTTAAATATAAACAACATTGCATGCTGATGAAAATTGTTATTCTTCCTTGGTGAATATTCACACAGAAGATGGTGGTCAAATACATAAACTGACATTTTTGTCTGAGAGAGAGAGAAGCTTTAAAGCTGAAAATGGTACAAACCCAAACTCTGGACAAAATACTTCTTTATGTACTGTGTCTCTTTAGGCTGTAGGTGATCATGGCTCTCCACAATTTCCTGTCCTTTGTAGCTCTTAATAATTTTTTATTGTTATTACTACTAAACTTTGTTCCACCATCCATTTACTCAAGCTCGCTAAGAAGTTTATGTGCTGTTTTCTTCTGTGCCTCGTACCTTTAAATCTGTCCTGTGAGTATTAGATTTTCCAAGCCTTCTTTCCTCATGTCCCCTAGAAGTTTCAACTCTCTCTTCCTGATGTTAATTATAAGTTTCTTTTTTGTTTTCATTTTTTCTAAAACTTTGATGTTGCTCGCATGTTCAGTTCATGGTATCCCCATCATACTTCTGTAGAACCACATTTCTGTTGATTCAAGTTCCTTCTTCATCTTTGAGGAGATTGTCCAGCCTTCACTTCCATATTGAAGGACTGATTTCATGTAACAGTTACATCTTTTTCTAAAATTAACAAACTTTCAAGATTTGTTGTTTGTTTATGTATGTACAACTATTTTGTAATGTGTCTTGCTTTCTTGTCTTTGTGTATGCCTAAAATTTTATAACTATTAATTTTTTGGCAGCTTCTAAAACACGTAATGTATATGTTGTGAAGTCCTAAGTCCTTTATGTTACTACTCAATGTTCATGCGTAGTTCTCTCCTCTTTCTAATCAGAGCCATTATATAGCTTAGGAATTCCAGCTATGTTAATTGGTTACCATATATACTTGCGGATAGGTTGCACATTTTTTACCAAAAATTTCACAAAATATTAGGGGGGGTGCGACCTATCCGCTCGACACAAATCTAAAACAACACTACCTTGTCATCATGATGATTTCTGAGAAATCGGAAAGGATGCTCATAAACACTAAAGCTGTGGTTTTTCTCTGTATAGAAACAATTTATCTATCATATATACTAACGCACTGCTTTAAACTTACCTCATGTTGCTAGATTCACATATCCATCACAATAAATAAAATTATAAAATATTCATTGATCCATCAGTCAACATTCAGTTGGGGCCCTCACACCAGACTGATATAGAAACCCTGAACATGCGTACATAAGTTAAGGAACCATGTGTAGATGTTTATTGACAAAGAAAAAATAGTCCCATGACACATTCTGCAAAATATATTTTGTCAAAAATACATTGGAAAATATGACTTAAAGAAATGAAGTATATTCTTTATGAGATAATTTTCTTTAATGGTTATTTCATATAACATTAAAAGGCGTTCTAAAGTGTTATTTACTAATAACAAAGCACATGAATCTAGTACCCAAAATGGTTGCACTAGTTTGCATTGTACAGTGATGTAGTTGGTAACCAAATATAGTTTATAATTTTAATTGTTGCAAACCCTTATCATGAGTAAAAGAAAGAGTTATGAAGCAGGTTTTAAATTAAATGTACAAAATTCTGAAGAAGAACATGGAAATCAATCAATAGAAAGGCAGTTTGGAATTCCAGAAAAGGTTGTCAGAGAATGGAGAAAGCAGAAAGATCAGCTTAAAGAAATGCCAAAATCAAAGAGAGCAGCAAGGTACTCACTATCTCTATATCAAAATATGGAAAAAGAATTGTATGATTCAGTTGTGGACATAAGAAATAAGGGCCTTATTATAACAATAAAAATAATATGCAGTAAATATAAAAATACAGGTACAACAGTTACTTCCTTTTGTTTAAATAATGATTGACAAAATGCATTTTAACTGCAAAAGTCTATTCAAAATTTTAAATTTTGAAATAAAGGTAGAAATAAATGCAGATATCTGATAATTCTTATGTTTAAAAAGAGCTGTGTATCTCTCCAGATTATAGTGCAACCTATCTGCGAATTAACAGTAAATCATCAATTATTAAGCCATAAAGTAGTGGTGTGACCTATCTGTGAGTATATACGGTAATCTACATGTCACTACAGTTATATATGTACATTATATATGTTCCAAAAGTTGTTATAGCTGGGGGTGATAGTGGCGACAAGCTCCCACTGTTTATTTGTGACATGCCAGAGAATGGGTGAAGGTGGACATCTGGTGCCTCATAACCAGCTGCTTTTGGTAGATGATGGTGCTCGGCAACCCAGGGAGGCAGTCCATCCAGGGGAATGAAAACCCCAATTTTAAATTTTTGTTGCCTTGCGGATATACCCAAACAAAGAAAAGGCTATGTAAGTAAATCCAAATAGAAAACCTGGAGTGAAAGAGCCCAAAGGCAATTGGCTCTTAACACTGAAAACTTTCCAGCAACACCTGCAGCCAAGTCGGCCCCAAATGTAATGCTCTGTATTCTTTTGGATCATGTCAGTATGGCCAAAATTGGCTTGTCATCTGGGTAGTGCATGGCCTCCATATACCATTGTCCAGGCCTGTGTCTTGGAGCAGTCACTATAATCGCACTACCATTGTCTATCTCTCATGATAAACATATACTAATTTTTATCCTAAGATTTTAGAATCAATACATATTAAGTCCTTCCAGCCATTCTTCTGTAAGAAAAAAGAGTGATTATAAGGCTGAAGTATAATTAACTTTTGACGTTTGTATATTTATTATGTAGCATCTGGTCTCTGATGTTGTTGATTTTAGTTGCTGTGTATATTTCTCATCCCCAAATGAGATTTAATGAAAGAGGATTGACAAATCGGTTAAGCTCTTTTTAGTTTCCGTTAATTTATTCATTTTTGGTATTACCTTTTTACGGTAATTGTTATGAAGTGTGATTTCCTTTGTATTTTGTCAGTCCAGCAACAGTCATTTCTCTTGCATACTGAGAGCTGTTCTAGCTTTACTGCTTGGGCATTTGTATAGTCTATGCCTCAGCTATGCTAATTAGACAGTCCTTTACATATCACTACACTCTTCTTGGTCAATTTTTACCATTATCAGTTCTAGTGAGAAATGAGTTGTTGCTGAATATTGACAGACACTTTAAATAACATTATATCAATGTTTGCTAACAAATATTCACAGCAAAGATAAACAAGAAGAAAGATTTGCCAGGAGAGTATTTATGGAAAAGGCAAATGATTAGTCTAAAATAATTATTGATTTTGTTTAGTCTGTCACAGTTGTTTATCTATCCTTGCTACTTTGGTATTTATATAGTTACTATGACTCAGTTATACTAATTACTTACTTACATTTACTGTTTAGCCTTGTTTGGAGCAGAAATAAAGACACAAGAGAAAAATTGAGTTAAACAAATATATTAACTGAAACAATAATACAAACATATACAAACGAGAGTGTTACAGCAAGAATGTTCGGTCCGACTTTCAGAGCTGACTGCTGGAAACTTCCCTCTCCAAAAGGCAGTACCTGCTCCTATTTATAGCTGGGAAAGTCCATGCGTGCGTAGGTAAATTTCCATAACATTTACATATCACTATCATAATTTAACTTTTTGTTATTCTTTCTTGTTCTTATAATATGTCGGTTTAAAATACATAATTTTTTCATATCACACCTTAACGGCAATAAAGCCACTAAGACACAAGGGGGTTACTGAGTGAGAAAGAATAACAAAAAGGAGAAACTTTATTAAGGAGCGAGAACAATAGAGGAATAATCAGGATGACAGTAGATCAAAGTTGGTTGGAAAATCTGGAGCCAGGAGAGATTTCCATAAGCAAGAAGTGCGAAAAATGAAACTGTTCCATAGAACATATGGGTACATTTAGCCAGTTCAACTATAAATTAATGAGACCTTGCTGCCAATCTAGTACTGCGCTTATATTCAAAAGTCTAGGTAACATAATGAAGGGTTCATATAAATGTTTGTAACATTATCCAAATCATTGATATCAGTTTTTTCATTCAATATTGAATTTTTTTTAGAACCACTGTTAAAAATTATTTTTTCACTCTAAGTAATTTTTGGGCATCTGTAGTTTGTAGGATGAAGGTAATAAAATAATTTACTGAAACCTGAACCCTGCCACCCTGTGTGCAAAGCTCCTTAACCACAGAGTGAAGTGAGATCAATGGAAAGTGAAAGAAAAAGAAAGAAAAACAGAAGTATTTTTTTCTACTACAATAAATTGTTTTGATAAATGTGATATTTTTAACCAATGGCTACTCTAGTTGATTGAAATCTGAAATGTTTGTATTGGTTGACAAAATTTTTTGGAAAAAAGCAGAGCTAATCGTTGGTTAAAAAACCCTGCAATACGAACATCAACAGGAATAGTAGACACAACACCAAGGAGTAGTAGATTCAACTACCAGGAGCAGTAGGAGAAGCTGAGGAGTGGGAGATGGGACAGTCGTTGGTCAGTGGGAGATGGAATGTCTTTCGAAAACATCTGAAAACCTAACCAAGCATAGACTCAAAGAAATTCACTCCTCAACAAAGACTTGACAAACAAATTGTCATTTTCCCGACACAATTGAGGCTTATTTTCATCCCGACTATTGTAACAAAATAGTAATCTCCATGACAGAGAATAAGAACTGTTCTAAAAATAAAATACATTGAAGACTCTGAAGGCATGGACAGATTCTGTCACAAGCTTTAACGACTCACATCAAATCAAAGAACTATTAAAAATATTCACATTTTATACCTTTAAGGTAAATAATACCCTTTTAACTGGGTTTGACCTCACTGAAGGCTTTTTATTATACCTTCTTTCTTTTAATTTGCATTGTTTTGTATAGGCTGGCATTTTTCTTAAGATATTTCATGTTATTTGATTGATTTGAATGTAAACTTGATCTTTTTTCAACAACTAACATTGAACCTTATTCTACTTGTCCAGGAAATTATTATACCTCTATTTCCCAGCACACAAACCACCAAAATTGTCCATCTCTAATATTTAGTAAAATTTGCTTTTATTTTATTTTAATAAAATTATTTCGGTTTTATATTTCAAGTATCTCTAATCATCATTTTTTATGGTGCGCTTTGTTGTTACTTGATCTCCATTCTCCACAATATCTTTTAACTGAACCTACAAAATATACAATTAATAGCTTATTTTTTCCCTATTTTTTTCATACCACATAGGGTCATGTGAATAAAAGAAAAGGGGGCAATTCAGTTGGAGAACTTAAAATGTTGATTGGTTTCCTTCTTGTTGTGAGATTGAAAAGATAAAAAGATAAAACTGTAACTTTACCATTTTGTTGCTGTAGAATTCTTAGTTTTTCTTCCAACTGAGAAACTGTTCTACTCTGTAAAGAAAAGAAAATTTGGTCAACATGCACTCACGTGCCTGCAATAAGACAGAGTGTCAAAAGGACAGTTTTTCCCATGACTTCGCTTTTTTGACAACCTTCACTTTTCAATTAAAAAGCAATGATTAAAATGGGAATAAAACCTTCACATATGATGGCAGTGAATATTAAATATTTTTTGTTCTTCAGAATTTACAACAAAAATATTAAACACTATTTATTATTTACAAAGTAATATAATAGACAGATAGATGGAACAGAGTGTTATAGATAGATAGGAACAGACTGTGATAGATAGATAGATAGATAGATAGATAGATAGATAGATAGATAGAAACAGACTGTGATAGATAGATAGAAACACACTGTGATAGATAGATAAATAGATAGAAACACACTGTGATAGATAGATAGATAGATAGATAGATAGATAGATAGATAGGAACAGATTGTGATAGATAGATAGATAGATAGATAGATAGATAGATAGATAGATAGATAGATAGATAGAAACACACTGTAATAGATAGATAGATAGATAGATAGATAGGAACAGACTGTGATAGAAAGATAGATAGAAACACACTGTGATAGATAAATAGATAGAAACACACTGTGATAGATAGATAGATAGATAGATAGATAGATAGATAGATAGATAGATAGATAGATAGATAGGAACAGACTGTGATAGATAGATAGATAGGAACAGACTGTGATAGGTAGATAGATAGATAGATAGATAGATAGATAGATAGATAGATAGATAGTTTTAAAATCCAATTTTTCAATTTTGGACACTCAGTATGTCTCGATGCCTAAACTAGCTGACCTCATTCAGTGTTGTTTTCATTTTCATTATTTTATTGCTATCATTTGTGCATATACTACATTGTATCAGTCTTAGTTTTGTGAGGAAATGAGCTGCAGGCTTCTCACTAAACAAAGCCTGATACAAGGACAGGGTGGGTATTTAAAAATGACAGCAATAAAAAATAAAAATGGGATGTAAAATATTTAAACATTTAAAACTGTGTCCTTGAAACTTTATTGTTTTCCCTGTAAAATTGTAACTTCCCCACCAACTAAACTCTCCCATCATTTTTTAAGGGTACAGTAACTACTCACACATATGTTTTGATTATATTAGTGAAAATTTGTGCAGAACCAACCACCGGTTTCAGAAGAGTTGAATATATATACATATATATATATATATATATATATATATATATAAAGAAAGAAATATAGTCTTAAGATGTGCTATATTTATGGGATAAAGTGCTCAATATCAGAGATAGAGTGTGTGTAAATATAAAAGTGAACATAGAAGTCAACACTTAGAGGCGACAGTCTGTTTCATGCTATACGCAATCGTCATGCCACCCGATTGTATCTAGCATGAAACAGACTGTCGCCTCTAAGTGTTGACTTATATGTTCACTTTTTATATATATATATATATATATATATATATATATATATATATTTACAGCAAGGTTTAATCGATACAAGGCCCAGGGGCCACTGAGGTAGATGGTTATGCTAAGAAGTAGTTGATATGGATAGGAGATGAAGATAACAGTTAACTCTAGACTTAAACAGGTTAATATTATAGTGATTGGGGAAACATCCTCTTGGGAGTCTGTTCCACGTAGCAGTGGTTTGCTGGAAGAAGCTGTTCAAGTGGAACTTACTTCTCAGTGATAGAATACAGAGGGAATATGGGTGGTTTGCTACTATGTAAATGGAATGGTGCATCTGAGCTGTGAAGGTTAGTCTTGGCCGAACCAAGGAATGTAGTTCATCCAAGCATTTTTCATTGAAGTAGCAATAGAGCAGTGAGAGATTCGTCATATACCGTCTGTGAGAGAGGGGTTGGAGAGTAGAAAATAATTCTTTTCCAAGGACTCATAGACACTTTGAACCATATATATATATATATATATATATATACTCAAGATAAATACCTTTTAAACTAGTGGCAATGCATAAGATTGCATCTAGACATTGGTTCTGTTGTAATACTTCAGTCTATCATGTGGTATGGCATTATAGAACTGCATCTTGAACTTACGATCTGCGTTTACTATTCCACAATTGTTATCATCACATAGCAATTTTCTGAGTCAAAATAACAAAATATTATCTTTGACAGTGGATATATTTGTTTCATGTCTGTATAAACACTCTGAAGATGGCACATGCAAGCCAAAAGCTTAGGACCAACTTAAAAAAATTGTTGGACAATTTTTGTCTTTATTTTCTCCAGAAATTAAAGCAAACATTCATACATTAGAATGGCTCATGATCAGACATAATAGACATTCATTGTCTGTTACATTTAATAATATATGTTTAAATATATATATATATATATATATATATATATATATATATATATATATAGTTTATGCAAATCTAGGTAATCCGTATGGGTAGACCCAAGGAGGATGATATCCAGAGAGCTCAATGTAAATTCAGAGCAAATATGTTTGAATAAAAAAAGACCACTTTAAGGTTCCATGTCATAAGTTATTTCACCATAACCCCTCCAAAGGGCTCTGGATCATTAGACTTTACTTCCAAAAGTTGAAATGAAAAATGAAAAGAAACTTACACATATTTTTGACGGACCGCACCAAGCATATGTAAAATTAACGAAGTGAGGAAGTGAGGTGGGAGAGAAGATATGAGTGAGTTAGATGTACCATTTCAATTCCTTATCCTTAACCCCACTCTGTGTAGGCTAGACGCTGCTTAACTTAATGTATGTTATTTCTAGATATAGATGGGTAAGGGGTGAGGGAGTAGACCGACTTAAAAGGAAGAAGATACAGCAAACAATAAAATAATAAATCATGTCCATGAGCAGAGGTTTCACTCAAATTCTTATATGCTGTTATTTTGCATTACTTTAAGGGGTATATTTGGGGGTTAAAGTTTGATATAAATCTAAATGTCTAAAAAATCTACAAAGAATTTAATTTAAATTTTGTTGGAGTTTTCGGTATCTTCTATAAAATAGTCGATTGGAAAAAATTCATAAAGTACATGGAAAGAATAATCCATTTTATATCTAGTAATCTTTTTAAAGGGTAATATATTCCAATTTAAATTAAATTATCTAAAATTTACCTCCCTATTATTTATTTAAACTCACTTCCAATTGGAGAATATTAGAGGAGAGAATTGGATAAAAGATTACTAACAGAAAATTAGGTCCTTCTTTTACAATCCATACACACATGGCTCTTGTTTTGAAACATGAGAACTCTTATGTAGCGATGGAATCATATTTTTAAATAAATAATTATATTTAGGCTCTACTTTTGTACCGAGCACTGTTTTTTAAAAATAATAACAAAAATACTAAAGAACTTTGGATTATTCACCTAACAAGTTCTTTCCTATTTTCTATATATTTTCACACACACATATATATATATATATATATAAACAAGTAAAAGATTTGTGACAGCTGATTGATGTTACACTCTATGATGACTGTTAGTCTCATGCCTAAAGCTATCTTCAGACCATGTGTCACTACTCTTTTAGCAGTCTCTATAGATTCTATATATAAGCCACTGAGGGATTGAGTGAAGTCGGGGAAGTAAGGAATCAGTTCTTTGCAGTATTTTTGCCAAGGGCTAATATTCTGCTTTATTTACTTTTAATTATCTTTAATTTGCCTATTCTATTTATTCATTTTTTAAATAATTTTCTTTGGATCTATGTTTTAGTATTTGAAATAAACTTTATTAGTTTTATAGGTATAGGATTTTATTTAGTCATTTTGCTTATGGTTTGTAGGTAGTGTAGTAGGAATATGTTTTTGTGTCTACCTCCAGAAATGAATTCCGATCTTGTTTTTAGGAAATTTTCTTGTTCTAGAAAAGTTATCATCACTATTTTCTCCTCTTAGCAAAGAGTTGTCACCATTGTTATTTATACCCTATTTAAAGGCAACAATAAAACCAAGACAGGAATATACAAAATAATTAGCACAAAATGCTCAATCAGCAAAACAACCAGATATCTCCCTAAAATCTATATGAACATTGTAGGGATCTATTGCATAATAACACTTTAAATGCACCAGTAGTTCACTTTGAACACATCTGACCATAACTTTTACCTAATGAGTGCCAGTCTGATTAGAAGAGAGAATTAACCAAAAGAAAATGCATTGAAAATACACTGATCTCACAATTCTCTATGGTCAACGGCAAGCCAGGCTCATATACAATATCACTAATCACTGCAAAAGTGGTTCTTGAACTCATACAGAAAAAAAACAGAGATCTATTCAAATCCAGCAGGCGCTAAAAGCTTCAATACAAAAAAAAAAGAAGGGTTCTGACCATAGCATCTGATAAAAATATTTATTACCTCTTTCACAAAGATTCTAATGTATTTCCCTTACAAATGTGTTTTCCACTCATTCTGACCTGAAGATGCCAGCCATCAAAAGGTAAAATGAAGTTATCAAAACTACTTTTTCTCATTAACTCCACTTTTGTTTGAATACTATTCTATATCGTACTAACAACTATACATATAAATACACACACACACACACACACACACACACACACACACATACAGTGCTGTTCGATAAAAGTGACTCACCTGATTTTTTTACTAAATGTTCTCTTCTCCGAGCATTATAAAGTACAGGCTCTTGAGAAAGCAGTTCAGCAACATGCTCCATAAGTTTTCTATGTGGTTGAGGTCAGGAGATTGGGGCAGCCATGTCATAACACTCACCTGCTTCTCATCAAAGTATTCCTTCATCAATTTTGATTTGTGACAGGGAGCATTATCCTGCATAAAAATGAGCTTGGTGGGTGTCGATTTGCACCCTTTCAGTAGAAGGGAGGAGACAAGACTCTAAAATTCTCTTGTACT
This sequence comes from Acanthosepion pharaonis, assembly GCA_903632075.3. Lineage (NCBI taxonomy): Eukaryota > Metazoa > Mollusca > Cephalopoda > Sepiida > Sepiidae > Acanthosepion > Acanthosepion pharaonis. The sequence goes on along the minus strand of CAHIKZ030000372.1, from coordinate 1,963,627 downwards.
GCTCGCTCTTGAGGGTCTTTTCAATAGTTTTTAAGAAACCAGTTCCATGAAAAGAAAAGCATCCCCAGAACATTATACTGAACGGATGCTTGACAGTACTTACTGCTAAATTCAAAGAGCTTTCAAAGCTTCTTCTTCGGATTTTAGATCGCTTATCCTTTGAATTTAGCTCAACTTCCGTTTCATCGGAGAAGAGAACATTTAGTAAAAAATATCAGGGGAGTCACTTTTATTGAGCAGCACTGTATATATATAGAAATATATATATATATATATATTAATAAATGTGCATACACCCTCACACCCCTAGCACTATGCTGAGTTTCTTTACATTGATAACTGTTTCACTAACACCTGCACTATATGTGTGATATGCTGTAATTTTATTGACATATATCCATATCTATAACTGTATATATCCATATCTATATATATCTATATATATATATATATAAGTGGACATTGCTGTGAACACCCAGTGGTGACAGTCTGTTAAACATGGTTAACACAATCTTCAGACCAGGTGTGTGTGTGTTTCTCTGTTGTGCAGCGTTGTCCACAAAAATCAAATTTACACAAATAGCCTCATCAGACTCTCTTTGATTCATGGCCATTTCCACCAATGTCACCAGTGAAGAGAAAGGGAAATTGGAAAGTGGATGAGATCAAGTCTATCAAAAGGGAAAGCAGTCTCTCATCTTTTTTTCATTTGATTATTTAATCTAAGGCAATAATGCCAGAAAGACACACAGGATAACTGATAGTGAAAGAAAATGAGAAAACATTAATGGTGAGAAAATACAATAAAAGAACAGAAATCAGAAAGACACAAATTGATGATCTATATTGCATTTAAATTTTTGAAGATAGTAGCCTACTGGGAAACAAGAATTTGAGAGTTCCACAGGCAAGAAGTGCCAAAGAAGAAACTATTAGAATAGAACTCATATCTAGTTATTTCAGCAGTAAAATGATGAGATGATGAGACCTAGTTGCCAATCTTGTAATATGTAATATTCATGAGGTTAAGGTACCAAAAAGGAGATTTCATTAGAAAAATTGCCATGAAAATATTTATAGAAAAGACAGAGGGAAGCCACATCATGGCAATGGGAAAGTGACTGAAATTGAGTTGTCGGGTCAGGAGTGATAACATTACAGAACCTTCTTTGAGCTTTGTTTTGAATCTCAAGATATATAGCAGAAGTACCAGACCAGATGCAGCAGAAATGTTCAATTCAGTCCATCCAGGAAATGTTTAAAGGCAGGAAAAAATAGTCCCAACACTATTTTCTAAGGTTATATCTTAAAGTTTATTGAACAGGAATAGAAGTTTATCCCTTGTTTCCTGTTTAGGATTGGATTTCCAGTTCCTTCTAAAGTCTTCTCATTTGCTTGTTTTCCCAATCACAACAATCTTGACCTCTTCAAGTCTAGAGTCAGCCAATATCTTTCATCTTGCATAGCCCCATCAATTTTACTTTTCTCCCTTTCTTACGCTAATACAACTCCGCTCAGTAACACTCTACCTTGAGAGGCTCTCGGGCTTTGTATTGGGTGAACATTAGTAAAAAAAAAAAAAAATGTTATCTTTTGGAAAAATTATCATTATGTGTTCCATGTACTCTTTGCCTTATAAAACTCAAATTGATTTGCTATTCATTCCAATGTACCTACAACAATGACATTGTCAGCATTTGCATGATAATTAGTAGACACCTGCTGCCGCATTGTAACCTCAAAAACAAAACATGAGTCAAACAGATGAGCTAAATGACATAGAGATTCCAGGACTTTTAAAATCTACTTTCATTTTAAAAGGCCACTTTTATTTTAAGAAGTCATTTTAACTTTGTTTATAGCAAATGTCGTAAACTATTTAAATATAATGTAAGTTAACGTTCTCTCCTCCCTTCTCTCTAGTCACTTGGCCAGTGGTTCTAGCATTTTGAGTGAGGCTTGGATTCACTTCAAGTCTCACTTCAACTATCAAGACTTATGACAACTCACTCTAGTCTAGTGGCTGAATCTAATTCGAATATAGGATGTCAACCTAAAAACCTAGGCATTGATCCTAGTCTACCCACTGCAGCAAAAGAATGGTATCCTTGGCGTATAGTTTTTCTGAACTATGTCAAGGATTATGAGGAAAAATTCTTAACAAGCATAGCGCTGTGATAAGCTATCAGACCTATGGCATTCAAGTTTATCAAAACTTGTTCAGACTACAACAACAGACTAGCTAAGTTGGAAACCATTTTTATTAAAACTTCAAACAAGATTTTTGTGTTGCATACTTATCAAGATGCTTCACTTCTATCCTTACACCAATAGCCAAATATATATATATATATATATATATATATATATATATATATATATATATATATATTGCTTCTTTCTTTTTTTTTTTTTTACTATCAATCCGATGAAGAGGATTACAGGAAAATACTCCCTGACCTTTCCCCAAAACAGTCATGATAATTCAAACAATCAGCTCCATTATTACTATTTTAATCAATCTTATTAGTTTCTTTTTTTATACTACTGTCCACCCAAAACAAGGCCCAAGAGCAACTCAAGGTAGATGATTAGCAAATGTGGTTGAAGAAGGAGAGAGTAATGGTGCATATTATGAAGGATATATGTTGGATCAATAAGAAGAGGTTAAGATTATGGTGGTCTGGAAAGCATCCTCTCTGGAGTCTGTTCAATAATGTAACAGTTCTGGGAAAGAAACTGGAACTCCTTCCTTGTCAAATGAATACAAAAGGAATGTGTATGTCATGTCCGAGCTGTGAGTGGGAAGGTTTAAGCTGGTAGAACTAAGGTATGTAAATCATCTTAACATCTGACATGTAAAAATGTTGATAGAATAAGAAGAGGCTTGCAAAATTTCATTTATGAGGATAGGGTTGCCAGCTGGAAAATAACTCACACCCCACAAGACGACATAAATGCGTCTGGACCCTGTCAGTGATGGAAGCTGAGGATTGGGCAGCTCTAGACCGATTATGGTAGCAATACATGAATTTTGGTCTGTTGTAAAGATACAGCAGAGCAGGAGGAGTCAGATACTTTCTGCAGTGGTACAAAGAATCAACAATTTTTCCAGCATCTTTATCAATGGATCATATATACAAGTTCTAATTAAGGTCTGGTGTGCTTTAGTCCCAATAAATGTTTGAGGCAAGGACCCTCATTATGACTGAAAGAAGGCTCCAAGTGTATTTTCTTGATTATAGAGGTGCTGAATGTTGCAAGTCAGTTCCTCTCCCATTGGGTAGTATAAGCTAGGTCAAAGGAGAAATCAGCTGCCAGGTTTTGATCATTTAGATTTTTGGAGGTTCACCAATAAACCATGGTATCATCTACATATATATATTTACTAATGATCTGAGAATGTTCTTAGACAAAAAATGTGTAGAATCAAGGAGAGAAACTCAGAAGACACCAGCATTGATCTCATGGGCTTTAGAATTTATGTGCGTCATCATGGCAAGGCAACAAGAAACTATTCCACTAATTACCTCATGAACAGGTGTGGTCATCGCAACACATTTTGCATTTATCAAAAAAGAAGCTGTAGGGGGCCATGTTTGCCTATTTTGTAAAGGTAACAGCAATAAGAAAGTATGCCCTCAAAAAACTCACTGACAAAAAGATGATTTAACCCCAGACACCATTATTATTTTAAGTACCTTCACTCTTCAGCAATGTTTATTGTTTTAAAAATCGATGATTAGAACTGTAATAAAACCTAAACATATGATGAAAATAAATTTATACATTTTTTTTGTTCTTGAGAATTTACAACAAAAATAATTGACACTATTTATTTATTAGATTGTTTATTTTTTGGCAGGCATGAAGGTTCATGTTTGCCAAAGCATCTATCTATTTGACTTTCTTCATAACTTTCTACCTCTTTTCACATCTTACTTTCTCTTTTCCTCTCTCTATATGTCATTCTCTCAGTTCGCATCTCTCTATATTCAACTCCTTTTCTATTCACATAGGTTTCTCTCTAGATCTTACTCTCTGTTAAAAACAAACAAATAAGTCTATAAAGCCATCCTGCTGTCTATCTACATGGTGCTGTATCTTGGGTTGTATACATCCATATAATCAAGCACTTGTATTAGTATTGCTTTCTCACCATCCTATTCTCAAAGTGCATTGGAATGATTTGTTTACAAATTCTGGGGTTCTGGATTCAGCCAGGATCAGTCAGTTATATGCCATGCATAATACACGCTTGGGCGATCCTGTATATTTTGATACATGACTGACGAGGCAGATTTTTTTCCAGCAGTAGGTTGCCATTTCTTTCCATTGTAGACCAGTTGCCATCCAAGGCTATAGAATCTGGTCTGTCCTGCTAGTTACCCATAGCTGGGGGGAGGGGGAAAGTCAGTTATGTGCCATGCGTGATACACGCTTAGGCAATCATGTATCTTTTGATACATGACTGACGAGGAAGACTTCTTTCCCACAGTAGGTTGCCATTTCTTTTTCTGGTTGAACAGTTGCCATCCAAGGCTATAAAATCCGGCCTGTCCTGCTATTCATGCATAGCTAGTGAGGAAATGAAGAGGATTCATAACTTTCCCAAGGGTATTGGCACATAAGTGAATGTAATGGATTTGACTGGAATTCAAACTCGGCTCTCCAATTCCTCAATCCAAGCCGCTATCCATTACTCCACCATGCCAACCAGGATCACAAATAAATAAATCATAACTTTTGGGATCAAGTGACACTTGACAAGGTGTTAGGGAATTCTGGTCATAGAGTTGAAGTGTTAAAACTATGCTCCAAAAGCCTCAACAGGTGTGGCCTGGTTGACTGCAGTATTATTGTCCAAAGACCTTCCTATTTGGTGAACTAGTCTCTGGTCTACAGAGAATAAGAACTCTACTAATTGGTACAAACACACTTGAAAAGGACCCTTATTACTTCACAAAACAGAAGCATCTGATATATTGACATGGATGTTTGGGGTCTATGAAGAAACTGCCTTTGCTAAAATAAGCTGTAGAATAAGAGCAAAGAAAAAGACATCGCTCTAAGTCCAGAGTCTCAGTTAACCACCATGTTCTGACCATGCTTCTACATTGACATGATAGAGTTATTCAAATTTCTCTCTCTGAGGAATCAAATAAAGGGAACTAGTTGATAGTTCTGAATGAGATGGTAGCTTGAGGAAGGCTGAAGACTGTACAGCTGCAATAAGGTTTCCAGAATTTTTACTTGAGATCTTCTAAACAAGTTTTTTTTTTTTTATTCATGCTATTTATATGCAGACTGTTATCCTCATCTTTGTTGTTCTTCTCATAACTATCAACCATTGATTCCTTTGATCTTCATTAGGTGTTTCTTGATCCAGGTAACCAATATGGAATTTCATATTGAACCCTTTATTTAATCTATGAGGGTAGACTGCTTGCATGCCCAGGGATACCTTATCTAATTCTTATTTAGTACTGCTCTGTTTTTTTCCATCAAGTTTAGCAGTTTAACAAGATGAGCTATGCCTAGACATGTATAATGGAACAAAAACAATCTATGTTCTATATATTAAATAGAGGGTTACTTATTTTTGTTTACATATTAATATTTTGTGTAAGTATTGATAATTACTCCCCCAGGTAAGTAGACATTATGTTTCCGCTGAGCAGCAGTTGTATACTTTTAACTGTCTAATGGCAAAGAAAAATATTTAGCAACTTTGGACAAAAATTTTAAGCTCCTTGTTTTTCTACTTTTGGTTTGTCTGGACAGTGCATCTATTTTTTTTTTTTTTTTTTTTGTTGTTGTTGCTTACAATTATTTTCAAGGTGTGACAATTTAATTCTGGGAATGATTACAGCATATCAAATACACCTGATGAAGGCCGAAGGGCACTATGGCTGAAATGCTGTGACAACAACAACAAAGATGAAGAACATTGTCCACATATACGTAATGTAAATAATGATAACTCCTCATCCCAGAAATTAAGACAAAAAAGGTTTGATTCTTTTTTCCGATTTTTCAGTTTCTAGCAAAAGCAATTAAAGAAAAATAAATCTTTTTACAGATCGCGACTTGTATCAGAGAGATGAAATTTAAATTTTCATTATTGCATTATTCCAAAATTTTGACACATCAGCAGATAGCTTTTAATGCCAACAACTGAGCACAAATAGTTATTAATTAGAAAAAATTAATAATTAATGTATAATATTATTCATAACTACATTTACAAGAATGTTGTTCTTTAATAAAACTTAAAAAATAACCATAAATACATAAAAATGCGTATATTATCAAAAATTCCTTTTTCCACAATATAGTTATTTGTGCTACGTTATAATGCTTATTACCTAAACAATAATCATACTGAATAATTATTTTTTAAACATTAAAGTATATTTAATCACATCTCCCTAAAAGCTGTCGTGATTTGTTAATTGATTTTCAGTTTTGATACTTTTTTCCTCCCTCAGTTTTCCCTTTTTCTTTTCAACAATTTATTACTTATTATTTCTCTTATAAAAATACTAGCAGTATAGCCCAGCGTTGCCCAGGGATGTAACAGTAAGATAATAGATCAAGTATTGACCATCATAAAGACTGAAAAATAAAATTGACAAAGATTATTGTTTAAGGTTGATGGACACGCATGTCTTAATTTTTTTTTTTTTTTTTTTTTTTTTTACAAATTTGTCAAACCCAAACTCAAACAAAAACATTGTTTTCAATTATGAGTCTACCGATTGAATAGAATTTTATTATAAACAATTGTCTTGTAAATGGAATTTTTAAAGCATTCTGAATGTAAAAATAAAGAAAAAAAGTGTGCAAGACAATAAAAACACTACCTGCCAAAAAAAAAGTGATGTTTTGTTGAAATCGGTTGAAAAATGTAGGAAATTCGATCACATATATAAACGAACAGACACACACACACACACACACACACACACACACACAAAACCTGGGTTTTATAATAAGTATAACTCGATATGAGTGTGTCCCCCTTTCATTCTCGCAATGCCTCTTAATCGTGTTTTCAAATTGATTTCATGCAAAAACAATTGTGTTTTTCCAATTTTTGGCGCTGTCAGAACCACCACAAGGTAATTTTACGTAGTCCTGTGAAGTTTTGTTGAAATCAGTTGAAAAATGTGGGAAATCCGATCCAATATATAAACGTACAGACACACACACAAACTGGGTTTTATAATAAGTATGATTTTGTTCTGGGACTGAATGGTCAGCTTTAGTTCTGTCTTCTAGCAGTTTCTAGACTTTTTCTATTAAGACATCTGAGCTTGGAATAAACATCAACGAGGCTAGTCTAGTTCGTATTACGACTGAATACTGAATTCAATCCTTACTGGGTATCCCATATAAAAATAAAACATTAATAACCCAAGAAAGTCTGACATACAAACTCATCCGACCTAACTAAATAGGCGCCTTGGCATGGAGTAATGAGGTTAGTCTGGTTGACCATTGCTTCTGACTAGTGAGTTCAATCATTAGCGAGTGCTGGATGCAATAATTCAGCATTAAATAACCCAACAAAGGTAGACATCTCATAAAATCAACTAACATAATTAAATAGGTATCTTAGCCTGGGGTAATGTTAATGAGCTGAGTCTGGTTGATTATTGCTTCTGAGTAGTGATTTCATTTCAACATTAAATGCTCCAAGAATGTCGAATGTGTAAAATCATCTAATCTAAGTAAATTTGAGACCGTGGCATGGAGTAATGGTTAACGGGGCTACTCTGGTTGACCATTTCTATAGAGTAGTCAGTTCTATCCTCACCCATACAAAATTCACCTTTAAATAACCCAATAAGGGTTGACATTTTGTAAAATCAACCAACTTAACCTAACATTCTATTGTATATAAATTTGTGTCATGTCATTATAAACCTGAAGTAGGGTTGAAATGATGACAAACAGGAATCGGTCATATCGAATATGCAGTTTTCCAACCATTTTGCATCCCTGTGTGGGTACCAAGAAGAAGATCTGATAGCATCAAGCCTGAAGTTCAAAAAGAAGACCCTCTGCAAGAGAGTAAATAATATTTTACAGCAGGAAATTCTAAAATTAATGGTAAAAGAAAAGAATGCTCAATCTCAAAGTGGGGATACGTGATCACAAGCACCCACATCCCAGCCCAATTAGGGTCACAGATGTACCATAATATGATCATAGCAGCAATGGGTATTTCTAGAGTAAGACAGCCTGACAGAGTCAATCTTTTTTAATGCAGGCTTTGAATTTAGAATTGTCCTTGTAGGATGGTTGCCCTACCCAGGCTATGGGACCTAGTTTGCCCTGTTATTTAACCCACAGCTGGAAGGGGAAGAGATTTATGCTTTTCTCAAGGGCATTTCTCCTTGCATACTTTTCACTTGTGGAACTCTCTTCCAGGCTCTTGTTTCCCAGACAACCTTGATCTACAAAAATTTAAATGCAATGTCAACCGTTATCTTCCGTCTTCTTAATTTCTCTTCTTTGCTGTCTGAATTTCTTGGATGAAGATTTATCGTTATTTAGACTATCTATATTGTCCTAATCTTTGTTGTTGTTATCACAACGTTTCGACCATTGTGCCCTTCACCCTTCTTCAGGTGTATGTGATCTGGATAATGTACAGGGAATTCTGAACTGAACCAGGTAGATTAAATAAACAGGTTCACTTTAGAATTCCCTAAGGGTTACCCAGATCAGTATACACCTGAAGAAGGGTAGAGGGTACAATGGTCGAAAGGTAGTGATAACAACAACAAAAATGAAGACAATGATAAGGCTCAAGGGCACAGCAGTTGATAACGTAGTAATAACAAAAAAAGATGTAGATAATAATCCAAATATAAATAGAGCAAATCCTGTTCTTTTACTATGCTCTCTCCTTAAAAATGTTATACTTTTTAACATACTCTTTTATACTCAGTAACCCTTTGTGTCTTAGTGGCTTTATTGTCTTGTTTGTGTTTGAAAGTAAACACCACAGATTAGCCCAGAATTTGAACTCAGCTCACTGAATCTGCTTTCTTCACCAATATCCATTACTCTACCCACACCTTGATAAAGTACCAATAAGCCCAACCAAAAAGGATATTTGGAGTCCAAGCTATTCATGAAATAATAACAATGACTTATCGTAGACAATATTAATAGCATTCTAATTAACAGTTGGCAGTTATAAAGAGTACATGTCAGCCTGGGTCAAATTTCATAACTTTCTGCGGTAAATATGGTACAGTCTTTAATTAAAGAGCCATTAGAGATGATGGCTTTACTTATTTTGGTTCTTTGTGTTTCTCTCTCTTTCTTTCTTTTTTTCTTTCTTTCTCTCTCTCTCTCTCTCTCTCTCTCTCTCTCTTTGTATATATATATATATATATATATATATATATATATATATATATATATTCATATCTGCATTAATTATTTGCACATTAATTTAATATCAATTCTTGATGTAGCTACATTTAATGGAAGTTTTTCCTGTATGTTAAAATGACTGTGAGTTACATGGACATTTTCCCAAAAAAGAAAGCATTCACATGTATTTTCATTTGTAAAAATGTAAAACCAGACAAAAAAAAAATAGAAATGACAGGGAAATAACAATGGTAACTTCACATTCATGTCAACACAGAAATCAGGGTCTGAAACCCCCTACTCTTTATATTGTCCCCCCCAAAAAAAAATTTGAGCCTCTTATCAGTTTCAGTCAAGAATCCGCCATCAGCTTCAACCATCTTAATGTCAGTTATTGTTAACTTTGAGATTATAATTTTTACTGACTTTCTTTTTTGTCATGTGCTGGATTAATTTTTTAACTTTTATTTTGCTTTCTTTTCACATTAAGTTTTGAATTTTATTGCTTACTCCAACACATGTGTCTCTACACACACATATATATATATATATATATATATATATATATATATATATATATATATATATATATATATATAGCAAGCCTGGTGAAGTAATGGATAGCGGCTTGGATTGAGGAATTGCAGAGGCGAGTTCGAATTCCAGTCAAATCCATCACATTCACTTACATGCTAATACTCTTGGGAAAGGTGTGAATCCTCTTCTTCTCCCTCCACCTATGGGTAAATAACAGGACAGACTGGGTTCTATAGCCTTGAATGGCAACTGGTCTAAGAGAAGGACAACTCTGAATTCAAAACCCGCAGATGGTCGTTTGGGGACCTTGTGGCCCTTAGTGCACCAGGTCTCTGAATTTGGCCCTTCAAAAAGTGTGGATGGTCCTGCATGAAACCTTCATCACTATAATCAAATCTCACATGCTGTTGTCGGCCTGTCGATTTCCTTGTAACTGATCTGCTTGACACTCATACGTCGAAATTCGACGGGATAATCGACTATATATATATATATATATATACACTCACATCAGCTTTAATTATTTGCACATTAATTTTTGATGTCATTACATTTAATCAAAGTTTTTTCAGCATGGTAAACTGACCATGAGTTCTGTGGACACTTTCCCAAAGAGTAGGTATTTGGACTTATACTAAGTTACAATTTTACAGATGCTTCACCCTCCCAGTTCACAACTTACCTCTCTGTCCACACACAGAACCTTAAACCTCAGATAGCTGGTTCTAATGAAATAGCTAACCAATTATAAACATCTACCTTGTGACTGTGACAAGTGTAGTTATAATACACCTAACCTCACCACTCCCAAATCAAACCTACTTGCTCTCACTGTTCACCAATGGGCCTTTTAGTCCTCATGTATAAGAATAAGCCTGTCATGGTACTTTATGTCTCTGGTAGGTATGGTCTGTCTGACCCAAATGCTGCCCCGCTTCTCCTAATTGGTACCTGGTCTGGGAAATTTAAATCCAATTCTGTAAACTTTGAGCTAAATATTCTTGCCATTCTCCAAATTTTTGTCAAGACTGCCAAAAAATTAACTTTGCATGTCTAAGTTTCACTCTTACTGGATTACATTGAATTAATTTCCTGACTGATCTCCTTTTTTGGAGAAGGAGACATCAGAACTTGGTATAAATTAAAAGTCAATATGATTTATCTTCTCATAGATTAGTCATACCATATTTTCTTCAACGTAAATTGTTTCTTGGTATATCTGTGATTCCACCAGAATCATTTAATCATCAATTGGGCAGAGTACTACAAGACAGGATGATATCTTTGGTAACAAAGAAAAGAATACTTAACTGATACATGACATCTGTCCTTCTTTATGACAGTGAATGTTGGACAATTTCCTCAAAAATAAAGAAGAGACTCAAGGCAACAGAGATGTGGTTCTACAGAAGGATGCTAAGGATATCATGGACCGAGCATGTGAGCAACGATGAGATCTTAGAGAGGTTGCAAAAAAAAGGGGGAGGTTTATACTTAATATCAGGAAGAGGCAGCTGAAGTTTCTGGGACACATAATGAGGAAGGAGGGCCTGGAGAATCTGATACTCAAAGATCAAATAGAGGGGAAGAGAGACAAGGGAAAACAATGCATAACATACCTGGCAGACTTAAGCAAGTGGATGACAGACAGTGGTTCTCTCTAAACTGTATAAGTGCCTCACCATTCTTGCTTTCCTGCCTGCTGGAAGTCCTTATCTGTTGTTCCTGATTTTAAGAACTCTGGTGAACCATTGAACCCTTCCAACCATCGACCTGTTAGTCTTCTATAACATTTTAGGAAATGCCTAGTGGCACTAATCAATTCTGAATTGGTTAATCCTTTCATATCACAGAGCCTTTTTTCAGACAAGCAATATGGCTTTTGTTTATCCAGGTCAACTGCTGATATACTAACAATAATTGCAGAAAACATCTACCAAGCTCAAGATAAAAATGGTGAAGCCAAGACTATAGCCTTGGAAAGCTCAAAAGCTTTTGACAGAGTCTGACATGTAGGTCTTCTTCACAGGCTGAAAAGTTACAGTATTTCCAGACAAATTTTTGAACTGACCCAATCTTTCCAATCAAACCTTGAAAGAAAAGTAATCCTGAATGGCCACTTTTCCAGTTCCTTTTGTACTGATGCAGGTGTACCCCAGGGCTCCATCCTTGTCCTAACTTGTTTTTAATTTTCATTAATGACATTCCTGATGGTATCAGCTCTCAACTTGGTATCAACCATTTACTCCTGTCTCAATAGTAAGTTTAATCAGTTTGATATGGTCAAAATGGCAGCTGATATCTAAAACAACCTTCAGTCTGTTGTTAACTGGTGTAAAGGATGGCTTGTTAATTTTAATGCTTCCAAAAATAAACTGCTTTCTATTAATTCAGAAGAATTGCCACTTTCTAGAACAGGCACCTGTGTGGATGCTTCCCTGAATGCTTCAATCTTAACATGTTCAAGTCATGGGTTAATCATTATATATCCTGCTTATCCTTGTAGTCTTCACTTCCTACTACCTTCTGTTTCATTCATATCACATTCATCTTTATTATTGTGACTATAACCCTCTGTCCTGAGGGGCTCTCAAGCCTTATATTGCATGAAATTTAGTATATAAAAACAGAGTAACAGCATGCAAGTTAATTTTGCAAATGTTCCCCCAATTTCATTTATCAGTGGGTAACAGAAGTAAACATCAGGAAAACACGAGGGATACAAGTCTGGTTCTTCTCCCAAAAAACAAAGACAGAGAAGAAGACAAGAGTTGGTGATGCAAGTCAATAGCTTGTCTCCATTTGCCAGACATTTTTCCTATAATTCTATACGGGAAGGCATGTCTTTTCCACATTGCTTGATAGCCTTTTGTTCATAAATTTTCATGCATTACACTGAATCATGATAATGCAGACATAGTTTGTCTTCCAAAAAGTTTTAAAAGACTGTTTTCAATTGCTTTGTTTCTGAAGATTCCACCACTTATGAGATATTATAGTGAATGAAACTAATGAAAATCTATAGGGACTAAATTTGATGAGTATGCTGGGTGTGGAAGAACCTGACAATTTTCTTGGGTTCGTTTTGCAGAATGTGCTTTTGCATTGTCATGCTAGAGAATAAGCCATTTTCTCTTTGCCAAAGTAAGATACTTTTAATATAATGATTCATTTACTGGATCAAGTTTCAGGCAATAAATGTCTGCAGGAATGGTCCTTCCATGTTCCTGTTGATGATAATGGACAGCACCATTCATATTCATCCAGATACAAAGCAAGAGTGTGGTTTTTGCATTGGCATTGGCTTCTGATTTTGGGATAACCACTATCTTTTTTTCTTTTTCTGTTCACATGCAAAACCTGGTTGCAGATCGTAGAACATTGTGTTTGCTTCTCAAATGAAATACTCTCTTTGCAAGTTTTCTCAATTAAACTCCAAAATGCACTATAAATTACAAACTGTCTAATAGTAGTGAGGCTAAACTAGTTCTATACTCAGTTTCCTACCAGTCACCTTTTGTTTAGCCTTGGTTGGTTAGACGGTTGACTCATAATTCGTAGTGGTGAAATACAGAATTACATTCCAAACAACCTAATAGATTAATTGATTTGTTTACCTACAGTTTATCAATCCTTTATGTGTTATTTAATGCCAAAACATATTTTGGATTGTAACAATAATTCTTTTTTGTGGAGGAATATTGCATGAACAATTTTTTGAGTAGAGGTTTATCCCTTGTTTCGGATTCAGCTTCCGGTTCCTTCTAAAGTCTTCTCATTCTCTCCCCACTCCCAGAAGCTCCTTGCATCTTACTGGCATTATCACCATGGGGTGAATTGATTAAAAAAATAACAATGATTTTTTTCCTGATACAAAACCTACTAGTTAACACATAGTGTGAAGGAGGAAGAGATGGATTCACACCGTTCCCAAAAGTATTTGCACCTAAGTGTATATAACGAACACGACTGGATTGGAACTCGGCTCTCTGATTTCATTTTTATAAGTCTCTATCTATTGCATCTACACATCTATAACCTAAGAAAAGAGATGATAAACTAATTCAACATGACGTTTCCTACCTTGATAATTCGGCACATAATTCATCATGGTGAAATACATATTGTATATTTCTGCATATAAGGCAACCTTTAGATAAGACAAGGTTAAGAAATATAGCAGATTTCATCCTATGAATTCCTCCTATACCTGTAATATAAGATTATTGATTATATAAAGATGATTTTATTGGAAATGTTACTTACTGTATCCTTAGAAATTAAAAATAAACAAAATAACAAAACTAATTCTATATTGTGTTTTCCCTACACACATCCCCTAAAAGGGAAACCATTGTTTTGTTTATCTTTCATGTGATCTCTTGTGAAAACTGATTCTTCTTCATTCTCTTCTTTTCCTATATCTAAACAGTAACAAGCAGCCTGGTGTACTAATGTCCATTTACTTATACTTCATCAACAATCACAAAATACCGCTAATAACAGTATGATAATAGTGCATTCAACATTTTTTGAATATTATGTTATTATAAATGTTATTACTGTTGTAATTAACAATACCATGATGATTATTGAAAGTTTAGCAAATTATAAAGGCTGCTGTGAATGCAGTCATAACTCAATGTTTACATTTTCTCAGCTGCGCTTTCATGGACACAAGTTGATTTCATTGATATGGAATTATACTTTAGGTAGGCAATTTATTATGAAGTTATGTCAGTAATTTCTATCTATAAAAAAGGCTGGATATGTGTGTGTGTGTGTGTAATGAATGCACGGCCGCAATTTTCGATGGATTTGCACCAAAATTTACATGCACATGCTCCAAGTTAGCAGGAAGGCCAAGACCAACTGTGCATTTCCAACTCCCATCGATAGTGGAAATAATTGACTTTTTGGCTGCCACGAATAGGCAGGAAGATTCTATTGGCCAGCGTGAGAGCCAACAGCTGACTGACATGAATGTTAACTAGCATGCTAGCATGCAAAAAAAATCGATATCTGCATTTGTCACAAGTGGGAAAATTTAAATTTGCATGGCACTTTACACCAATTGGCTCATTCGCTTGCTTAAACTCAACGTTGATTCTGATTCCGCAGAACTGAGTTGGATGTGAAAAAGTATTTGTTGTTAACATTCTTTTTTCATTCGGTTTTTCCAGTTACGAGTCATTTTTTAAAGCTGATCGTTTTGTGTTCATTTTGTTTAGTTCTTTTTTTGTAACAGATTTAATGTTTAGTATAGAGCTTAGAAAAAATTTGCAGAGTGAGATAGGCACGAAGTAAGGCATGTAGTAACATCAGCAGGGCAAAGGGCACTCCTTTAAAGGCAAGGAAGGGCAAAAATATTTTTAGTCAAGTGATAGCGATTGCTGTATGAGTCGTACGATTTTTGAATCAAGCACGGTCAACGCTGGGCCATGCTGCTAGTCTGTAATGTAGAAATAGTTTTATTACTTCATTATCAGTTTATTTGATAATGTAAATCTTTTTATGCACATTATTGGTCATCATGCCAAGGTTAGCCTACCAACAAACATCACTCAGAATTTAAGGCTTCTTTTTTAGAATTGAAGTATATAAGATGACCCCTAATTTTAAGGGTTAGTCTTGGGATTTAAAGCTTGTCTTATATGCAGAAATATATAAAGTAAATACTTTTCAAACACACAGATACAAATAGTTTATTCTGGATTTATAAAACAGGAAATTCATTGCCATTTTTTTTCCTTTTTATTCAAAGAAACTATCTTTGAATTTTTATTGCTAGAAATAAATTTATTTTCAAGAGAAAAAGTATATTGGAAATATAGTGGCGTGTTTCATTCTCATATAACAGGAAATGTGTTTGCATGTTAAATTTACATTCTCAGCATTTGAATAGTTCAATTTATTTTTTTATTTGTCTGCTCAACACATTTACCCCAATGTAAATTAAAATCCATTAACTGATAAAAACAGTAAATGAACTTTATCAACCAATCTGTCCTACCAGTAATCTTGTTACTGCAGGAGCAACAGCTTTAGTTCCGGATGACTCATCTGAGTAACAAGAAGATATAATGTTATATTTTTTTCCTCTCCTCCTTTGGCTGCTCCACGCCCACAAGCATTTTTTTTTATTTGCTTTTAATGCTTCTTTTTCATGGTGGAGGTGGGAGGCTCTCCCTGGGGTGAGGATGGAACACAGATGTGCTAAAGCCTAATGAATAAAGCAAGTCACTTAGTCATCAGCAGCAAAACAAGAACTGTTTTTCCCACATTTAATTGCCACAATAGATTATGTATTGATCCTCTGTTGCTGTGACGATGACCAGGTGATTCTTCCCTCTGAACTACTGGGTTTTCACAAGGTTGGGGAGTCCGGTAGAGAAATGAGGGATTGGGAGAAGTTATTCAAAAAAGATCTTTCGTTTGAAAGACGAGGCGTTGAACAGGTAAAATATTTGAGAAGAGGAACAAAGCACGACTTCAAATTATGGCTCTCTATACTTACCTTGTCATTAATATTTGTGAACTGCCATGAAAAGACACAGAGTTAGAAAAGGCAAGAAGTTGTGGAGAGCTAAGACTGCTGAAGGAGACAACAAGCAAAAGATAGTGGAGTGGTTTCTCCGTTGTCTTCTCACTAATTTCTGAATCCTGAGCTGTCATTTTTCTTTTGGAAGTTGCCATGACTTCCAGTGAAGGATAGTATGGTAGTTTCCCTGTTGACATCTCCATGGTTCTGAAATCTGAGTAATCATTCTCTTTCTCATGGAGATTACCATAACTTCCTGGAAGGGATAGTAAGGTGATTCCCTATAGCCTTCTCAATGGTTTCTGATTTCAGTGTAGTCATATTCTTTTGGGAAAGGCCCTGACATCCTGGTATGGATAATAGGGGGGGTTCTTGTTGCCACCTCCATGTTTTATTCAACATAGAGAGACTATTTTGACGTAACACACAGATCTCATTCTATTTGAGTTAAGACACTGTTTGTTGTTATTATTATTATTAGTTCACATCCCACAACAGATTTAGTATCAGTTAATGGTTAACAAAGCTTGTCTAGTTGACCATTACTGCTGAGCATTGAGTTCAATTCTCACAGGGTACCCCATACAAAATTCAACAGTGAATACCTCGACAAGAGTTGATATATCATAAAATCAACCAACCAAAACTTGTAGGTGCCTCACAATAATGTGGTTGACCATTAGAAATAATACAAGTCTTACTAATTAACCCATGGCTGGGGATTAACTTGGGTTTCGGATTAACAATTCTGAGCCATTATCCATTACACCACCTGCACATCCAAGCACCTGGTATTCCCAAGCAGTCACACATAGTGACAAATACTGACAGGCTCGATGTTGCTTAAGTGATTGTCCAGGAACCAATATTTCAACACAATCTGGCCATAAGATATATATATATATATATATATATATATATATATTCGGGTTTCAATTCTAGCTAGAGGCAACCGGACGTCTAGCCACACTGATGAACTATGATACAGCAAAACAGTCTGTCTGTAGAGGACAATATATATATATATATATATATATATATATATATATATATAAAAGTGAATATAGAAGTCAACACTTAGAGGCGACAGTCTGTTTTCATGTTAGATGCAATCGTCAGGCCTGGTATATATATATATATATATATACCAGGTGTAACAGCAAAATTGTACAAAACGTGTAACAGCATATGGTAATTGTCCATCCCACAAAATGTTTAATATGTAAAAAAACTCTAAACTAATCGAGTTTCTTTTTTCCAAGTTTTCAGATAAGATGTTTGGTCATTGTGATACCATTTTTCGCAAAAACCAGAGTTATTTAGTTAGATAGAGAACAAGTTAAAATCATTTTGTGTCAGCCCCACAATGTCTTTCCAAGTGAGCAATGGTGTGAAGAAAAAGATCATTCAGGCCTTCAGTAATGGTACCAACATTTCATACACTGGCTTCTATTTTCAAAGTCCATTCAAGGAACATCAAAAGAATGGTGAATAAGTTTAAAAAAGAGGGAACAGTAAAGAGAAAAACTGGATCAGGAGGTCACAACAGCAAGAGGGATCATCATTTCAACTTAAAACTAAATATATTGTTACTATACAAAGTAGAGTCCAATAGTTTTATAAAAACCTTGGAGAATTCCTGTAAGATATTTTTAATCATTTCTAAAATACAATGGTTCAAAGCTTAATCTAACAATTGGACAATTTTGCTTTACTACCAGTATATATATATATATATATATATATAATAAAAGAGAAAGAACAGTAAGATATATAATCCAGTGTTCTTATTAATATTTTTATTTTTACAAAACAGTGCTCAATGCAAATCTACAGAGCATAAATTTATAATATATATATATATATATATAACATAATTTATATATGGCATTGAAAATGACGGAATGCATTCTTTTAACGGTGAAACTGAAAAAGGTAAAAGGTGTGTTCCATCATTTTCAAAGCCATATATATATATATATATATGTTTATATGTTGTGCTTGTGAAGAAAAACTTAAACAAATTAAACATATTTAGATTATAGAAGATATATTATTTGAACATGTGTTAATCAGTTTCACTGAAAATAAAAAATTATTTTTATTGAAAATTATTAAGATACAATATCCCTACTAGATGGATATTGCATTAAAATACAATTTAATCATAATTTACGGAGAAAGATCTCACATCATTTAAAACATATCTGAAAATCTGTTTTTAGCATGTATAGCTATTAAGTTATTACAAATTTTATACTCAAGTAATGCATTTTAAAAAAGACCTGCACATTTTTCTGTTAGTCACACACTTTTTGTGCCTCCTACTATGTCCATGTGCCTGGTATAAGTAAAGGGACAACATATCAAGTAGTGAATCCACATGATAGCCTGAGTAGCAAATGGGGGTAACAGTCCGAGAGAAAGTCAGTAAAAAATCTTCCTGTGCCTAGTGTATTTCGTGTTGTATGAAAACTGTTTTCATAAGAAGAAACTGGACTAAAAAAAATGTTAAAAAACAATTTTTGCAAAAATCACCTCAACAATTTTCTAGAACATAAAAAGTTTGGGATTTATACTTTATTTGATTTCTTCACTCCTTTCTTTTTTATTTGCGAATGAGCTGAATATTTTTATGAGGCCAAAACTCTCATCCTCACCTCAGCCTATCACAATGGAAAAGTCAAGGGCTTACAACTAAATCACATTGAAACACTAGTTACCAAAGTTAAGCAACATCAAGCCTCATCAGTATCTAGATGGGTGACCAGTTGGGAATACCAGGTGCTGTAAGATCGGGTATACCGATGGAGTAATGGATAATGGATCAAATTGTTAATCGGACAGTCAAGTTCCAATTCCAATTGGCTTTGTTATAGTCACTTACCCTTGGGAAAAGTATGAATCAACCTCTTCTTCTCCCAGCTATGGGTTAATTAGTAAGACATGGTTTGATAAGTCATAGAAAACGAATCAATCAATCAGTGAAATATCTATTAGCTACACAGGATTTATTTACATTTGCTAGAATATAAATGTATACAAAGTACATTGGCCACAAAGTGAGGGATAAGTTTACATATTGATTGTAATACAGAATTGATCTCTCACTTTATATCCATATTATAATTTCTTGTTTGTTGAACAAATTCTGATTAGGTATGAATCCACCTCTTATCCCCCCACCTAGGGGTTAATTAGGAAGACTTGTATTCAGTCAGTTATGTGCCATACGTGAAACATGCTTAAATGATCATCTATCTTTTGATACATGACTTGACGAGGCAGATATTTTTTCCTGCTGTAGTTTGCCATTTCTCTCTGTGGTAGACCAATTGCCATACAAGGCTACAGAACTGTTTGTCCTGTTATTTACCCATAGCTTGGAGGAGAAGAAGAGGATTCATACCTTTCATAAGGGTATTAGCACATAAGTGAATGTAATGGATGTGAATGGAATTTGAACTCAGCTCTCCAATTCCTCACTCTGAGCCACTATCCATTACTCCACCATGCCTCCTGAAAAAGAAGGTGATTTTTTTTTTACTTCAGTCAATTATGTGCCATGAATGATACATGATTAGCCGATCATGTATCTTTTGATACATGATTGACAAGACAGATTTTTCTCACAGTAGGTTGCCATTTCTTTCTGCAGTAGACCAGTTGCCATCCAAGGCTATAGAACCCAGTCTGTTCTGCTATTTATCCATAGCTGGGGGGAGAAGAAATGGATTCATATCTTTCCCAAGGTATTAGCACATAAGTGAATGTAATGGATTCGAATGGAATTCAAACTCGGCTCTCTGATTCCTCAATTCAAAATGTTATCCATTATTCGACCGTACTTCTTCTTGACTTGTATTAAGAAACCATTATTATCTCAAAAAAAAAACATTCGGGCTTTAAATAACTTGCATTGATAAACTGTAGAAAACAAATCAATCAATTAAAACCAAATTTACTCAAGCCTCCAACATTGAAAGACAAACCAGAGAAATATTTTTACTTACCTTCTGAATAAGTTCTTTATTCTGACTATATACTTTGGCTTCTAAGGCAGAAATCCTTCCCATCATCAGTGACATTAGTTCTTTGTCAGATGGTGCTTCTTCTACAAGATACAGAACAGAAATATATTTTAGAAAATTCTATCCAAATTCATCAGCTCAGTCCCCTCTGGAAAAGTAAGCCAATATATTTTGTTAATTGGCATATTAAATTCATAATCAAGAATCTGTCAACCCAACAACCCTTTTTGCTTTCCAATCAGCATGGCTGATGCTAACCTCCAGGAAAATGACTCATTGTGACTTCTTGGGCTCACGTTCTCGGCTGACATGAAGTGGAAAGACTATATTGAATCCATTGCTAAGTCTGCTGCTTAGAAATTTGGTTCACTGTGTCGTGCTAGATATACATATCTATAAGTCTACCATTCATCTAAGCTTAGAATATTCCTGCCACTTATGGCCTGGTGCTCCTGCTATATATTTAGAGACTCTTGATAAAATCCAAACAAGAATCAGCAATATTATTGGTCTTGATCTGGCAGCTCGGCTTCAGTCACTTTCTCACCGCCATAGTGTAGCTTCCCAGTGCCTTTTCTCTATAAATACTTCTCTCTTTAAATCATCTCAAGGATCACTTTCTGCTTTTCATCAACATGGTTGATGCTAAACTCTAAAAGGGTGAATCGTTGCATCTGGATAAACCACAATAAATCTATTGCTAGGTCAGCTGCTAAGGAAGTTGGTTCACTGCATCGTGCCACACTGTTTTTTTCTCTCCAGAATCTATCTTACATACCTTTAAGTTTACCATTCATCTATGCTTAGAATATTCCTGCCACATATGGTCCGGTGCTCCTGCTATTTATTTAGAGACTCTTGATAAAATCCAAAGAAAAATCAGCAATATTATTAGTCCTGACCTGGTGACTTGGATTCAGTCACATCTACACCACCATAAAGATGCATCCTTCTGCCATTTTTATAAATAGTTTCATGGTAATTGTTTGAATGAGCTTTTCATTATGGTACCTACACTTATTTAAGTGCATTACTAGGTATGTAACAAGGTTTCATCAATTTACAGTTGAGTTTGCTAGATGAAACGGTAACTTATATGCTAACAGTTTCTTTTCTTGTATTTTTCGCTCGTGGAACTCGTTTCCAGCTTCAGGCTTTCTAATCAACTTTGATCTTCAAAAATTTAAATGCAAAATCAATCATTATCTACTGTCTTCCTGACAGCTCTTCTATTGTTCTTGCTCCTTAATAAGGTTTTCTCGTTCTTTTAAACACAGTAACCCCTTGTGTCTTAGTAGCTTTACAGCCTTGTTTGGAGTAAAAAATCAATTAAAAAAAAAAAAAAACTAAAACACTGTTGGATTAGCTCTCCTGGCTTAGAATTACAGGCAGAACAATTTTTGAAAGCCTTGCTCTATTTTATGCCAACCACAAAAAAGACAATTTTTTTACCTCTTAGAATACACAGAAATATATTTACAGCATGAAAGTACTTTATCCCTTCAGGAATTTTACCTGGGGATTGTGTAGGAACATTCAATGACTTCAAATCTTCCAAAGCCAGAGTATTGATGATATTATTGGAGGGCTTATGCTGATGACATAGGTATTCATAATTGGAATAAGAATGATCATGAACAAAAGAGCCATATTCTCTACTAAGTGATCGAAGAAGTAACATTCAGTTACTCTACTCAGCATCCACTTTCCTAACAGCTAAGTTTTTGTTTTTATCGCTGTTGTTTTTAAATATCCTATGCTATGACAACAGATTTTTTTTAAAATGTTGTCATAACCTGCAAGCAAATTTACTAGGGAAGACTCAGAAATCAGTGCACTTTCTATATATTTTTCTTTAGCAAATTACTTTGTCTTTGAATTAAAACAGCATTTTCAAGTATTAGATAAGAAGGACAATGCTTGGGCTGTGGCTTTAGATATATCAAACTCAAGCTCAAGGGTTATGGTGTCTGTGCTCATATTTTTGATTTGGTCTAATCATGTTTACTCTTCTAATTCCTTTCACATTAATGCAGGTTCCTGCCTAGGACTCAATCCTTGTACCTAAATCGTTTACCTTCATTCATGACCTTCTTGATGTCATCAGCTTCCAAAATGGCTTTTATACTGATGACACATTTACTTCCTTCTTAATAGTAAGTCCAATAAGGTAGATAAAATAAAATTGGTCACTGATCTCAAAAGTGACTTCCAATCAATTGTTAACTGGGGCAAGAAATAGCTTGTAAATTTTAGTACCTCCAACACAAAACTGCTGTCTTTTAGTCATCTTAGAGAATCATTTTTTGCTTATGCTCAGTACAGCCGATATTAACATCCAGGAGAGAAATTCATTGCACCTTCTTGTCTCATATTTTCCACTGACATAAAGTGAAATGATTACATTGAATCAATTGCTAGGTTTATTACTAGGCAATTGTACCAGACAATTTTTCTCACTAGAATCTATCATGCATGTTTATAAATCTATCATTCATCTGAGCATTGAATATTGCTGCCATATCTGGCTTGATACTTCGATTATATATCTCAAGATTCTTGACAACATCCAAAGAATGGTCTGTAGTGTTATCTGTCTTGACCTGGCTTCCCTGGGTCTTTTCTGCAAATATTTTCATAGAACTTTTTCTAATGAGCACTCCCCCTTAGTACCTCAACTGCAGGGATTTAAACATACTACTAGATTGGAAATTAGGTCTCATTATTATACACTTGAATAGCAAGATGTAACCCTAAGTTCTATTCTAATAGCTACTTTTCTTGCACTTCTCACCTATGGAACTTTCTTCCAGTTTCTTGTTTAAATGCACATCAATTAATTGCAGGTGGCATAATTTTCTGAAAGCGTCACTTCCTTTTATTTTTGATCAAGTAGGCGTGCAGATAAAAGACCATTACTGCAACCTCAAAAGTTTTGTCTAAACACACCTTTTCTTTTTCTTCTCTTGTATGCCATGTCTCTTTAGATTGTGGCTCTTCACAACTTCCTATCTTTTGTAGCTCTTTGTAATATTTGCTTTTTTAATATCCTTCCCACTGCTTCGTTTACACCAGCTTGTTAAATAAGATACTCGCTGATTCCCTCTGTTTCTTTTGCCCTCAAAATATCTTATGGGTGTCAAATTCTCCTAGAACCTCTTTCTTCATTATGCGTCCCAGAAATTTCAACTGTATCTTTCTGATTCTAAGTATAAGTTTCCTTTCCGTTTCCATTTTCCTTAATACTTCCTCATTGTTCACATGCTCCGTCCATGGTACTCCCAGCATTCTTTCTTGTCTTGAGTATCCTCTTCATCTGTGAGGAAATTGTCCAGCATTCACTGTCATATAGCAGGACTGATATTACATACCAATTCATCACTCTTTCATAGTTTTTAATAAAATTTTCCTAATTCTTTATACTTCCATTTTTGGAAGGCATCTTTCAGTATTCCAATATGTCTTTAGACTTCTGTGATGCATTTTCCATCACCCATTAAAAATAGGTTTCACCTAAAAAAATATGTTGGATATTAAAACAATAAAATATTTTCTTTATTTTTCACATTTTAATACTGTATTTTAATTTAAAATTTAAAAAATAATGTATTCAAGTGACAAAATATTAGCAGACATGTCTGCTAGTTTAATGATTTTTTATCTCACAGACGTTTATTACTGTCTGCTTTAATGTTGAAAAGGTAACTGATTTTTTTATTTTGCCCATATATGGTCTTCTCATGCATAGGCAAATTGACTTATTTGAGTTTAGCCATGCTTAGAGATACTCATGCATCTTTCAGGAAGTTTTTTTAGTAGTGGCTCAGGGGATTTGGTCAGCCCCTTTAGCCAAAAGGTAGAGTGAAATTAGTAACCCTTCTTCCTTCAACTCAAGAAGGTACGTCACAGTACAGCAGGTGTTATCAGCATCTCCATGACGACCGATAACCACAGAACCGAGTGAAAGATCTCTTCACAAAGATAGTAATTTCATGAGCTAAAATAATGCATTTTTAAATAGGAATCGGAGAGCCAAGTTCGAATTCCAGTCAAATCCATTACATTCACTTACGTGCTAATACCCTTGGAAAAGGTACGAATCCTCTTCTTCTCCCCACCTCCAAGCTATAGGTAAATAGCAAGACAGACCGGGTTCTATAGCCTTGGATGACAACTAGTCTACTGCAGAAAAAATGACAACCCACTGCTGGGAAAAAATCTGCCTCAAAAGATACATGATCACCTAAGCATTTTTCATGCATGGCACGTAGCTAACTGAAATATCTGGCAGTGTAAGCCAAGATTTTAAAGGGTTAAATTTAAAACTGTTATTAAGACACTTAGTGGTCATATGAAACTTAAAAAAAACAAAAACAACAATAGCTCTGATGAAAAGAGCAGAGATATCTTTTTCATTCTGCTAGTAAGTACCAAAAAATCATTTTACTTACATGTTGGATGTTAAAAGACTGGGGATAATCCCATAGCACTTAAACCAACCATTAGTGCCGTTCGAGTATTATTCATGCATGTCTACATCTAACAGTTGTTTATATAGAAAATAAAGTTTCTCTTTCTTATTTCTATAAACATTGAGCATTTTTGTCATTTGTTTTCCTTCACTGTCTTGTTTACATTGTTAACCTTCATATTGGACTTGGTGTCACTTGTTCCCAAATGGGAGGAATTTCTCGATAACATACTATAAAGTTCCCCCACCACCATTTTTTTCAGATAAAGGTATGGATTTTGAATTTTATTCCCAAATTTGGGAGATTGGTGTAAAACAAATTTAAATAATAAAGATAATATTTTAATGTTTCAGCAGTTGTCCCTCTTCACTTCACGCAGATGTCTTTTGCGGTTTGCTATGTTGTTTAGGGAGCACATAGCTGAGTGATCATGCTGCATTCCTTATCATCACTGGATTTGGGCACTTTGTCTTTGCATAATGGCTAGGGAACTTATCTTGCTAGATCACTTATGACTGAATAGTGAGTTTGATCCTCACTGGGTGCCTCATACATTCGGCATTTTACTACATCTAAGATTATGCTAAGAAAATCATTTGGGCACTTCAACATGGTTTAATGGTTAGCAAGTTTGTCACACTAGAATAATTACAACTGAGTAGTGAGTTTGATCCTCATTGGGTGCCCCATACTTTTGGCCTTGTGCCACATCTAAGCTACACTTAGAAAATCACCATATCATCACTGGCTTCAGCCCCTCAGATTCCAATGCCATCCTATAGACTGTATCAATAAAAAATGATTTCTTTTTCTTATTTGTTTTATTATATGAGAGGGATGGATGTGGTAGCATCAATTCTAGGAGGTAGTAGGTGTATGAACTTAGTATTCTGCCACATGCGGCCTAGTGTCTTTAAGGAATCTGTGTGTAGAAAGCATATCGATCCTTGGAAAATCTTGCAACTCCAAAACTTAGACAAAGGCAATTCATCACTGTCCGAATTACTTGCCCATAACATATTCTGCCCAATCATTCGCCATCCTGTAAGTTAGAATATCAGCCTTCTGACCCTGAGACCTGGATTCAAATTTCAACATGGCTGATTTGTCTGGGAAGTGACTCCTGGATAATATCGACCAAGGGAGACAATCCAAGCATGTGACACTGTTGGAAATTTTTTCTGAAAACCATACCATGTGTTATTAGGTTGGTGCAAAAATAATGACGTAAGAATGCTGTTTTTGACGTTAAAAATACGTCAAAAACGACATTATTACGTCATTATTTTTGCACCAACCTAATAATTAGAGAAATTGTAACTAAAGTCTACTCAGCTTAGTTACAGTAAAAATTGCAGGTCTGCTCTGGGGTTGTTAAATAAACACAAATGTTTTTGAGCAGTTGTCTGCAATAGGGTTTAGCTACCCACCCTAGAAGATAGGTATATTCAAATATAAGATATCAGCCATACATGTTGGTAAATATTCTATGCAGAATATGCACACACCTTTCATCTGTGACATGTCCAGTTTTTTTTTTTTTATATGAGAAAGGAAGTGCATGTAAACCTAGAATAAGAGTCATCAACATTCCAAAACAACTCCTGAGGAAGACCAGAATGCAGGCAACTGAAACATTATGGTAAAAACTAAGAACAAATACAGGGAAATTAATTTCATGAAAACCATGATATTAGAGAATCAAAAAGAATGATTACTTAGTGGTTGAGTCTCAGATTTGTTGGGAGCCAGTGGCAATACAGAAGATGACTTTGATGTGCAAGGGAGGTGCAGTTTTTCAGGAAGATTGTCTTGGGAATGACAACGCCTGCTGGCATCATTAGAGGACACTTCTTTCAAAAGATGGTCAGTTTCTGCAAATAGAAAAGAAACAATATTTTTTAAAACAAAAAAAAAAATGAGCAGACTGTCCATATCCATTTTCTGTGTATTTCTTTATTTTTGCCAACATTCGTCTACTGAGTCAGTCTGCCAAATAGACCACATGTTGTCTACACATGATCAATTATTGTTATTGTCATTATATGAATAGTTGGAGATAGATATATATGAACAAACTGAAATAGATGAAAATGAAAAGATAGATAGATAGATAGATAGATAGATAGATAGATAGATAGATAAATAGATAGATAGATAGATAGATATGAACAGACTTAGATGGATGAATATGCATAGATAGATAGTTTTGAATGGATTGAGATAAACTGATATATAGATATGAACAGACTGAGATAGATAGATAGATAGATAGATAGATAGATAGATAGATAGATAGATAGATAGATTTGAACAGACTGCAATATATTGATAATTAGCTAGTTGGATAAATATGAAGAGACTGAGATAGATAGATAGATAGATAGATAGATAGATAGATAGATAGATAGATAGATAGATAGATAGATAGATTTGAACAGACTACAAGATTGATAATTAGCTAGTTGGATAGATATGAACAGACTGAGATAGATGCAGATAGATAGATAGATAGATAGATAGATAGATAGATAGATAGATAGATAGATAGATAGATTTGAATGGATTGAGATAAACTGATATATAGATATGAACAGACTGAGATAGATAGATAGATAGATAGATAGATAGATAGATAGATAGATAGATAGATTTGAACAGACTACAAGATTGATAACTAGCTAGTTGGATAGATATGAACAGACTGAGATAGATGCAGATAGATAGATAGATAGATAGATAGATAGATAGATAGATAGATAGATAGATAGATAGATTTGAATGGATTGAGATAAACTGATATATAGATATGAACAGACTGAGATAGATAGATAGATAGATAGATAGATAGATTTGAACAGACTGCAATATATTGATAATTAGCTAGTTGGATAAATATGAAGAGACTGAGATAGATAGATAGATAGATAGATAGATAGATAGATAGATAGATAGATTTAGATAGATTTGAACAGACTGCAATATATTGATAATTAGCTAGTTGGATAAATATGAAGAGACTGAGATAGATGCAGATAGATAGATAGATAGATAGATAGATAGATAGATAGATAGATAGATAGATAGATAGATAGATTTGAATGGATTGAGATAAACTGATATATAGATATGAACAGACTGAGATAGATAGATGGATAGATAGATAGATTTGAACAGACTACAAGATTGATAACTAGCTAGTTGGATAGATATGAACAGACTGAGATAGATGCAGATAGATAGATAGATAGATAGATAGATAGATAGATAGATAGATAGATTTGAATGGATTGAGATAAACTGATATATAGATATGAACAGACTGAGATAGATAGATAGATAGATAGATAGATAGATAGATAGATAGATAGATAGATAGATAGATAGATTTGAACAGACTGCAAGATTGATAACAAGTTAGCTGAAGAGAGATATGAACAGACTGAGCTAGGTAGATGCATAGATAGATATGAACAGACTGTGATGGATTTTAACAGATTTAGACAGATAGATACATACATACATGTCAACAGGTTAAAATAGATATGAACAAGAATAGATATTTCATCCATGGTTGACTGAGAAGAATGAGTAAGCATCTGAGCACACCATAATTACCCAACTTGCAACTAAAAAAAAAGCTGTTACCCTCAAGAGTTAACTTTATTTAAAGCCCATAAATAATGAG
Organism: Acanthosepion pharaonis; assembly: GCA_903632075.3. NCBI lineage: Eukaryota > Metazoa > Mollusca > Cephalopoda > Sepiida > Sepiidae > Acanthosepion > Acanthosepion pharaonis. The sequence continues at coordinate 1,934,962 of CAHIKZ030000372.1, read as the reverse complement.
AAGTATATATCATAAAATAATTATTACTTTTAAAATACGTCAATTATCAGTAAAATTGATAACCAGTCATTGCAAACTCTAATTTTACTTCCTTTTACCCAAGTTATTATCTTGACTTGAGCTGATAAGACAATTCAATTTTACTTTTATACATTGATTCTTCCAAATTAATTCTTTCTTGCATTTATATTTTGACAAACTTTTGATGCCTTCTGGATTTCTGTTTGAGTTTCTGGGATGAGGAATTAGCATTGTGAATATTATTTTCAATCAGACTAATATCTGCATCTTTGTTGTATCTATCTATCTATCTATCTATCTATCTATCTATCTATCTACAACATTTATGCCCTCTGGCCTTCTTTAAGAGTCTGTCAATTCCAGTATGCTTCAGGGAATTTCGAGTTGAAAAACTTCAGGGGAACACATGCTTATTGGCTTAGCATTCCACCACATGGGGCCTAGCCTCATTAAGGAATCTGGGTGCAGAAAGGATATTGACACTTCAAAATTCATGTAACCCTCTGCTGACTTTGCACCATTTTGTTATTATATCCAAAACTTAAGCAATGGCAATCCATTAGTGTCAGAATTATCAGTACTTTGTTTTTATTTACAAGTGTCAAGTTTGAAACTGTGCTTACATCATTGAAAACTGCGTACAACTGAGGTTGTCCCTTTTCCCAATCATAAGAGTAGTCAAAATATCAACCTGTCTCATCAAATCAAGACATTATCAATATATATCATTCATGGCCACAAACATGTTGAGAAATATCTAAATTGTTAGCTGTATACAACCACTTTCTAAGATAAATGCTTAAAAATGGTACTGAGTGAGTGAAGCCTTGGAAAAGACCATTCTTTTTTTATTTACAACAAAGATGAGGAGAATAGTCCAAATACAAATAGTGTAAATAATTTAACGATCAGCCAGTGAAAGCGACTTGAAAGTCACATCTAGTTACTTGTCAGCACATACAATTGGAGATCATCTGAGCAGATCAGATTACCCAACCTGAAAGTATTTCTAATTGAGCCACACTTATCCATTGCTTTTATCAGAACATGTCACAGTTTTGTGCCTTTTTGGTAATGATGCATGTGTCTAGCAAAGCCTTATTAGACTGTATGTCATGAGGGGTATATTAGGCTTTGTATATTTGTACCTCATAATCACAAACAAAGAGGACCAAATAACAGCATTGAAAAATATTAACTATTTTTCCCCATTCCAAACATGGGGTCCTGTTTATAATATAAATACAATGTCAAATTGATCCCAGACTTCTTAAAGAATTATCAGTACTTAGTTTTTATTTACAAGTGTCAAATTTGAAACTGTGCTTACATCATTGACAATTGTATACAATTGAGGTTGTCTTTTTTTCCTAATCATAAGAATAGTCAAAACATCAATCTGGAAATTCGAGTCAATACTTAAATAGCTCCACGAGACTGAGACTTTCATATGGCTGTCATGCATGGCCTCAAGCCAATTCAGAAATATCTAAGTTGTCAGCTGTATACAACAACTTTCTAAGATCAATGATTAAAAATGGCTTTGAGTAAGTGAAGCCTTGGCCAAGACCATTCTTCTTCAGATATTGCAAACTGGCGCTATATAATCGCAAACAAAGAACTGTACTAAATAACAGATACCACATCACTTGAGAACTTTCAATAACAGCAACAACTAAAATGGATATCAAAGATGACCCGTTCAGAAATATCTAAGTTGTCAGCTGTATACAACCATTTGAGCGAGTGAAGCCTGAGGGTCTTAGTGAAGACCACACCCCTTTGATCCTTGTGGACTGGTGTTACAGAATCACAAAGAACTGTACCAAATAACAGAAACAACATCACTTGAGAACTTTCAATAACAGCAACAACTAAAATGGATATCAAAGATGACCCATTCAGAAATATCTAAGCTGTCAGCTGTATACAGCCTCTTTGAGCGAGTGAAGCCTGAGGGTCTTAGTGAAGACCACACCCCTTTGATCCTTGTGGACTGGTGTTACAGAATCACAAAGAACTGTACCAAATAACAGAAACAACATCACTTGAGAACTTTCAATAACAGCAACAACTAAAATGGATATCAAAGATGACCCATTCAGAAATATCTAAGCTGTCAGCTGTATACAGCCTCTTTGAGCGAGTGAAGTCTGAGGGTCTTAGTGAAGACCACACCCCTTTGATCCTTGTGGACTGGTGTTACAAAATCACAAAGAACTGTACCAAAAAACAGAAACAACATCACTTGAGAACTTTCAATAACAGCAACAACTAAAATGGATATCAAAGATGACCCGTTCAGAAATATCTAAGTTGTCAGCTGTATACAACCACTTTGAGCGAGTGAAGCCTGAGGGTCTTAGTGAAGACCACACCCCTTTGATCCTTGTGGACTGGTGTTACAGAATCACAAAGAACTGTACCAAATAACAGAAACAACATCACTTGAGAACTTTCAATAACAGCAACAACTAAAATGGATATTACATATAACTCAAAGAGAAAATAGTTACATAATCAAGATGTTGACATTCCACACTACTTCAAGTAAAACATTAGGAAGGAAACCTGTATCAATACTGGAAAGAGTGATAATTGCTACTGAACTTGAAAAACATATTTTCCTGAAAAATTGTTTTAAGAGAAAGATTTTATAAATTTCAACCAGAAGCAGTACTTGCTGCTCAGTCAATGAATGATGAATGTTTTCTGAATAATAAAGAAACTTCTTTCATGCTGATAAATCTGTTATTTTGGTATTTTGGGGGAGGTTTTTATTTTTCTTCCTTCAAATAAAAGTGATGTTTGACAATTCCATCATTCACGGTAAGGGTATTTTCTCTCTGAACAATTTCAGTTGGTGAACCCTTAGATGAGGTGAGTATAAATGCCCATATTCCCAAGAAACTGAACATTGGCTGCCTGATGACTGTATACAACAGCATGTATGAAACTGGCAGTTATAGATATGCCTGACATTATTATCTAAAATATAATGCTCTGCTATTTTGGGATTGAGCACTTTTGCCCAAGTATACTTAAAAATTATTTTTTAATAGATACTCATATTTGGGTAGACACACCATTTATTTATTAAACAATATATTTATTTATTTTCATCTATAGGCCTGAATATTTGAGAAACCTTACTAAAAAAATATGCACTATTTTTCATTAATAATTATAGTAAAGTTGGTTTAAAGAATCGAATACATAGGATACATGAGTGACTAATGAAAACCAGACAACGCAAAAGTAAAAGTACCAGAATTTCTTCTTTCTTTTTATCCATACCTCATTCTCTGACAATGCTTTAATAAAAGTGAAACATATTAGTTTGATAAACGTTTCCTATTTGTTCTTTATAAAGGGTGTTTCATTAAGACGGATTATATATAAGGGTGTTTCATTAAGACGGATTATATATAAGGGTGTTTCATTAAGACGGAGTATATATAAGGGTGTTTCATTAAGACGGATTATATATAAGGCTGTTTCATTAAGACGGATCAAAGTCAGCAGTAAATAAATCAGTGTTATAGGTGATAATTTATGTATTTCTCTTAAGTCATGGCAATTATGTGTGAAAAATAATATCACCCAAATATCCGCTAAAGAAAACGAAAAAAATCACTTGACGCTTAAACTTAATTCACATTAAAATCGATACAAATTATTGGAACACCCTTTATTATTGTATGTGTGTATATATATATATATATACTTTCCCTGACGATCCGTTTAGGTGAAACCTAGGTAGGTTTGTCTGGCTCACTAGGTGTATCTAGGTCTGCTCTACGGTTGTATTGAGCTCTTTTGTTAGTTAGTTGTTACTCGTATCGGGGTTTTTTCTTTGGGCTTCAGACCTGCATCTGTGCGATTTTTTTTTTGTCGGCAGAAGTCCATGTTTGTAGCTCTTTCTTTTTTTAAAACCTTTTTTTCCCTCGAGATTGATTTGATTAGCAAATCAAAAATTCGAGGGTTTTTCAAAACGAGTCTAGTTATCTATATTTATATGTATATATATATATATATATATATATATATATATATATGAATAATAAAAAATATCAAAAAATTAAAATTTTCAGACACACTGGGTTGTATATTAATATTTTTTTGTTTTATTATTTCAATTATGGCCATCATCGAGAGAAAAACAAATCCCTGCTTGTTAGTAGCAGTGAACTGCATAAGTGAATGTCTGTGAAGAAAGTGAACATTATCTGTAATTTTCATTTGTTTTTTATTGTTAATTTTGGTCACTCCTTTTTATTGGTTAAACGACCGCATTCAAATTGTTTTTAAGATAGCGGATGGGAGAAGCCGGAGTCTCAGATTTCCCTCCTTGGTCATTTTGACAGTTTTATTGGTTGCTGGGAAGGAGATGTGTGTGATAAGTGTATGTTATCTTTTAGCTGTTTGGGAGTGTGTGTGATGTGTGTATGTGCATATATTTGTATGAGTGTGTGTATATGTGTGAGACCTCAACACCTCTGCAAGTATTTCTGTTTTGTGCTGATGAGAAATGTGTGTAGGGCTTGATTTATGGGATTATATATTAATTCTGTGTTGTTAAATTTGTGGTTAAGTCCATCTGAACAAACTGTTTTGGGATGCAAAATCCATTTGTCTTCATGTTCCTCTAGTATTTTTCTAAGGTTATCTTTTCTGTCTATTTCTATTTTTAGAACATATACATTCTACACACACACACACATATATATATGTGTGTATATATATATATATATATATATATATATATATTGGTGCTCTTTAATGTGACATAAGAAAATATGAGAAACATGGATTACTTTGTGGTTGAATTGTGGATATGTTGGGAGCCTTTGACAATACAGAAGTTTGAGGAAGTTTCAGTTTTTCAGGAAGGTTCTCTTGGGAATGACAACGCCTGTTGGCAATATCAGTGGCAACTTCTTCCAAAAGATGTTCAGTTTCTGGAAAGAAAAAAACAAATGATATTTAAAAAGAAACAAACAAGCAGTTTGTTATGTCGGTAAAAAATTCACGAATGAGACAAATTCCGAAAATCTGAATAATTCTGAATTCCTAAAATATGTCTTGTCCGAAACAATTCACATCTGTGATTCTGCCACTGTATCATAGAATAATGTGGTGAATAAGGACACAGGGTAAGGGTAGCAGTTCTTAACTGAGAAAAATGAACTGACAAAGTTTAAATTGTAGCTGATGCTGGTTACATCTATTTTGTACTAAGACACTTCCTAAACTCAACAGTGTTCAAAAGCTATTTTGCGGCCTTGTGAGTGATGTGGGAATTCCTTTCCCACAGAAAAAATATTACTAGTCTCTCACTATTCTATTGCTATTTCCATGGCAGATGTGTATCCAAAATGCATTCTATGGCTCCACCAGTTCAGACCTTCACAGCTCGGACCAACCAGGCCATGTATGCCAAGTTTATTAATCATCATTCCCTTCATATTCCATTGGTAAAGAGGAAGATTCACACAGGCAGCTTCTCCCCAACAACTAAACAGACCTTCAAGACGGTGCTTCCCCAGTTACTACAACCCCTTTCCCAAAGATGAAATGTTGCAAGCGTCTCAACCTGAAAGAACTCTTTCATAACATTAAGCCAAATAATATCTAACAATTTCCTAAGTCAAACTGTATTCCAAAATATAACTTCAGCAAAACTACAACATAAAACACACATATCATCTGCCTGTAGTAATCATGTTCATGCAAACATGCATGTCCACAAAAGCTGAGTATCACCTGCCATGTATTCAATTGTGAAAGCAGAATAACATTTTTATTACATCCAAGCTCTCAAGAAAATTAAATTTCAGCATTAAATGACCCATAAGATGTTGATATGCCTTTAAACAAACAAATCTAATCAAACTTCCCAAGAAAATTAAATTTCAGCATTAAATGACCCATAAGGTGTTAATATGCCATTAAACAAACAAATCTAATCAAACTTTCCAAGAAAATTAAATTTCAGCATTAAATGACCCATAAGATGTTGATATGCCTTTAAACAAACAAATCTAATCAAACTTCCCAAGAAAATTAAATTTCAGCATTAAATGACCCATAAGGTGTTGATATGCCATTAAACAAACAAATCTAATCAAACTTCCCAAGAAAATTAAATTTCAGCATTAAATGACCCATAAGGTGTTGATATGCCATTAAACAAACAAATCTAATCAAACTTCCCAAGAAAATTAAATTTCAGCATTGAATGACCCATAAGATGTTGATATGCCTTTAAACAAACAAATCTAATCAAACTTCCCAAGAAAATTAAATTTCAGCATTAAATGACCCATAAGGTGTTGATATGCTGTTAGACAAACAAATCTAATCAAACTTCCCAAGAAATTTAAATTTCAGCATTAAATGACCCATAAGGTGTTGATATGCCATTAAACAAACAAATGTAATCAAACTTCCCAAGAAAATTAAATTTCAGCATTAAATGGCTCATAAAGAGTTGAAACAAATCAATCAATCAATCCTTGAAAACTACAATCTTAACTTTTTCAGGTGATGGGTCAATCATTATCTATCCTCCTTATTCTCATAATCCTCACTTACATCTACCCATTCTTCCATTGATATCACACACCTTATTTATCATTTCTAACTGTAAACACCTTCCCTGAGCGGCTCTTGAGCCTTGTATTAGGCGAATTTTAAAATAAAAAAAAATTTGCCTATTCTTTAATAAGTAATTTTTGTTTTAAATGCATAGACAAACTGTAGATATATAAATGTGCAAGATAGTATCTGACGGATCAGATTGTCTGACACGACACAGTGAATCAACTTTCTTAGCAGTAAAACTAGCAATTGATTCAATGTAACTGCTCCACTTCATGTCAGTGGAAAACATGAGAAGAAGGTGAACAGTGTTGCTCTACTGGAATTTAGCATCAACCATGCTGATGGCAGACATAAAAAGTTCTCTGTTGGAATCAAAGGAAAGCCGTTTTGTTTCGGAGCTGTTAAAACTTACACTGACTGGAGGGGGCACCTCGATGTGGTGTAATGGTTAGAAAGCTTGTCTTGCTAGATCAATTACAACTGAGTAGTGAGTTCGATCCTCACTGGGTGCCCCATAATTTCGGCCTTGTGCCACATCTAAGCCGGCATTAGAAAATCACTACACTGACTGGAGGTCTTTTTTGAGAGCAGTTGCTAGGTTTACTTTGTCGGATCTGTCAGACTTGCTACTAAGATTGGATTAAGTTGTTGTGTCATCTGTACAAACACTTTATTGGGAACTGATGATATTGGAAAGAGGTTGTTGGTATAAATTAGAAACAGTGGAGATCCAAGGATTGAACCCAAAAAGAAATCCATATTACAAGGAAATGACCAAGAAGTGTGCTTATTCAACATGACCTCCATTACACAATTTGTCTGGAATGACTGGATTAAGAACAAAATCCTCAAATTTTTACTCACCTTTCTCTTCTGTTTCAGGATAAGATGGAAGTTGGAATTTCCTGGATAGGGAAAAAAATACCATAATTATGAATTTTAAATCAAGTGAATGAATTAGTAAAATAATTATTTCTTGAAATTCAGTCATAATTTACATGCACAAAATAGCTGAAATATATCATGAAATCACTTTGCAAAACCATTTTCATTGGTAGAATATGTTGGTAGTTTTATCGTTATCAGAGTGGAAAGTGGAATCAGCATGTAGAGTTCAAATTCTAGCTTAATCTGGTGCATTCACTTTCACGCAAGTACCCTTGGAAAAGACATGGATCCAGCTCTTCTACCCCAAGAATGGTTTTGACATTTGGTTTTGATGGCAGCAGGTTCATATCACTTGTTATAATTTAGTATTTCATTTCTGAGATGAGTAATTGTTAGTATCCTTGTATCTCTTCAGATGACAGTAACACTTGTATAATCAACTGTACAAATCCACCATTATAATCAAATGCCAAAGCCATTGAACATAAAAGGCTCTAAAAACACATGACTAATGTCTTTTGGTACAGTATCATAGTAGATTTTAGAGTTCATTATACATCTGTAACTGCATCAAGTGTTTGTGAGTTCAATCCCGGGATCAACTAGTGAAGCACCTATTCAGTATAAATGACCAATAACTGAAATCATCATTTATTCAGTAATTGCATTTTGTGCTGATGTGGTCACCACTAACCTCCATTTCACAATTGTGGTTCATGGTGACAATCAAGGTAGAATAGTCCAATGGCTTGCTGGTTTATTTTGTACTGGGGATGTTGAGGTTACCCCATCCCTCCTCTCAGAAGTTAAAGAGGCAAAACCTACAAGGTAGCAGGTGGTTTGAATTCAGAGTGTTACTTCTCCTAGACTGGTTCCCAACCAAGGCTATAGGGCCCAGTCTGTCCTGCTATTTACCCATAGCTGGGGGGAAAAGATGCATTCTTACTTTCCCCAAGTGTATTAGCACATAAGTGAATGCAATGAACTCAACTGGAACATGAAATTGGCGCTCTGATTTCTCAAACCGAGCAGCTACCCATTACTCCACCATATCTTCTGACATCAAAGGGACAAAATATCACAAAAAAAATAGATATCCCATAATCAGTGGACACCTGATGATGGCCAGAGCATATATGGTCGAAACATTGTGTCTATAATAACATCTATATCAACCCAGATGCGATCATTAGTTTGAAATAATACAAGAATATTGATAATTATTTACCTCAGAATGAAAGACTAAATTAGCCAAACATGCGTGTTCTGGCAAATTTTAGCAGACAATGTTATTTTACTTATTTGAATAATTTTCTCATGTTTGTACTAATATAAATGTAAATGATGCAACCACTCAAATCCAAGGATACCAGTCTACTAGAGCAGCTAGCTAATCCTCATTGCAGATGCCTGTTCAGGCACATTTGAGTTTGTCCAACATCTACAGAGCCCACCTGTGGTTTATACTGCATATATGCTGAGCTGACCTTAGTTTCTGGGAGAGAGGGTGTGTTATCTAGCATGATTAACAGCCTGAACAAGGCTAGCATGCTCAAACCATCAGTTACCATAACTTGTGACTTTGTGCTAGTACAAACACTGACAGCTCCCAGGGGTCCTGTCAACCCAATTTCACTTACAAGACTTCGGTCAACCCATGGTATGGTTTTCAGGCACTTTCCAAAGGTGCCACATGCTATGATTGCCTCCTTCAGGCCAATGACATCAAGAAGCCAGCTTCTTGACAAATGGTGAGATTTGAACCAAGGTGTGATAGTCAAAAAGTGAATTTGAATTGCATTAATAATAATAATAGTTAATGCAGCAAACTTGCTATTTTTTCAGTTGTTTAAATTATTCAGTACAGTTTTAAGAAGAACTAATTAAACAGATTATTTTGACTTCTTTTTATAATACCTAAGTTTTTTTTGTTCTGTTCAATATATTTTTAATCATGTGAAATATCAGATGACAACAATGCTTATTATTATGAACACTGCAGATTTACTAACTTACAAATGAATTTTGACATGGCAGGTACAGATTCTTTCTATACAAATGGGAGAAACATTTAAACAATTTCCTGTTTTTATTATTATTATTATTATTATTATTAAAAAATAAATAATCATACAGTAAGCTTACTATGTTTTCACTTGTTTAAATAATTCAGTACAGTTTTAAGAAAGTCTAATTAAACAAATTATTTTGATTATTTAGATAATTCTGTAAATTTTTTTCAATAAATTTTTTATCAATTCCCTGATCTTAACCATGTGTATCTGTATTAATGAGTTAGAGCAGTGGGGTAAATTGTGACTGAGTGTTGAGAGGGTTTTTTTTACTAAATGTTCCCTCAATACAAGGTCAAAGAGCCACTCAAAGTAGAGCATTGCTGAATGAGGTTGTTGTATGGATGTAAGGGAGGCAAGATAGTGTAGACATTGAAGATATGTAGAATAGATAATAGTTGACCTCGACTTGAAGAAGTTAAGATTGTAGAGGTTAAGAAAGCATCCTCTCGGGAGCCTATTCTATAAGGTAGCTGTTCTCAGGAGGAAGCTGTCTGAGTGAAACTTTCTTGTTCTGGATGCTTCCCTGAACACTTCTTCCAAAGAGCTGTTACCTTGTGGAATAAGACTCCCAGGAGGATGCTTCTCTAATCACTACAATCTTAACTTCTTCTAGTCTTCCCCTGGACACTGCAACCTTGTGGAAGAGAAGAAAGTAGAAGTTCTTGGGAAGGAGCTAAGTGGAACTTCCTCCTTACTAATGGAATATGAAGAAAATGATTCAAGTCTGGTCAGTTGTATCTTTAAAAGTTTGAATGATACGGGAGCTAAGGCAACTTGGGAGTCACATCTAGATATTTATGAACACTCTCAATTGGAGACCATCTGAAGAGACATGGTTATTCGACCTACAGGTGGGCTTATGGCCATATCACGTTGAAACACCAGTTACTATATGATCACTGAAGTTAAGCCTCATCAGTAGCTAGAATGGTGATCACATGGGAATTTTTTTTTTTTTTTTTTAAGCGATTCACCCCAACCAAGGCAAGAAGCCACTAGGACACAAGGGGTTACAGAAAATTTGGAGCAAGAACTGAGGAAAGGATGAGGAGAAGGATAGTGGATAGATCAAGGTAACTGGAGATGTCGATTGACATTACATTTGAATAGCTGGAGATTATAGCTCTCAAGGAAACTGGAATAGGGAAGAGGGTTCCACAGGCGAGAGGTGTGAGACATGAAGCTATTGGCGTAGAAGAGACGGCTACATTTAGTAGTTTCGACAGTGAAAGGGTGAGAGAGGGATGCCAGCCTCGTAGGGCGCTTGAATTCATGAAGTCTGGGAACCAGCGAATGCAGCTCCGCAGAGCAATTACCATGAAAGTATTTGTAGAAAAGACAGAGAGAGGCGATGGCGCATCTGTGAGAGAGCGACTGTGACGAGATGCCAGAACAGGGCCAATTATATTGCATATCCGCCTTTGTATCTCATCAAGAACCCCGAGGCAAACAGAAGGGGATCCAGACCATATATGGCAGCAATACTCCATGCAAGGGCGAATTGTTGATCTGTAGATCTGGAGGATCGATTCCGGGGAGAAAAATTTCCTGGCGCCTTACAGAGAGCCAACTTTCCTTGTGGTGGACGAAGCAATTGACTCAATGTATTTGTTCCATCTCAGGTCAGCAGTTAACGTGAGACTGAGCAGCTGCAGAGAGGTGCTCTCAAGAAGTTGAGCGTCAGACATTCTAATGGAGGGCAGGGAAGGATCTCTGTGGTGATTAATAGAGAGCAGTTTTGTTTTTGAGGCATTAAAGTTGACCAGAATATCAGGGTCATGGATTTGACATTGATGTAATGGATAATAGTTTGGAATTGTAAAGCAGAGAGCCAAGTTTGAATTCCAGTTGTGTTCATTATATTGACTTATACGCAAATCCCCTAGCAAAAGGTATGAATCCACCTCTTCTGCCTCCAGCTATGGGTTAATTAGTAATACTTGTATCACTAAAACCATTATTATAATTTAATAAATATGTCTTTTTTAATTTTTAGTATCTTTAATTTAAATATATTGTAGTTAATTTTCATTTAATAAGGCATTATCTCTATCTATAAAAGGCAGGATGTGTGTGTGTGTGTGTGTGTGTGTGTGTGTGTAATCAATGCACGAATGCAATTTTCGATGGATTTGCACCAACATTTACATGCACATGCTCCAAGTTAGTGAGAAGGCCAAGACCAACTGTGCATTTCCCAACTCCCGTCAATAGTGGAAATAATCGACTTTTTCATGCTTCTACAGCAGTTTTCATGTAGTTTGCGGCTATTTTCTACTGGCCAGAGTGAGAACCTATAGCTGGCTGCCACAAATAGGCAGGAAGATTCTATTGGCCAGCGTGAGAGCCAACAGCTGACTGACACGAATGTTAACTAGCATGCTAGCATGCAAAAAAATTGATAGCTGCATTCGTCACAAGTGGGAAAAATTTAAATCTGCATGGCACTTTACTCCAATTGGCTCATTCGCTTGCTTAAACTCAACGTTCATTCTGATTCCGCAGAACTAGGTTGGGTGTGAAAAAGTATTTGTTGTTAATATTCTTTTTTCATTCGGTTTTTCAGTTACAAGTCCTTTTTTAAAGCTGATCGTTTTGTGTTCATTTTGTTTAGTTCTTTTTTCGTAACAGATTTAATGTTTAGTATGGAGCTTAGAAAAAATTTGCAGTGTGAGATAGGCAAGAAGTAAGGCATGTAACAACATCAGCACGGCAGAGGGCACTCGTTTAAAGGCAAGGAAGGGCAAAAATATTTTAAGTCAAGTGATAGTGATTGCTGTATGAGTCGTACAATTTTTGAATCAAGCACGGGCAACGCTGGGTCATGCTGCTAGTTTCTGTTAAAGTAACATCATAATTTTTGACAAGATAAAATGGGTAGTCGAGGGTTAGTAATTAGTATAAATATTACAGATGAATAGTTCTGTTACAAAGATAGCACAAATATTTACATTGATTATTTCCCATGGAATTAAGGCTTGTGGCTATGTCATGTTGATACTCCGGTTCCAGTATGATTACTGAAGTTAAGCAATGTCAAGCCTGGTCAGTACCGAGATGGGTGACCGCTTGTGAATTCCAGCTGATGTAAACTTGGATATGCAGGTGGTGCAATGGATAAGAGTTCGCAATTGTTAATCAAAGTTCCAATTCCAGTTGTGTTTGTTATATTCACTTATGCGCAGAATCCACCTCTTCTGCCCCCAACTATGGGTTAATTAATAAGATTTGTATCATTAAAACAATATTGATCTCCAAAAAATAAAATAAAATTGCATATAAAATATTTAGATTTCAGCATTAAATAACCCATAGAGATTGATATGCCGCTATTATTATCAATATCAATTATCAATCTGAAGTTATTTCTGATGATGTCCCGCCTGTGAGATTATGCATTGCTTTTATCAAAAGCTGTTACCATATTTTGCATATTTGGCTGTGATGCATGTAACTGGTATACCTTTATCAGACTGTGTGTCATGTTGGGTATATTGGGCTTTGTATAATTGTAATTATAATTTTATTGGCGTGATGAGATCTTACTTAATAATAATGATATAGTGGAATTGTTAATTGTGTACAGGAAATGAGCTTTGAAGTAAAGGTCTGTAGAAGAAAGAAATATACCCTTATATAATAATAATGATAATAATAATAATAATAATAATAATAGCAACAACAATAATAATAATAATAATAAGTGCTCTTATGGCTTCTGATCATTGTTGGAGGGTATAAAATGTACCTGTTTTGTCTGGGTAAATTTAAGATGGGTTACTTCTCTTATTGAGTCACTATACCACACCCATCCAGTGTTGCACACAGAGCCTTGCTTGTGGTGTTGAGGCTTCAAGGTCATAAGGTGTATATGACAAGATTGGGGCAAACTAGAAGATGACACATAGTTTGCGATTATCCACATTAGCAGTTGGGATCATCATCGTTAGCATATCTCCATTTCTGGCAGGTGACTCTTCAGTGACCAACAGCTGTTCAAAGCCAAATTAGACAGGACCAGAAGGGCTAGGCAGTACTGGAGCCAGGAGAAAGGGATTTTGTAGGGCTGAGAGAGAGCCTGTGTTCTACGTTGTTAAGACGACTGCAACAAAGAGACAGATGCTGACTAGGATCACTTTTGTTCAGTAGTTTGGCTGAGTGTAAAAAGCTATGTCTTGACTTGAGCTTCTTTGCCATTGCTCACAGCCATGGAATGGATGATGAAGATTCAACTTCTTGAGCTAGGAGTGAACTGTCACTCTTATGTAGAGGGGAGCAAGTAGAGGTGATGTACTTTGGTTGGCTTGATAAACCCAGTGATCAATTTGCAAGCGGTGTTTAAGGTAGGGCTGATTTTCCTTTTGTGAGATGACCTGATCCACACTGAGGAGTCATATTCTGGTGTGGTTCAGATTGTACTGGCTTACTGTAAATATCCTTTTAACTTCAATATCACAGATACACTTGTCAGTAATATGATCTTTAAATATTTGGACATGTCCACTTTGGGCTGATAAACTTTGCATCGCTTGTTCATGAGCGGGAGTAGTTGGAAAGCATCATAACCAGGTATCGAGAGGGTTGATTTTTTTAAGATTTAGCAATGATTTCTGTCTGAATTTCTGAGATGAGGCATTATCATTGTTTACACTATTTATATTTGTACTATGGTTTGTCAATTTGGTGACATAGTGGTTATGAGTTCAATTCCTGGATCAGGCAGTGCGTACTTGCACTTAGTGGAAATGGATAAGCAATAATTGAACAGTACTAAATAAAAATACTAAATAAAGAACTAGATGATATCCTCCCACCACTCCAATCTATGGGGCCCCCACTGTACTATATCTCAATTTTCATAAGATAGTATTTATATAAGATTTTATTGTAACCTATTTATGTACAATAATGGAACATATGCAATATAAGTGAACAATTCAACTAGAAAAATTGAAAATAAATACAATGTATCTAAAAATTAGAAATTCAATACAAGTCATACCATTTTAAATAAATCAACAATGTTTTTCAGCAATTTTTCACTTCAACATCAGATTTTTCTTGTTAAGGTGAATACATTCAACATTATGTAAAAAAATTAGTGAATTTTATATAGTGTTTTTTTTTTATTTAGATTTAGCATAAGCAAAACAAATTCACGGATCTGGACACAAAAATAAAACCACCAGAATGTCATTGGAATCCGTGAAAATTTTTCATCCTTTAATAGTCATTTGTGCTTAGATTAATTTGTAATGCACGTAAATGTAGGTAGAATAAAAATGAAATATTGATAAGACAATGAGGGTCAAGAAGCACTGCCCTGGACCCTCAATCAGGCTTGGGACCCCCACCCACCAGTCAGGGGGTTTGGGGTAGTACACACATGCACTGTCTAGACATGAGCAGTGGGATAGAACAGTATATTCCCATAAATTATATAAAGGGTACAGTTCAGAATTTCTTGTATGTTACCTGATACACCTGAGGAAGGCCAGAGAGCACAACGACTGAAACATTGTGATAACAACAATGATGAGAAGAATAGTCCAAATATAGTGTAAATAATTTAACGATCAGTCAGTGAAAGCGGCTTGAAAGTTACATGTAGTTACTTGTTAGCACATACAATTGGAGATCATCTGAGCAGATCAGATTACCCAACCTGAAAGTATTTCTAATTGAGCCACACTTATCCATTGCTTTTATCAGAACATGTCACAGTTTTGTGCCTTTTTGGTAATGATGCATGTGTCTAGCAAAGCCTTATCAGACTGTGTGTCATGAGGGGTATATTAGGCTTTGTATATTTGTACCTCATAATCACAAACAAAGAAGGGGACCAAATAACAGAATTGAAAAATATTAACTATTTTTCCCCATTCCAAAAGTGTGGTCCTGTTTATAATATAAATACAATGTCAAATTGATCCCAGACTTCTTAAAGAATTATCAGTACTTAGTTTTTATTTACAAGTGTCAAATTTGAAACTGTGCCTACATCATTGACAATTGTATACAATTGAGGTTGTCTTTTTTTCCCAAACATAAGAATAGTCAAAACAATAATCTGGAAACTCGAGTCATATACTTAAATAGCCCCACTAGACTGAGACTTTCATATGGCTGTCATGCATGGCCTCAAGCCCATTCGGAAATATCTAAATTGTCAGCCGTATACAACCACTTTCTAAGATCAATGATTAAAAATGGCTTTGAGCGAGTGAAGCCTTGGCAAAGACCATTCTTCTTCAGATATTGCAAACTGGCGCTATATAATCGCAAACAAAGAACTGTACTAAATAACAGATACCACATCACTTGAGGACTTTCAATAACAGCAACAACTAAAATGGATATCAAAGATGACATCATGACATGTTGACGTTCTACACCATTTCAAATAAAAGGTTCAGAAGGAAAACCATCATCAATACTGGAAGGAATGATCACAGAATGTGATGCAAGGTCAAAGTTAAATATGGGTTTTCAGCAGTAGTGTAAAAAATTGCTCAAGCACCTGGCAATGACCCCAGCCCCATCCCAAATATTTTCAGCATGTACATGTCCCTACCAAAGGCGACACAAGATTGAGGTTTATAATGGGCTTAACAGAAACATAGTGGAAAAATTGCCCAAGCTCCCTTAGTACTTTCCCTTTTGGGGACACCACAAGCACTGGGCAATAAATCCAGCTCCTCTCTCAAGGACAAAAATCCCCCAAGCCCCTGCAACCACCAGTTGCATTAGCCTCAGTAGCGAGTACCAATCCCTCTCTCAAGTGCCATGAGAGGGTGCAGCCTCAGGCAGCTGTTCCCCAGGGCTGGACACCTCACAGTGTTATCTTCCCCAGAGCCATAACCGAGTCACACACTGCCTGAAGGCAGAGATGCAAATGAGGGATGATCAAACCTGCCCAAAGGAAAGGTACTATCATATCAAAGTGCTCAACTGCTTGTGTTGTACCAGTCTTCTTATCAACAAATGACATTTCTAACATTAACAGTAAAATTTAATTTGCATAACAATTTTTTAATAAATATATCTTCTGTGTTATTTATAATAAAAAATTTAAAAATAAATTTAAAAATAAATATTGTTGTCATCTACATTGTTAAGATGACTGCACCACAGGGACAGATGCTGACTGTGTCGTGACTTGAGCCTCTTTCATATTATTACATTAACTGAATGGAACTGAAAATCATTTTATGGAATTAACTAAATAAGTTAAAATAATCTATTTAATTATTTAAAAAAGTGAAAAAAAAATATTCCGTTTGCTGAATTTATTTTTTATTATTATTATTAATAATAATAATTATAACAATAATAATAATAATAATTTTTTTTTTTTTTTTTTTTTTTGTCAGTGGAAAGTGTCATGATGCCATTTCTAACCTTAGGTCCCTGGGCCGGACCCGGAAAGAAATGTGTAAACGTCAGAAATCAAAGAAAATAAAAATAATAATAATATATTAACATTACAAAATTATTAAAATGTCTCTCATGGTCAACTTTATATAGCTTTGTCCAGAGTAGTAAATTCAAGTTGACTTAGCACAAGGACAAAAAAGATCTATAAAATAGGTGTCTGGCTGGAAATGTGGTTTATACAGAAATTTTAAACAGGCAAGAGAGCTTTCATGGCAAGTTAACTTTCCTCTACTCATAAGATGGGCTACTAATAATAAATGAATGTAGAAAATGGTTATAAAAGAATATAAGAATAAGCATGACTTGATAGGGGAAGTTGATTCACTTGGAATCGTTCAAGTGATTACATTTTGACGACACAAACCAATACTATACAGACAGACCAGAAGCTGTTCGAAAGAATATAACATAGAATCCTGTGGGAATTGGAGATTCACACACAGGAGTATAGCCTTGGTAGTTGTAAGCAAGAACATGCATGACAGTGGATTTGATTGCTCTTGAAGGACACAGGGTAATCTTGAAAGCCAGTGAAAAAGGGGGATATATCAGAGATCTGAACAAGTTGTGGAAGATGATGGTGACAGTTGTGCTAGTTATTATTGGAGTAATGGGAGCAATATGAAAGAACCAATGAGAAACAACTGGGAATCATGGGAGGAGTCAAGACCATCCAAATTAGAGCATTACTGAAAAAAATATATATTGATGAGACTTGCTGCCACTTGGTCTCAATTGTAAGCCATCTGATACTACTGAGTATCAGTCAGTGAGTGAATAATACTACTAATACTACTACTAATAATAATAAATAGAAGAAGAAGAAGAAGAAGAAGAAGAAGAAGAAAAGAAAAGCAAGATAATTATTTCGACTTTGTCAGGAAATTATGAAACGTGACAGTCACACCAATTGTTACTGGAGTGTCAGGAGTAGCCTCAAAATTGTCTAGGAAAAGTTTAGACGAGAGAGAGGAATCAGGGAGACAAATTTTAAAGAATCAAGAGACAACAGCTCTGTAAAATCAGCTAGGATACCGAGGAATGTCCTGGAGTGTTGAAAAACCAAGATGTGAATTAAATTTCTACAAAATACAAATACTACGAATGCGAAAAGCCCAGGAAATAATAATAATAATAATAATAATAATAATAATAATAATAATGATAATAATAATAATGATGATGATGATGATGAAAAGAAAGCAAGAAAGAAAGAAAGCAAGAAAGAAAGAAAGAGAGAAAGAATCAAACGAAACCGTCAACGTTTTCTTGTGATGGATTGTTTATATTACCTTATGTAGCCAGGCAGCGGGGCTTTTGTTGGTCTTTTCAAGTTAGAAAAAGGCGAACTCATCTTGTGTTTTAAAAGTAAATGAATGCTTTATTTTATCGTTGTTAATACTTCGTTCGTTTCTGCATTTCTAGGAAGAAAAAAAAATCGGGGAAATCGCCCCAAAAAGAAGTTAATATTTAAATAAAAAATATTACGGCACCTAAAATCCGATTTGTTGCTAAGGACGCCATCTTCCTTCTTGCTAATGCGCGTGCGTAAAGTGTACAAAAACATCCGGCCCGGTTACAGATAAACGAAACCGGGCATAAAAAATAGTTTCCCTAGATCAATATTGCGTTTTGGGGGACATTTATTATTGTTATTTTTTTTTTAATTCACAATATAATAATTAAAACGAATTTCATCGTTATAACTGTTAATTTCTAATACACAAGATTTGGGTGGCACAAACGGCTTAATAACTGTTACGAACAAACTTAAAATAGTTGATAAAGATACAATTATTATCCAGAACACTAACAGTGATGTGCAGTGGTTTGGTGATTCCCAGGGCCAAATCCTTGATTGAATGTTTCTAAAAGACCTAAGTAATAGGCTATACTACTGAGAAACATGAGAATGGAAGGCTGCTAGGAAATCTGTCCTGACTTTCCCGCATCAAAGGGTTGAGGTTAAAAATAGGGTTGAAGTTTAAAAAATTGCCTCAAAGCAAGATTAGAGCGGACAAACTCTCTCTTTTAGGCGCGTACGAATAAAGTAAAAACTCCTGCTCGGTGAGTAACAACAAAAGAAGAAAGTGTTTATTTACAACATATACAGAAAAAAGGTAAAGGGATAAAAGGACACTTAGTAGAGAAAGAAAGGGGAAAAGAGAAAATGTTCTTAACTTAAAAAAGGCTTGCTCAAAATATTTCTCTGAGCGCCTAAAGAGTTCTTTAAGCGATTAGATATTATTGTTAAGATTCAAATAGATACACTCACAGTTCTTGTAGAGTTGGAAATTTTTTTGCAGATGAAGGAATCCTGCAGCTGAGTGAGTTTTAGGTCGACGACAGAAGTCCACTGGGCGAGTCAGAAGGAGTGGTGAAAGGATGCAGCTTTGGATTGGTCTTGAATAGTGGACCGACGTTCGTTTTTGACAGCCCTTTTTAGTAGTTCTTCTTTGGTGAAAGAGGTGCTGGAGCTTCCTAATGTCGACCTCACAGACGGTGGGCAGAAATCTCACTGTCGAAATAGGCAAGATTCTCCAAATTTATGCAGTTTTGATAGGCTCCGATGGATCGGGGACTTTTCCCTCCAAAATCGTTGTACAAATTTCCTGGTCCCTCTATTGGTCAGAAAACACATTCTTATCTCTGATAAGAATCAGGGCCCTGGGAGCCGGTTTCGAAGGTACTGAAAACAGGTTGAAGTGAAGAAGCTGTGAGGTTTCTCCCAGACTTTATGGCTCCATGGAAAGAATAATGGTGGTGGAATTTTTTTTATTTTCCAGCTCTCTCCTTAGTCAGAAAATATATTCTTATCTCTGATAAGAATGAAGGCCTTGGGAGCCGGTTTTGAAATTAAAAAGAGGTTGAAGTGAGGATAGAAAAATAGCGAGAATGTGGACTTGTGAAATTGTTGTTCTCAAATTAAATTCCAACAAGGCATTTTAAATACGTAGAAACTAATGAAACATGAAATAAACACTTTATTCCAATTAAATACAAACTAAATTTTTATTTCACTCTTTGATTGGAAGCTCTTCTAACAAGGATGCTCGGGTCCGTCGCTACTGATCCAGAATTTATCCTGGCAGCAAACCGCCCGCATACGGATAGAAAATGAATTCAGTAAATATACAAAAATAGAAAGGACATAAGAATGATTCTTCTTAATCTTACTCTTACAGGACTTATTCTGTAGAGGACCGTGTGTAGTATTAGAAATACGTGTGTAACTCCTGGTAGAATATTAAAAAGTCCAACTACAAGAAGATTGCCGAACTCAATTTAAGTCAAACTGAAGATGTAAAGAAGACAAACAAAACCAATATATATAAATTATTAGGAAGATTTGAAAATTATATTTAATTAATTCATCGATAGAAACCTCAACAGAATGCAGTGGACGGCTGTTTCGTTCTACATTTGGGACTCATCAACAGTGAGCATCCACTACCGAGAATTGAAACCTGACAGTTAGGTTGTCAAGCAAACACCATACCAACTGTTCCAATGGGCCTCGGTGCCGAAGATATTCCAAATCAGACTCAACTTAGCGCCGCTCGCTCACATATTCCGTGGCGGAAACATACTGCGTTCTCTGTAACCATAGGACTGTGCCCCCACGGCTACTCTCACCAAACCGCTCCTACTGCCGTCCAGTGCTTTCTGCATTCTGTTGAGGTTTCTATCAGACTCTTAATTAAATTAAATATATATATATATATATATATAGTATTTACCGCCATATTGTCTCCTAGTCGGACTATTGTCCTCATCTTTGTCGCCATATTGTCCCAACGCTATATATATATATATATATATATATATTATATCATCATGTTCCCATTACTGAATTTTAACTTTTTGTTAAAATAGAACGAAATTTAAAGTCTAATGGACTTCTTCAGGTGGTTGGAATTTCGAACTAACCCTTTATTTCGATCAATGGGGTTGGATATCAGAGGTGGAGATTTCAGTTCCAGTTGCCATGAGAACTTTTGAAGGATGTCAGTTATCAGTTCTCTCCTGCTAATTTTCACTCTGAAAGTTCTCCACTGCCTTAACCATGGTTGAACTCACCTTCTTTGGGTCTGTCACTGGATCTAACCAACTCCCCAGTTGGTTCGAAAAAAGGTGAGACCCATGCAAGAACTTGGTTGGAGAAAATTTGGTTCAATCAACGATCTTGCTCCCTTCAGAAGGTTTGTTCTTCAAACATGAAGAAAAAGAGAACTGAATTTGTGAGTTCTTCTGAATCAAAAGCCAAAGAGGTAATGAAATAAATAATTAAATGGGTTTCAGACAAAATCCATAAATATATAAAAAAAAATAAAATAAAATGTGTGTGTGAAATTTGTGAATGTTCTTATTTTTGTTGAAAATTTATTTACAAAAAGAAATAAAAAAGACAAACTGTAAAAGAGGGTGATTTAAACATTGTCCAAATATACAAAACAAATTAAATCTTATGGGGAATTATTACAAATATTAAAAAACTTATATATATATATATATCAGATTTCATTAAAACAAACTGTAAAAATAAATGTAAAAACTTGAGATTTTCTTTACAAAAATCAATTAAAACTTGAGTCATGTTTTGGCCTGATGGTAAGACACAAATCTTTATATATATTTAATTTTGGGAGCTATATATTTTTGACAGACAGACACAGGAAGTCCATCTTCCACAAACAGACTTGGAACAAATTGCTCGCAAAGATGGGCATGGCTGTCAGAGCTGAAAATCCAAAATTCACAAATTTTTAGGATGTTGAAAAAGACTTCTGCATGATTTATCCGAAAAATATGCAGGATTTCTGTGCAATTCAGCAACCAATTTAATTTCTGTCTACCAGAATGACATGAAGCAGCTTCTTTTATGCTTCAGAATGCTTCAATTTTAATGTTCTGTCACTTGAAACACTTGCAAGTTCTTCTTCTTCTGTTAATGCAAATCCATCTTCCAGAGACAGGCTCTCTTCAGAGCTGAAAAACTGTTAATTCAAAATCTGCATATGAAGGCGCAGTGCTTTCTGTGCAATTGCAGGATATTCCTATTTAACCAACAACCAGAATGACTCAGGCTAAGCTCTTTCAATTTTAATGCTGGAAACACTGGCAAGTTCTTCTTCTTCTGTTAATGCAAAATGTTCTTCAGATGGCTCAAATTCCAATCATAGTACTTGTGTAACTTCTTGCGGAACCCCTGGGCTCTACTGGCGGAACGCTAGCATTCCGCGGAATCCTGCTTGAAAACCACTGGTCTAGAGTTTTGGAGGTGCACCGTTGTTCATAATCGGAGTATAGGCTGATCATTTATGTAGAATGAAGGTTGGTCCGAGAAGCGACTCCTGGTTGTCGCCTACATTGATTGCTAGGGCCGTTAACAAATACCTTCCGTGATTTATCCGTTTGGAAAAACTCTTCTATTAATTCCCTAATTAGAGAGCTTGTGCAGTAATCTTTTATGCCACACTTTGTCAAAGGTCTTTGGGACATTTAGTGCGGTAGCCCTTGAGATATATTTATTACCTCGTGCCTCACTGATTCTGTGAGTAATGGTAGTTAGAACATCAGCAGTGGATTGAGTCGGTCTAACCTCGTACTGTTTGTCGCTCAAGAGGTTGTTTCTATTTAGGTGATCAATAACCTTCTTATAAAAGTTTGCTAATGACGCTAAGTAGATTGATGGGTCTATAATGAGATGGGGATGAGAGCTCACTCGCGTTCTTGAAAAGCGGGCATACACTTGACACTTTTTACAGACTTGAGAGGGATTTCTCCTTCAAGCAGCGGTTAAATAATTTCGCCAAAATCAATAATAATGACAACCACAGGGATTTTGCCTTTCTTAGCGTGAAGACTTTTTATCAGTCTTGAGACTTCCCGGGCTGTAATAAAAATACTACTGTGATTGTATTCAGTGAGATGAGGAAAGTAGGGAAGGGGATGGTCTATGTCATCTAATGTTGAGTTAGAGGCAAAGATCTAGGCGAAGATATTCGTCTTCTCTGATGAGGATGAGATGACATGTAAGATTTTTATAATAGTTGGCACAGATGCGACGGAAGAAAAAATGTAGACAAGACGCTAAATTAAAAAAAAAGAAAAGAAAAAAGGTAAGGGTAAGATAAGATCCAGAGACGGATATGCAACGTAATTGGCCCTGATCTGGCATCTCGTCTGCAGTCGCTTTCTCACAGACGTGCCGTCACCTCCCTCTATCTTTTTTACAAATACTTTCATAGTAACTGCTCCGAGGAGCTGCTTTCGCTGGTTCCCAGACTTCATGAATTTAAGCGTTCTACTAAGCTGGCATCTTGCTCTCACCCTTTCACTGTCGAAACTGTTAAATGTAGCCGTCTCTTCTACTCCAATAGCTTCATGTCTCGCACCTCTCACCTGTGGAAATCCCTCCACTCTTCCTGTTTCCCTGATAGCTATAATCTCCAACTATTCAAATGTAATGTCAATCGACGTCTCCAGATGCCTTGATCTATCCCCTATCCTTCTCTTCATCATTTCCTCTATCAATCCAATTTGCTCTCGCTCCAACTCTCTGTAACCCCTTGCGTGCTAGTGGCTTCCTGCCTTGCTTGGGATGGAATGCTTAATATATATATATATATATATATATATATATATATATATATATATATATATAGAGAGAGAGAGAGAGAGAGAGAGAGAGAGAGAGCCATCTCTTCTACTCAATAGCTTCATGTCTCGTACTTCTCGCTTGTGGAACTCCCTCTCCTTTTCTTGTTTCTCTGAAAACTATAATCTCTAGCTATTCAAATAGATCAAGTCTCCAGATGCCTTGATCTATCCCCTATCCTTCTCTTCATCCTTTCCTCTATCACTCCTCTTTGCTCTAGCTCCAACTCTCTGTAACCCCTTGCGTGCTAATGGCTTCCTGCCTTCCTTGGGGTGAAACGCTTTAAAAAAAAAGGACGTTAATTAACGTCTTTTGGCATTGAGTGTTTTAATAAATCGTTATGCATACAGTTGTGTTTCCATTCAGCAAGGAGGCGATCTGTCAATTTTCTAAAAGAAACAATCGACCTGCCCTTTCATAAGACGCAGCTGCACAATATCTTAAAATTACGAAGAAAAATCGAACAATTGATGAAACTGTTTAATGTCAGTCCTTTACAAAACCCTGACAATAGATTCTGTCGAAAATTGCATCATAGTTGATCGACATCTGTTTCTCTACACGGATTAATTTGTTAGCTGAAAAGTAAAGCCAATACACTGCAAGCTGAACTCAAATATCACCAAATGCACGCTCACATAAAAGAAATGAAAAAGAGACACATGTAGGCATGTAAATCGTGTAAATTATATCAGATTTTGAAGACGAAGAATTATTATTACTATACGCGGTTTCTATTACGAACAAATGTAGCGTTGCAGCTCAGACCATACAACAGGTTCCTTCTCAGGGAGCGGCTTTTTCTAGTCGAACGCAAAATGACTCCTTCGTCACACACGAAATAAAATCACGAGACAAAGATCTAGCAGTAGGCAAATTTTATTCTTGTTGTAACCTTTTGCTTATATAGGTAGAGATAGGCTCAACTCAACCAAAATTTTAGATACTCTACCTTCCGTTTGATTGGCCGAATATTAATCGGTGTACGGGCGTACGCCTTTGTTTTTGCGTCGTAGCAAGCGATGCTGTTGTCCCTCTGCGTGCCATTTTCTGTTCGGTTGCTAATGACCACTGTCTTATAGAGAACATCGTTCTTCGTCTTGTCAGCTTTATCTAAAAAAAAAAAAGTAATTCATCGAATACTCAGGAACTAGCATCACCCAGTGACCTTCTTTATCAGGATCGTTTGAGTAAGTTCTAGGGAGGTCAACTCCATTAATCTGACCTTCGCAAAGACATAATTGTCAAAGCGATTTCTGATTTCGCTACACAAATCTACCAATAGAAAACAGCTCGCCAGTTTTCTCCGAAGAAGTTAGATTACTAAAGATGAAGTGGTGCTCTGTTGATAACAGATTTTCATAGTTGGGTTCAGAATGTTCTTGAACAAAAAGAAACTCAATAACAATTAACCAACTGTGCCAAGAAGTAAGACTTATGAAAAAACATTTCCAGGACAGAAACTGTAGTTGGAATGAAAATAGCGATAGCATATAACCTGGATCTATTGTAAAAATTCAGTATCTGCAAGTAACAAAATCTAAACGCTTCAGATATCTCTATGTATGCATCATTTTTAACAAATTTAGTGTAGGAGATAAGGAAACTGAAGGAGATACTGTGTTAGGAGTAGTTTCGCCTAATACCGCAAGTTGCTACGAAACCAAAAATATTAGCCAAAGAATTCTAATAATTTTATCAAGTAGACTCATTATATGGATGTGTAGTGGAAAGAGTTATGAGATGTGAAGGAAGAGGTGACTGGGTGAGCAAAAAGAGAGAAAGAGGAATTATGTCCCTTCCTGGGTTAGTGTGTATGTATAGCTGGTCACTCGTATTCGAGGAGGCCCGTCTAGTAGGGAGGCTAGCCAATCCCTATTGCAGACGCTTGCTGGTCTCTCTTGTCACAAGACAGTGATTTCTCCCTAGATTCAGCTTCAACTACCAACAACGATCATCCTGGTATCAACCAACATCAACAACCACCAAGCGATCATCTTGGCAACAACCCACATCAGCTTCAACTCCCAACAACGATGATCCTAGCAACTACCAACACCAACCTCGACCATCAATGCCTGCACTAAAACTTCTGCACCTCCACCGTTCCGACCATCTTTATTTCCTTTTTCTTTCCCTGAATAAATTAACATTTATCATACATATCCTCGTTCTGTCGTCTATATTGTTTCACCGTCAGATTTAACGTCTTCAAAAATGTCAGCGGGCCTCTTGCGACCTCGTTCACCCCTTTCTGTGATACGGGGCCGCACGGAGCGCCCGCTACACTATAATAACAGTTTGTTTACCCGACCAATCGTACTTTTTTTAATATTGTAAAAGACTGTTAAGGTAATATCTTCATCAGTTTGAATTTAATTTATGAATGTAATTTGTAATTATTTTTAGATAGATAGATAATTTTATTCTTTATGTCTTAGTGGGAGGTATATTATCGAGAAGTCTTTTGTGATATGGAGGTGGTGTTGATGGGGTCAATGGTTCGTTTTGTAATGTGGGGCTTCGTATATTTTCATAATCATTGTCGTTGGATGCTTTGGTCTTCAGAAAAAGACGACGTATGTTTCTTTTTTGTTACGTCCTTCTTTTAGAACGATGTGGGAAACAGCCTGAGTAGGTATCCTTATTATTTTTCCTTTTGCTAAGCAAATGTTGCATGAAAATAAATTCTTTGTCATTCGGTTTAAGTACAGCCAGTTCCACGCGTGTAATATGATTTTAGTTTTCATTGTCCCTGAACGTAATTGTTCTTATCTTTTATGTTAGGCGGAGAGATGCATTTGTAAAGCGTGTAATATGACATTCTTGTCTGCGAATTAATATAATATTTCTAAAGTTTGATATTTAGAAGAGAGATTCATTTTTAACGCGTGTAATGTGACTTTTTTTTTGTTTGTGGCATAACATGATGTCACCTAAGCTTTATGTTTCGAAGAGAGATAAAATTATAATGATTGTAATAAGACTTTATTTTCTGTGGTTTCACATATTTCATTTGCTTTATGTTTAGAAGAGATATCCATTTTATTAACCCGTGTAATATGACATTATTGTCAGTGGTATAACATGATGTTTCGACTGCTTTATACTTAAAAGATAGACACATTTTTAATGCTTGGAATAAAAAAATTCTTGTCTGTGGCATAGCAATGTTTTTTATGCTTTATGCTTGGAAGAGAGACTCATTTTTAACGCTTGGAATAAAACATTCTTGTGTGTGGCATGACATGATGTTTCATGCGCTTTATATTTAGAAGAGAGACCCATTTTTAACGATTGAAATAAAACTTTCTTGTCTATTGCATGACATGATGTTTCATATGCGTTCTCTTTGAAAAAAGAGACACGTTTTTTACGCTTGTGATAAAACTTTCTTGTCTGTTGTATGACATGATGTTTCATATGCTTTATGCTTAGAAGAGAGACCATTCTTAACGCTTGTAATAAAACTTTCTTCTCTATGGCATAAAATGATGTTTCATATGGTTTATGTTTACATGAGTGACCTATTTTTAACGCGTATAGTATGATTTTCTTTTCTGTTATTTAAAATGATTTTTGTTATGCTTAATATTTAGAATAGAGATCCATTTTATTGACGCTTGTAATATGACTTTCTTTTCTGTCGTTTGACATGATGTTTCTTATATTTTATGTTTAAAATGATTGAAGCGTTTACTGTGACATTCATATCTCTGTCTTAACAAGATATTTCATGTTTTATGTTAAGAAGAGAGAACTATTTTTAACGCGTTTAATATGACCATCTTATCTGTGGTTTTAAATGATATTTCTCATTCATTATATTTAGAAGAAAGATCCATTTTTAACGCGTTTAATATGACATTCTTATGTGGTTTTAAATTATATTTCTTTTGCATTATATTTAGAAGAAAGTTCCATTTTTTCGTCACATTATTAATACCTATCTCTGTTATATTTTATTATAATCATCAAGTATTTTTTCAACAATCTTCTGTATACTAAAATTTACGAATACAAAATTAAGCAAAACGGAATTAGTCTATTTATAACTGTTTCTCGCGGAACTCCTAGAGATCTCTTGTGGAACTTTAGGCTTCCGGAGATCATCAGTTGAGAAAAACTGATTGATTATTTTATTTTGGGGTGATTTCACTTCTGTGACCGCATTAAAAGGGTATTTTAACGCTCGATGGCCTTCACATATATTGATTTGAAATTAAGTCCCTTGTCACTAACAACAATTTGGGGAAATGCCAAATTTAGCAAATGTGTTTTTAATTTTGCTTGTTTCTTTATAGCTGTTCCTGATTCGCAATCCTGTATTTGATGCCCATTAAAAATACCTATTTGCATAGTCTGTAACTGCGTCTCTAAAACGTTTTACCATTATGGTACCCTGGAAATAGTTTTGTTGTCTCAAGAAACCACTATATAAAACTATCATATACCAGTCATGTATTTAAATACTGTATTCAAAATACCCCGTAGTATAGTCTATATGATTGATTGATTTGTTTTTAAGGCTTATCAAACTTTTGCAGGTTAAATATTTTTAGATCATAAGAATGTCTTTCGGGATAGTAATGATTTACTGATACAAGTCTTACTAATTACTTTCTAGCAGGAGGAGAGAAAAGGTGGATTCATACCTATCCCTATGGTATTTGCGTGTAAGTGAATATAACGAACCCAACTGGAATTCGAACTCAGCTTTCCAATTTCTAATCCCAAGCCGTTATACATTACACTACTTGCACACTCAAGCATACAGTACCCGGTATTCTAAGGCTCGATGATGCTTAACTTCAAGAGATGCTTTATTATGAGAATACGTTGGATAGATAAGGGTTGATCCTAGGCTTCAAGAGGCTAAGATTGTAGTGATTGGGGAAATATCCTCTCGGGAGAACTTTGTAACAGTTCGGGAAGAGGAACCTCCTGAGGGAAAGGGTAACAACACCAAGTCGTATATGCAAAAAATATGTGGATTCGTTTGTAGAAAGCAAAGTAATAACTCTGCACTTCATCATGGCATGGAGAAGCCCCAACGGAGACAAATATCCGGACCAGATGTCATTCACCAAATGGCAAACAGCAGCACAGATATTATGTACCTGCTGATAGGATAGTCTCCTTTGGCGTTACTCTAAGGTTCGGATTCCTGACTAGAAAAGAAATTACTGGTATACCAACGGAGCTGAAACCTTAAGGTCTAATCGGGAATTAAAGCAGCAGAATCTCTCCTAGAGTCAGAAAAATCAGTGCTTGAATGGGGAGCTCAGGCACCGAGACAAGCAAACAGCTGCACAGATATTATGTACCTGCTGATGCCAAGACAGGATTGATTACATTACAGATTTTCTTTGGATTCTGTCAAGAACCCCGAGATGAATAGCAGGATCACCATACCAGATATGGCAACAGTATTCAATGCACGGACAAAGATTTGTAAATGGGCAAGATGGGCTCTGACGAGAAAAACGTTCTGGCACGACACAGTGGCCCAACATTCCTTGCAGTAGATACAGCTGTTGATTTGATATTAACCGTTCCACTTCAAGTCAGTTGGCCGAGAAGGCACAGTGTCTTGCTCTCTATGTTGATGGCAGGCAAGGAAGGTTCTCTCAGGTGGTTAAATGGGAGTAGTTTTGGAGGCATTAAATTCACAAGCCATTTCCTGCGACAATTAACCACTGATTGGAGGCCCTTTTCAATAGCAGCGGCCAGGTTAACTTTGTCAGCTCAGACGGATTTGCTTTTGAGACAGGAGAAAATGGTAGTGTCATCAGCATAAATGCCTACTTGAGAACTGATGACATCAGGAAGATCATTGAGGAAGATCAGAAACAGCGTAGGACCCAGGATAGAGCCTTCGGAGGCACCCGCGTTCGTGTGAAAAGATCTGGACGTGATCCCGTTTAAAACGACTTTCATTTCACGATTTGATAGGAACGATAGAAGTAAATTAAACATCGTCCGGTAATACCGTACCACTAGCGCTGACGTAGAAGACCAGCGTGCAAAACACTGTCAAACGCCTTCGAGATATCTAGAGCCAAAGCTCGAGCTTCACCGGTATTATCGATACCGATAATATATACATATTCAGTGGCGGCCGTTAACACATCAGCGATGGACCTGGCAAAACAGAAGCCATATTGTTTGTCAGAGAGTAGGTCGTGAGAGGTAAGATGCTTAATATTGTTTGTCAGAGAGTAGGTCGTGAGAGGTAAGATGCTTAATATTGTTTGTAAGAGAGTAGGTCGAGAGGTAAGATGCTTAATATTGTTTGTAAGAGAGTAGGTCGTGAGAGGTAAGATGCTTAATATTGTTTGTAAGAGAGTAGGTCGTGAGAGGTAAGATGCTTAATATTGTTTGTCATAGAGTAGGTCGTGAGAGGTAAGATGCTTAATATTGTTTGTAAGAGAGTAGGTCGTGAGAGGTAAGATGCTTAATATTGTTTGTAAGAGAGTAGGTCGTGAGAGGTAAGATGCTTAATATTGTTTGTCAGAGGAGAGAGGTAGGTCGTGAGAGGGTGAGATGCTTAATATTGTTTGTCAGAGAGTAGGTCGAGAGGTAAGATGCTTAATATTGTTTGTAAGAGAGTAGGTCGTGAGAGGGTAAGATGCTTAATATTGTTTGTCAGAGAGTAGGTCGTGAGAAGATAAGATGATTAATGTTTGTAAGAGTCAGAGTAGGTCGTGAGAGGTAAGATGCTTAATATTGTTTGTCAGAGAGTAGGTCGTGAGAGGTAAGATGCTTAATATTGTTTGTAAGAGAGTAGGTCGTGAGAGGTAAGATGCTTAATATTGTTTGTCAGAGAGTAGATCGTGAGAGGTAAGATGATTAATATTGTTTGTAAGAGTAGGTCGTGAGGTAAGATGCTTAATATTGTTTGTAAGAGAGTAGGTCGTGAGAGGTAAGATGCTTAATATTGTTTGAGAGGTAAGAGTAGGTCGTATCGAGAGGTAAGATGCTTAATATTGTTTGTCAGAGAAGATCTTAATATTGTTTGTAAGAGAGGTCGTGAGGTAAGATGTTTAATATTGTTTGTAAGAGAGTAGGTCGTGAGAGGTAAGATGCTTAATATTGTTTGTCAGAGAGTAGGTCGAGAGGTAAGATGCTTAATATTGTTTGTAAGTAGGTCGTGTAGAGGAGAGTAGGTAAGATGCTTAATATTGTTTGTAGAGAGTAGGTGAGAGGTAAGATGCTTAATATTGTTTGTAAGAGAGTAGGTCGTGAGAGGTAAGATGCTTAATATTGTTTGTAAGAGAGTAGGTCGTGAGAGGTAAGATGCTTAATATTGTTTGTAAGAGAGTAGGTCGTGAGAGGTAAGATGCTTAATATTGTTTGTAAGAGAGGTCGTGAGGTCGTGTTTGTAAGAGAGTAAGATGTTTAATAATTTGTTTGTAAGAGAGTAGGTCGTGAGAGGTAAGATGCTTAATATTGTTTGTCAGAGAGTAGGTCGTGAGAGATGTAAGATGCTTGTTTATTGTTTTTGTAAGAGAGTAGGTCGTGAGAGGTAAGATGCTTAATATTGTTTGTCAGAGAGTAGGTCGTGAGAGGTAAGATGCTTAATATTGTTTGTAAGAGAGTAGGTCGTGAGAGGTAAGATGCTTAATATTGTTTGTCAGAGAGTAGGTCGTGAGAGGTAAGATGCTTAATATTGTTTGTAAGAGAGTAGGTCGTGAGAGGTAAGATGCTTAATATTGTTTGTCAGAGAGTAGGTCGTGAGAGGTAAGATGCTTAATATTGTTTGTAAGAGAGTAGGTCGTGAGAGGTAAGATGCTTAATATTGTTTGTCAGAGAGTAGGTCGTGAGAGGTAAGATGCTTAATATTGTTTGTAAGAGAGTAGGTCGTGAGAGGTAAGATGTTAATATTGTTTGTCAGATTGAGTAGGTCGTGAGTTTGTAAGATGCTTAATATTGTTTGTCAGAGAGTAGGTCGTGAGAGGTAAGATGCTTAATATTGTTTGTAAGAGAGTAGGTCGTAAGATGAGGTAAGATGCTTAATATTGTTTGTAAGAGGTGGTCGTTTGTGAGAGTAGGTCGTGAGATGATGCTTAATATTGTTTGTAAGAGAGTAGGTCGTGAGAGGTAAGATGCTTAATATTGTTTGTAAGAGAGTAGGTCGTGAGAGGTAAGATGCTTAATATTGTTTGTCAGTCGAGAGTAGGTCGTAATAGTTTGTCAGAGTAAGATGAGGTAAGATGTTAATTTGTTTGTCAGAGAGTAGGTCGTGAGAGGTAAGATGCTTAATATTGTTTGTCAGAGAGTAGGTCGTGAGGGTAAGATGCTTAATATTGTTTGTCAGAGAGTAGGTCGTGAGAGGTAAGATGCTTAATATTGTTTGTCAGAGAGTAGGTCGTGAGAGGTAAGATGCTTAATATTGTTTGTAGGTAAGATGCTTAATATTGTTTGTCAGGTCGTTTGTAAGAGGGTCGTGAGAGAAGATGCTTAATATTGTTTGTCAGAGAGTAGGTCGTGAGAGGTAAGATGCTTAATATTGTTTGTCAGAGAGTAGGTCGTGAGAGGTAAGATGTTTGTCAATATTGTTTGTTTGTCAGAGAGTAGGTCGAGAGGTAAGATGCTTAATATTGTTTGTCAGAGAGTAGGTCGTGAGAGGTAAGATGCTTAATATTGTTTGTAAGAGAGTAGGTCGAGAGGTAAGATGCTTAATATTGTTTGTCAGAGAGTAGGTCGAGAGGTAAGATGCTTAATATTGTTTGTAAGAGTAGGTCGAGAGAGGTAAGATGCTTAATATTGTTTGTCAGAGAGTGGTCGTGAGAGTAAGATGATTAATATTGTTTGTAAGAGAGTAGGTCGTGAGAGGTAAGATGCTTAATATTGTTTGTCAGAGAGTAGGTCGAGAGAGGTAAGATGCTTAATATTGTTTGTAAGAGAGTAGGTCGTGAGAGGTAAGATGCTAATATTGTTTGTCAGAGAGGTAAGTGAGAGGTAAGATGCTTAATATTGTTTGTCATTAGGTTTGATGCTTAATATTGTTTGTCAGAGAGTAGGTCGTGAGAGGTAAGATGCTTAATATTGTTTGTCAGAGAGTAGGTCGTGAGAGGTTTGTAAGATGCTTAATATTGTTTGTCAGAGAGTAGGTCGTTTGAGAGGTAAGATGATGCTTAATATTGTTTGTCAGAGAGTAGGTCGAGAGGTAAGATGCTTAATATTGTTTGTAAGAGAGTAGGTCGTGAGAGGTAAGATGCTTAATATTGTTTGTCAGAGAGTAGGTCGAGAGGTAAGATGCTTAATATTGTTTGTAAGAGAGTAGGTCGTGAGAGGTAAGATGCTTAATATTGTTTGTCGAGAGTAGGTCGTGAGATGTTTAATATTGTTTGTAAGAGAGTAGGTCGTGAGAGGTAAGATGCTTAATATTGTTTGTAAGAGAGTAGGTCGAGAGGTAAGATGCTTAATATTGTTTGTCATAGAGTAGGTCGTGAGAGGTAAGATGCTTAATATTGTTTGTAAGAGAGTAGGTCGTGAGAGGTAAGATGCTTAATATTGTTTGTCAGAGAGTAGGTCGTGAGAGGTAAGATGCTTAATATTGTTTGTCAAGAGAGTAGGTCGTGAGAGGTAAGATGCTTAATATTGTTTGTCAGAGAGGGTCGTGAGAGGTAAGATGCTTAATATTGTTTGTAAGAGAGTAGGTCGTGAGATGTAAGATGCTTAATATTGTTTGTCAGAGAGTAGGTCGTGAGAGGTAAGATGCTTAATATTGTTTGTCAGAGAGTAGGTCGTGAGGTAAGATGCTTAATATTGTTTGTCAGAGAGTAGGTCGTGAGAGGTAAGATGCTTAATATTGTTTGTAAGAGAGTAGGTCGTGAGAGGTAAGATGCTTAATATTGTTTGTAAGAGAGTAGGTCGTGAGAGGTAAGATGCTTAATATTGTTTGTCAGAGAGTAGGTCGTGAGAGGTAGATGCTTAATATTGTTTGTAGAGAGTAGGTCGTGAGAGGTAAGATGCTTAATATTGTTTGTCAGTCGTGAGAAGATGTAATATTGTTTGTAAGAGGTAGGTCGTGAGGGTAAGATGCTTAATATTGTTTGTAAGAGAGTAGGTCGTGAGAGGTAAGATGCTTAATATTGTTTGTCAGAGAGTAGGTCGTGAGAGGTAAGATGCTTAATATTGTTTGTCAGAGAGTAGGTCGTGAGAGGTAAGATGCTTAATATTGTTTGTCAGAGAGTAGGTCGTGAGAGGTAAGATGATTAATATTGTTTGTAAGAGAGTAGGTCGTGAGAGGTAAGATGCTTAATATTGTTTGTCAGAGAGTAGGTCGTGAGAGGTAAGATGCTTAATATTGTTTGTCAGAGAGTAGGTCGTGAGGTAAGATGCTTAATATTGTTTGTAAGAGAGTAGGTCGTGAGGGTAAGATGCTTAATATTGTTTGTCAGAGAGTAGGTCGAGAGGTAAGATGCTTAATATTGTTTGTCAGAGAGAGTAGGTCGTGAGAGGTAAGATGCTTAATATTGTTTGTAAGAGAGTAGGTCGTGAGAGGTAAGATGCTTAATATTGTTTGTAAGAGAGTAGGTCGTGAGAGGTAAGATGCTTAATATTGTTTGTCAGAGAGTAGGTCGTGAGGTAAGATGCTTAATATTGTTTGTAAGAGAGTAGGTCGTGAGAGGTAAGATGCTTAATATTGTTTGTCAGAGAGTAGGTCGTGAGAGGTAAGATGCTTAATATTGTTTGTAAGAGAGTAGGTCGTGAGGTAGGATGCTTAATATTGTTTGTCAGAGAGTAGGTCGTGAGAGGTAAGATGCTTAATATTGTTTGTAAGAGAGTAGGTCGTGAGAGGTAAGATGCTTAATATTGTTTGTCAGAGAGTAGGTCGTGAGAGGTAAGATGCTTAATATTGTTTGTATGGTCGTTAATATTGTTTGTCAGAGAGTAGGTCGTGAGGTAAGATGTTAAGATGCTTAGATATTGTTTGTAAGAGAGTAGGTCGTGAGAGGTAAGATGCTTAATATTGTTTGTCAGAGTAGGTCGTGAGAGTAAGATGTTAATATTTTTTGTCAGAGAGTAGGTCGTGAGAGGTAAGATGATTAATATTGTTTGTAAGAGAGTAGGTCGTGAGAGGTAAGATGCTTAATATTGTTTGTCAGAGAGTAGGTCGTGAGGTAAGATGCTTAATATTGTTTGTAAGAGAGTAGGTCGTGAGAGGTAAGATGCTTAATATTGTTTGTCAGAGAGTAGGTCGTGAGAGGTAAGATGCTTAATATTGTTTTGTGAGAGGTAGGTCGTGAGAGGTAAGATGCTTAATATTGTTTGTAAGAGAGTAGGTCGTGAGAGGTAAGATGCTTAATATTGTTTGTCAGAGAGTAGGTCGTGAGAAGATGTAAGATGAGTAGGTCGTGAGAGGTAAGATGTTTAATTTGTTTGTAAGAGAGTAGGTCGTGAGAGGTAAGATGCTTAATATTGTTTGTAAGAGAGTAGGTCGTGAGAGGTAAGATGTTAATATTGTTTGTCAGAGAGTAGGTCGTGAGAGGTAAGATGCTTAATATTGTTTGTCAGAGAGTAGGTCTTAAGATGCTTAATATTGTTTTGTCAGAGAGAGATGTTAAGGTATTGTTTGTCGTGAGAGGTAAGATGCTTAATATTGTTTGTCAGAGAGTAGGTCGTGAGGTAAGATGCTTAATATTGTTTGTAAGAGAGTAGGTCGAGAGGTAAGATGCTTAATATTGTTTGTCATAGAGAGGTCGTGAGAGGTAAGATGCTTAATATTGTTTGTCAGAGAGTAGGTCGTGAGGTAAGATTAATATTGTTTGTCAGAGAGTAGGTCGTGAGAGGTAAGATGCTTAATATTGTTTGTCAAGAGTAGGTCGAGAGGTAAGATGTTTGTTTGTAATATTGTTTGTCGAGAGGTAGATGTCGAGAGGTAAGATGTAAGATGCTTAATATTGTTTGTAAGAGAGTAGGTCGTGAGAGGTAAGATGTTAATATTGTTTGTCAGAGAGTAGGTCGTGAGAGGTAAGATGATTAATATTGTTTGTAGAGAGTAGGTCGAGAGGTAAGATGCTTAATATTGTTTGTAAGAGAGTAGGTCGTGAGAGGTAAGATGCTTAATATTGTTTGTAAGAGAGTAGGTCGAGAGAGGTAAGATGCTTAATATTGTTTGTCAGAGAGTAGGTCGTGAGAGGTAAGATGTTTAATATTGTTTGTCAGAGAGTAGGTCGTGAGGGTAAGATGCTTAATATTGTTTGTCAGAGAGAGTGGTCGGAGAGGTAAGATGTTAATATTGTTTATCAGAGAGTAGGTCGTGAGAGGTAAGATGCTTAATATTGTTTGTCAGAGAGGTCGAGTAGGTCGTGAGAGGTAAGATGCTTAATATTGTTTGTCAGAGTAGGTCGTGAGAGGTAAGATGCTTAATATTGTTTGTAAGAGAGTAGGTCGTGAGAGGTAAGATGCTTAATATTGTTTGTAAGAGAGTAGGTCGTGAGAGGTAAGATGCTTAATATTGTTTGTCAGAGAGTAGGTCGTGAGAGGTAAGATGCTTAATATTGTTTGTAAGAGAGTAGGTCGTGAGAGGTAAGATGCTTAATATTGTTTGTAAGAGAGTAGGTCGTGAGAGGTAAGATGCTTAATATTGTTTGTCAGAGAGTAGGTCGTGAGGAAGATGCTTAATATTGTTTATGGAGAGTAGGTCGTGAGAGGTAAGATGTTAATATTGTTTGTAAGAGAGTAGGTCGTGAGAGGTAAGATGAGGTTGTTTGTCAGAGTGCGTGAGAGGTAAGATGCTTAATTTGTAAGAGAGTAGGTCGAGAGGTAAGATCGTATTGTTTGTCAGAGAGTAGGTCGAGAGAAGATAAGATGATTAATATTGTTTGTAAGAGAGTAGGTCGTGAGAGGTAGATGCTTAATATTGTTTGTCAGAGAGTAGGTCGTGAGAGGTAAGATGTTAATATTGTTTGTCAGAGAGTAGGTCGAGAGGTAAGATGCTTAATATTGTTTGTCAGAGAGTAGGTCGTGAGAGGTAAGATGATTAATATTGTTTGTCAGAGAGTAGGTCGTGAGAGGTAAGATGCTTAATATTGTTTGTCAGAGGTAAGATGATTAGGTCGTGAGAGGGTAAGATGATTAATATTGTTTGTCAGAGAGTAGGTCGTGAGGTAAGATGCTTAATATTGTTTGTCAAGAGTAGGTCGTGAGAGGTAAGATGCTTAATATTGTTTGTCAGAGAGGTAGGTCATTGAGAGGTAAGATGCTTAATATTGTTTGTCAGAGAGTAGGTCGTGAGGTAAGATGCTTAATATTGTTTGTAAGAGAGTAGGTCGTGAGAGGTAAGATGCTTAATATTGTTTGTCAGAGAGTAGGTCGTGAGAGGTAAGATGCTTAATATTGTTTGTAAGATTCGTTAAGATGTTAATATTGTTTGTCAGAGTAAGGTTTGAAGAGGGTCGTGAGAGGTAAGATGCTTAATATTATTTGTAAGATGCTTAATATTGTTTGTAAGAGAGTAGTCGTTTGTCAGAGGTAAGATGCTTAATATTGTTTGTCAGAGAGTAGGTCGAGAGGTAAGATGCTTAATATTGTTTGTAAGAGAGTAGGTCGAGATCGTGAGTGTAAGAGACGTAAGTAGGTCGATGTTAATATTGTTTGTAAGAGAGTAGGTCGTGAGAGGTAAGATGCTTAATATTGTTTGTCAGAGAGTAGGTCGTGAGAGGTAAGATGCTTAATATTGTTTGTAAGAGAGTAGGTCGTTGAGAGGTAAGATGCTTAATATTGTTTGTAAGAGAGTAGGGTCGAGAGGTAAGATGCTTAATATTGTTTGTAAGAGAGTAGGTCGTGAGAGGTAAGATGCTTAATATTGTTTGTAAGAGAGTAGGTCGTGAGGGTAAGATGCTTAATATTGTTTGTCAGAGAGTGGGTCGTTTGTAAGAGGTAAGATAAGATGCTTAATATTGTTTGTCAAATAGGTCGAGAGGTAAGAGGTGATTTAATATTGTTTGTAAGAGTAGGTCGAGAGGTAAGATGCTTAATATTGTTTGTCAGAGAGTAGGTCGTGAGAGGTAAGATGCTTAATATTGTTTGTAAGAGAGAAGGTCGTGAGGTAAGATGTATTGTTTGTCAGAGAGTAGGTCGTGAGAGGTAAGATGCTTAATGTTTGTAAGAGAGTAGGTCGAGAGGTAAGATGCTTAATATTGTTTGTCAGAGAGTAGGTCGAGAGGTAAGATGCTTAATATTGTTTGTAAGAGAGTAGGTCGTGAGAGGTAAGATGCTTAATATTGTTTGTCAGAGAGTAGGTCGTGAGAGGTAAGATGATTAATATTGTTTGTAAGAGAGTAGGTCGTGAGAGGTAAGATGCTTAATATTGTTTGTCAGAGAGTAGGTCGTGAGAGGTAAGATGATTAATATTGTTTGTAAGAGAGTAGGTCGTGAGGTAAGATGCTTAATATTGTTTGTCAGAGAGTAGGTCGTGAGAGGTAAGATGCTTAATATTGTTTGTCAGAGAGTAGGTCGAGAGGTAAGATGCTTAATATTGTTTGTCAGAGAGTAGGTCGTGAGAGGTAAGATGTTTAATATTGTTTGTAAGAGAGTAGGTCGTGAGAGGTAAGATGCTTAATATTGTTTGTCAGAGAGGTCGTGAGGTCGTTTGAGAGGGTAAAGATGTTAATATTGTTTGTCATGGTCGTGAGAGGTAAGATGCTTAATATTGTTTGTCAGAGAGTAGGTCGTGAGAGGTAAGATGCTTAATATTGTTTGTAAGAGAGTAGGTCGTGAGAGGTAAGATGCTTAATATTGTTTGTAAGAGAGTAGGTCGTGAGAGGTAAGATGCTTAATATTGTTTGTAAGAGAGTAGGTCGTGAGAGGTAAGATGCTTAATATTGTTTGTCAGAGAGTAGGTCGTGAGAGGTAAGATGCTTAATATTGTTTGTCAGAGAGTAGGTCGTGAGGTAAGATGCTTAATATTGTTTGTAAGAGTAGGTCGTGAGAGGTAAGATGCTTAATATTGTTTGTCAGAGAGTAGATGATCGTGAGGTAGGTCGAGAGAGGTAAGATGCTTAATATTGTTTGTAAGAGAGTAGGTCGTTTGTAAAGAGGGTCGAGAGATGCTTAATATTGTTTGTCAGAGAGTAGGTCGAGAGGTAAGATGCTTAATATTGTTTGTCAGAGAATAGGTCGAGAGGTAAGATGCTTAATATTGTTTGTTTCGAGAGGTAAGATGCTTAATATTGTTTGTCATTGAGAGGTAAGATGCTTAATATTGTTTGTAAGAGTTTGTAAGAAGATGTATTAATATTGTTTGTAAGAGAGTAGGTTAAGATGCTTAATATTTTTGTCAGAGAGTAGGTCGTGAGAGGTAAGATGCTTAATATTGTTTGTCAGAGAGTAGGTCGTGAGAGGTAAGATGCTTAATATTGTTTGTCAGAGAGTAGGTCGTAAGATGCTTAATATTGTTTGTCAGAGATGGTCGAGAATAAGATGCTTAATTTGTTTGGTCAGAGAGTAGGTCGAGAGGTAAGATGCTTAATATTGTTTGTAAGAGAGTAGGTCGAGAGGTAAGATGCTTAATATTGTTTGTCAGAGAGTAGGTCGTGAGGTAAGATGCTTAATATTGTTTGTCAGAGAGTAGGTCGTGAGAGGTAAGATGCTTAATATTGTTTGTCAGAGTAGGTCGAGAGGTAAGATGCTTAATATTGTTTGTAAGAGAGTAGGTCGTGAGAGGTAAGATTGTAATGTTTGTCAGAGAGTAGGTCGTGAGAGGTAAGATGATTAATATTGTTTGTAAGAGAGTAGGTCGTGAGAGGTAAGATGCTTAATATTGTTTGTCAGAGAGTAGGTCGTGAGAGGTAATATTGTTTGTCAGATGTTAATATTGTTTATTGTTTGTCAGAGAGTAGGTCGAGAGGTAAGATGCTTAATATTGTTTGTCAGAGTAGGTCGTGAGAGGTAAGATGCTTAATATGGTTGTCATATTGTTTGTTTGTAAGAGAGTAGGTCGTGTTAATATTGTTTGTCAGAGAGTAGGTCGTGAGAGGTAAGATGCTTAATATTGTTTGTCAGAGAGTAGGTCGTGAGAGGTAAGATGCTTAATATTGTTTGTCAGAGAGTAGGTCGTGAGAGGTAAGATGCTTAATATTGTTTGTCAGAGAGTAGGTCGTGAGAGGTAAGATGCTTAATATTGTTTAGGTCGTGAGAGGTTGCTTATTATTGTTTGAGAGAGTAGGTCGTGAGAGGTAAGATGCTTTCATATTGTTTGTAAAGAGTAGGTCGTGAGAGGTAAGATGTAATATTGTTTGTCAGAGAGTAGGTCGTAGAGGTAAGATGCTTAATATTGTTTGTAAGAGAGTAGGTCGTGAGAGGTAAGATGCTTAATATTGTTTGTCAGAGAGTAGGTCGTGAGAGGTAAGATGCTTAATATTGTTTGTAAGAGAGCAGGTCGTGAGAGGTAAGATGCTTAATATTGTTTGTCAGAGAGGTCGTGAGAGGTAAGATGCTTAATATTGTTTGTAGAGAGAGGTCGTGAGAGGTAAGATGCTTAATATTGTTTGTCAGAGAGTAGGTCGTGAGGTAAGATGCTTAATATTGGTTTGTAAGATGCTTTTATAAGATTGTTTGAGAGGTAGGATGCTTAATATTGTTTGTCAGAGAGTAGGTCGTGAGAGGTAAGATGCTTAATATTGTTTGTAAGAGAGTGGGTCGTGAGGTAAGATGCTTAATATTGTTTGTAAGAGAGCAGGTCGTTTGAGGTAAAGATGCTTAATATTGTTTGTCAGAGAGTAGGTCGAGAGGTAAGATGTTATTGTTTTTGTCAGAGAGTAGGTCGTGAGAGTAAGATGTAAGATGGTCTTGTAATATTGTTTGTAAGAGAGCAGGATGCGTTTGTAGAGAGCAAGTCGTGATGCTTAATATTGTTTGTAAGAGAGTAGGTCGTGAGAGGTAAGATGATTAATATTATTTTGTAAGAGAGTAGGTCGTGAGAGGTAAGATGCTTAATATTGTTTTGTCAGAGAGTAGGTCGTGAGAGGTAAGATGTTTAATATTGTTTGTAAGAGAGTAGGTCGTGAGAGGTAAGATGCTAATATTGTTTGTCAGAGAGTAGGTCGTGAGAGGTAAGATGCTTAATATTGTTTGTCAGAGAGTGGGTCGTGAGAGGTAACATGTTTGTAAGAGAGTATTGTTTGTTTGTCGAGAGTAGGTCGTGAGAGGTAAGATGCTTAATATTGTTTTGTCAGAGAGTAGGTCGTGAGAGGTAAGATGCTTAATATTGTTTGTCATAGAGTAGGTCGTGAGAGGTAAGATGCTTAATATTGTTTGTCAGAGAGTAGGTCGTGAGGTAAGATGCTTAATGTTGTTTGTCAGAGAGTAGGTGAGAGGTAAGATGATTTAATATTGTTTGTCAGAGAGTGGGTCGTGAGAGGTAAGATGCTTAATATTGTTTATGAAGTAGGTCGTGAGAGGTAAGATGCTTAATATTGTTTGTGTAGAGAGTAGGTCGTGAGAGGTAAGATGTAAGATTGTTTGTCATATTGTTTGTAAGAGAGTAGGTCGTGAGAGGTAAGATGCTTAATATTGTTTGTCAGAGAGTAGGTCGAGAGGTAAGATGCTTAATATTGTTTTGTAAGAGAGTAGGTCGTGAGAGGTAAGATGCTTAATATTGTTTTGTCATAGAGTAGGTCGTAGAGTAAGATGATTAATATTGTTTGTAAGAGAGTAGGTCGTGAGAGGTAAGATGCTTAATATTGTTTGTAAGAGAGTAGGTCGTGAGGTAAGATGCTTAATATTGTTTGTAAGAGAGTAGGTCGTGAGAGGTAAGATGCTTAATATTGTTTGTCAGAGAGTAGGTCGAGAGGTAAGATGCTTAATATTGTTTGTCAGAGAGTAGGTCGAGGTAAGATGCTTAATATTGTTTGTCAGAGAGTAGGTCGAGAGGTAAGATGCTTAATATTGTTTGTCAGAGAGTAGGTCGTGAGAGGTAAGATGATTAATATTGTTTGTAAGAGAGAAGGTCGTGAGAGGTAAGATGCTTAATATTGTTTGTCAGAGAGATAGGTCGTGAGAGGTAAGATGATTAATATTGTTTGTAAGAGAGTAGGTCGTGAGAGGTAAGATGCTTTAATATTGTTTGTCAGAGAGTAGGTCGAGAGGTAAGGATGCTTAATATTGTTTTTCAGAGAGTAGGTCGTGAGAGAGCAGATGCTTAGGAGTTTAAAGAGAGTAGAGAGAGGTAAGATGCTTATTATTGTTTGTAAGAGAGTAGATCAGAGAGGTAAGATGCTTAATATTGTTTGTCAGAGCAGGTCGAGGGTAAGATGCTTAATATTGTTTGTCAAGAGTAGGTCGTGAGAGGTAAAGATGCTTAATATTGTTTGTAGAGAGTAGGTCGAGAGGTAAGATGCTTAATGTTTGTCAGAGAGTAGGTCGAGAGGTAAGATGTTTAATATTGTTTGTAAGAGAGTAGGTCGTGAGACAAGATGCTTAATATTGTTTGTAAGAGAGTAGGTCGTGAGTAAGATGCTTTAATATTGTTTGTAAGAGAGAGGTCGAGAGGTAAGATGCTTAGTTTGTCATAGAATAGGTCGTGAAGATGCTTATTATTGTTTGTAAGAGAGTAGGTCGTGAGAGGTAAGATGATTAATATATTGTTTGTCAGAGAGTAGGTCGGAGAGAGGTAAGATGCTGCTTATTGTTTGTAAGAGTAGGTCGAGAGGTAAGATGCTTAATATTGTTTGTCAGAGAGTAGGTCGTGAGAGGTGAGATGCTTAATGTTTGTCAGAGAGTAGGTCGAGAGGTAAGATGCTTAATATTGTTTTGTCAATGAGTCGGTCGAGAGGTAAGAATATTGTTTGTCAGAGAGTAGGTCGAGATGCTTTGTCAAGTAGGTTTAGAGAGGTTGATTAATATTGTTTGTAAGAGAGTAGGTCGTGAGAGGTAAGATGCTTAATATTGTTTGTCAGAGAGTAGGTCATGAGAGGTAAGATGCTTAATATTGTTTGTCAGAGAGTAGGTCGTGAGGTAAGATGCTTAATATTGTTTGTGAGAGAGGTCGTGAGAGGTAAGATGCTTAATATTCTTTCAGAGAGTAGGTCGTGAGGTAAGATGCTTAATATTGTTTGTCAGAGAGTAGGTCGAGGTAAGATGCTTATATTGTTTGTCAAGAGTAGGTCGAGAGGTAAGATGATTAATATTGTTTGTAAGATAATATTGTTTGTCAGAGAGTAGGTCGTGAGAGGTA
Organism: Acanthosepion pharaonis; assembly: GCA_903632075.3. Taxonomy (NCBI): domain Eukaryota; kingdom Metazoa; phylum Mollusca; class Cephalopoda; order Sepiida; family Sepiidae; genus Acanthosepion; species Acanthosepion pharaonis. The sequence goes on along the minus strand of CAHIKZ030000372.1, from coordinate 1,892,085 downwards.
AGATGATTTAATATTGTTTGTCAGAGAGTAGGTCGTGAGAGGTAAGATGCTTAATATTGTTTGTCAGAGAGTATCGAGAGGTAAGATGCTTAATATTGTTTGTCAGAGAGTAGGTCGAGAGGTAAGATGCTTAATATTGTTTGTAAGAGAGTAGGTCGAGAGGTAAGATGCTTAATATTGTTTGTAGAGTAGGTCGTGAGGTAAGATGCTTAATATTGTTTTGTCAGAGAGTAGGTCGTGAGGTAAGATGCTTAATATTGTTTTAATCATTGTTTATGAGAGTAGGTCGTGAGGGTAAGATGCTTAATATTGTTTGTCAGAGAGTAGGTCGTGAGAGGTAAGATGATTAATAATATTGTTTTGTAAGAGAGTAGGTCGAGGTAAGATGTAATATTGTTTGTAAGAAAGTTAATAATATTGTTTGTAAAGAGAGTAGGTCGTGAGGTAAGATGCTTAATATTGTTTGTAAGAGAGTAGGTCGTGAGAGGTAAGATGCTTAATATTGTTTGTCAAGTAGGTCGTGAGAGGTAAGATGCTTAATATTGTTTGTCAGAGAGTAGGTCGTGAGAGGTAAGATGTTATATTGTTTGTCAGAGAGTAGGTCGTGAGGTAAGATGCTTAATATTGTTTACATCAGAGTAGGCCGAGAGTAGGTCGTGAGAGAGTAAGATGATGATTAATATTGTTTGTAAGAGAGTAGGTCGTAGGAGTGGTCATTGTTTGTAAGAAAGTTTGTCATAGAAGTGCTTAATATTGGTCGTGAGAGGTAAGATGCTTAATATTGTTTGTAATAGAGTAGGTCGAGAGGTAAGATGCTTAATATTGTTTGTCAGAGAGTAGGTCGTAAGAGGTAAGATGTTAATAATTGTTTGTCAGAGAGTAGGTCGTGAGAGGTAAGATGCTTAATATTGTTTGTCAGAGAGTAGGTCGTGAGAGGTAAGATGCTTAATATTGTTTGTCAGAGAGTAGGTCGAGAGGTAAGATGATTAATATTGTTTGTAAGAGAGTAGGTCGTGAGGTAAGATGTTAATATTGTTTGTCAAGAGAGTAAGTCGCTTAAGAGGTAAGATGAGTAGGTATTGTTTGTCAGAGAGTAGGTCGTGAGAGGTAAGATGTTAATATTGTTTGTCATAGAGTAGGTCGAGAGGTAAGATGCTTAATATTGTTTGTCAGAGAGTAGGTCGTGAGGTAAGATGATTAATATTGTTTGTAAGAGAGTAGGTCGTGAGGTAAGATGCTTAATATTGTTTGTCTAGAGTGGGTCGTAGGTAAGATGTAAGATGCTTAATATTGTTTGTCAGAGAGTAGGTCGTGAGGTAAGATGCTTAATATTGTTTGTCAGAGAGTAGGTCGTGGAGGTAAGATGGAATGCTTATTGTTTGTCAGAGAGTAGGTCGTGAGAGGTAAGATGCTTAATATTGTTTGTCAGAGAGTAGGTCGAGAGGTAAGATGCTTAATATTGTTTGTCAGAGAGTAGGTCGTGAGAGGTGAGATGCTTAATATTGTTTGTCAGAGAGTAGGTCGTGAGAGGTAAGATGCTTAATATTGTTTGTCAGAGAGTAGGTCGTGAGAGGTAAGATGATTAATATTGTTTGTAAGAGAGTAGGTCGAGAGGTAAGATGCTTAATATTGTTTGTAAGAGAGTAGGTCGAGAGGTAAGATGATAATTTGTTTGTCAGAGTAGGTCGTGAGAGGTAAGATGCTTAATATTGTTTGTCAGAGAGTAGGTCGTGAGAGGTAAGATGATTAATATTGTTTGTCAGAGAGTAGGTCGAGAGGTAAGATGTTAATATTGTTTGTCAGAGAGTAGGTCGTGAGAGGTAAGATGATTAATATTGTTTAAAGAGAGTAGGTGAGAGGTAAGATGCTTATATTGTTTGTCGAGAGTAGGTCGTGAGAGGTAAGATGCTTAATATTGTTTGTCAGAGAGTAGGTCGTGAGAGGTAAGATGCTTAATATTGTTTGTGGGAGAGTAGGTCGAGAGGTAAGATGATTAATATTGTTTGTAATAGAGTAGGGTCGTGAGAGGTAAGATGCTTAATATTGTTTGTCAGAGAGAGTAATCGTGAGAGTAAGATGCTTAATATTGTTTGTAAGAGAGTAGGTCGTGAGAGGTAAGATGCTTAATATTGTTTGTCAGAGAGTAGGTCGAGAGGTAAGATGCTTAATATTGTTTGTAAGAGAGTAGGTCGAGAGGTAAGATGCTTAATATTGTTTGTAAGATGAGTAGGTTTGTAAGAGAGGAGAGGTAAGATGCTTAATATTGTTTTGTCAGAGAGTAGGTCGAGAGGTAAGATGATTAATATTGTTTGTAAGAGAGTAGGTCGAGAGGTAAGATGATTAATATTGTTTGTAAGAGAGTAGGTCGAGAGAGTAAGATGATTAATATTGTTTGTAAGGAGAGGTCGAGAGGTAAGATGCTTAATATTGTTTGTCAAGAGATGCTTAGGTCGTGAAGAGGTAAGATGCTTAATATTGTTTGTCAAGAGAGTAGGTCGGAGAGGTAAAGATGCTTAATATTGTTTGTCAGAGAGTAGGTGAGAAAGATGATTAATATTGTTTGTCAGGTAGGTCGTGAGAGGTAAGATGCTTAATATTGTTTGTCAGAGAGTAGGTCGAGAGGTAAGATGCTTAATATTGTTTGTCAGAGAGTAGGTCGTGTTTAGGTGATGCTTAATATTGTTTGTAAGAGTGGGCTCTTAAGATGATTAATATTGTTTGTAAGAGAGTAGGTCGAGAGTGGTCGAGGTAAGATGCTTAATATTGTTTGTAAGAGAGTAGGTCGAGAGAGGTAAGATGCTTAATATTGTTTGTCAGAGAGTAGGTCGTGAGAGGTGATGCTTAATATTGTTTGTAAGAGAGTAGGATTGGTCGAGGTAAGATGCTTAATGTTTGTAAGAGAGTAGGTCGTGAGAGGTAAGATGCTTAATATTGTTTGTAAGAGAGTAGGTCGTGAGAGGTAAGATGCTTAATATTGTTTGTCAGAGAGTAGGAGTGAGAGGTAAGATGCTTAATATTGTTTGTAAGAGAGTAGGTCGTGAGAGGTAAGATGCTTAATATTGTTTGTAAGAGAGTAGATCGAGAGGTAAGATGCTTAATATTGTTTGTCAGAGAGTAGGTTAAGATGCTTAATATTGTTTGTAAGAGAGCAGGTCGAGAGGTAAGATGATTAATATTGTTTGTCAGAGAGTAGGTCGTGAGAGGTAAGATGCTTAATATTGTTTGTAAGAGTAGGTCGTGAGAGGTAAGATGCTTAATATTGTTTGTAAGAGAGTAGGTCGTGAGAGGTAAGATGTTTAATATTGTTTGTAAGAGAGTAGGTCGTGAGAGGTAAGATGCCATTATTATTGTTTGTAAGAGAGTAGGTCGTCAGAGAGGTAAGATGCTTAATATTGTTTGTAAGAGAGTAGGTCGTGAGAGGTAAGATGCTTAATATTGTTTGTAAGAGTAGGTCGTGAGAGGTAAGATGCTTAATATTGTTTGTCAGAGAGTAGGTCGAGAGGTAAGATGCTTAATATTGTTTGTCAGAGAGTAGGTCGTAAGATGTTTAATATTGTTTGTAGAGAGAGTAGGTCGTGAGAGGTAAGATGCTTAATATTGTTTGTCAGAGAGTAGGTCGAGAGGTAAGATGCTTAATATTGTTTGTAAGAGAGTAGGTCGTGAGAGGTAAGATGTTATATTGTTTGTAAGAGAGTAGGTCGTGAGAGGTAAGATGATTAATATTGTTTGTAAGAGAGTAGGTCGAGAGGTAAGATGCTTAATATTGTTTGTCAGGAGAGTAGGTCGTGAGAGGTAAGATGCTTAATATTGTTTGTAAGAGAGTAGGTCGAGAGGTAAGATGCTAATATTGTTTGTAAGAGAGTAGGTCGTGAGAGGTAAGATGCTTAATATTGTTTGTCAGAGAGTAGGTCGAAGAGCTTAATATTGTTTGTAAGATGCTTAATATTGTTTGTAAGAGAGTAGGTCGAGAGGTAAGATGCTTAATATTGTTTGTCAGAGAGTAGGTCGTGAGAGGTAAGATGCTTAATATTGTTTGTAAGAGAGTAGGTCGAGAGGTAAGATGCTTAATATTGTTTGTCAGAGAGTAGGTCGAGAGGTAAGATGCTTAATATTGTTTGTAAGAGAGTAGGTCGAGAGGTAAGATGCTTAATATTGTTTGTAAGAGAGTAGGTCGAGAGGTAAGATGCTTAATATTGTTTTGTCGAGAGAGGTAGAGGTAAGATGCTTAATATTGTTTGTAAGAGAGTAGGTCGTGAGAGTAAGATGTTAATATTGTTTGTAAGAGAGTAGGTCGTGGAGGTAAGATTAATATTGTTTACGGAGAGTAGGTCGAGAGGTAAGATGATTAATATTGTTTGTCAGAGAGTAGGTCGAGAGTAAAGATGCTTATATTGTTTGTAGATGAGAGGTAAGATGCTTAATATTGTTTGTAAGAGAGTAGGTCGTGAGAGGTAAGATGTTTAATATTGTTTGTCAAGATGGTTAATATTGTTTGTAAGGAGAGTAGGTCGAGAGGTAAGATGCTTAATATTGTTTGTCAGAGAGTAGGTCGTGAGAGATGTAAGATGCTTAATATTGTTTTGTTTGAGAGAGTAGGTCGAGAGGTAAGATGCTTAATATTGTTTGTCAGAGAGTAGGGTCGTTTTTGTCAGAGAGTAGGTCGAGATGATGATTAATATTGTTTGTCAGAGAGTAGGTCGAGAGGTAAAGATGCTTAATATTGTTTGTAAGAGAGTAGGTCGTGAGAGGTAAGATGCTTAATATTGTTTGTCAGAGAGTAGGTCGTGAGAGGTAAGATGCTTAATATTGTTTGTAAGAGAGTAGGTCGTGAGAGGTAAGATGCTTAATATTGTTTGTAAGAGAATAGGTCGTGAGAGTAAGATGCTTAATATTGTTTGTCAGAGAGTAGGTCGTGGAGGGTAAGATGCTTAATATTGTTTGTCAGAGAGTAGGTCGTGAGGTAAAGATGCTTAATATTGTTTGTAAGAGAGTAGGTCGTGAGAGGTAAGATGCTTAATATTGTTTGTCAGAGAGTAGGTCGTGAGAGGTAAGATGCTTAATGTTTGTCAGAGAGTAGGTCGAGAGGTAAGATGCTTAATATTGTTTGTCAGAGAGTAGGTCGTGAAGATGGTAAGATGCTTAATATTGTTTGTCAGAGAGTAGGTCGAGAGGTAAGATGCTTAATATTGTTTGTCAGAGAGTAGGGTCGAGAGGTAAGAGAGGTAAGATGATTTAATATTGTTTGTAAGAGAGTAGGTCGTGAGAGGTAAGATGCTTAATATTGTTTTTGTCAGAGAAGTAGGTCGTGAGAGGTAAGATGCTTAATATTGTTTAAGAGAGTAGGTCGTGAGAGGTAAGATGCTTAATATTGTTTGTCAGAGAGTAGGTCGAGAGGTAAGATGCTTAATATTGTTTGTAGAGAGTAGGTAGGTCGTTTGTCAGAGGTAGGTCGTGAAGATGCTTAATATTGTTTGTAAGAGAGTAGGTCGTGAGAGGTAAGATGTAATATTGTTTGTCAGAGAGTAGGTCGAGAGGTAAGATGCTTAATATTGTTTGTCAGAGAGAGTAGGTCGAGAGGTAAGATGCTTAATATTGTTTGTCAGAGAGTAGGTCGTGAGAGGTAAGATGCTTAATATTGTTTGAGAGTAGGTCGAGAGAGTAAGATGCTTAATATTGTTTGTCAGAGAGTAGGTCGAGAGGTAAGATGCTTAATATTGTTTGTCGAGAGTAGGTCGTGAGAGGTAAGATGCTTAATATTGTTTGTCAGAGAGTAGGTCGTGAGAGGTAAGATGCTTAATATTGTTTGTAAGAGAGTGAGAGGTAAGATGCGAGAGGTAAGATGCTTAATATTGTTTGTCAGAGAGTAGGTCGAGAGGTAAGATGCTTAATATTGTTTGTAAGAGTAGGTCGAGAGGTAAGATGCTTAATATTGTTTGTCAGAGAGTAGGTCGTGAGAGGTAAGATGCTTAATATTGTTTGTCAGAGAGTAGGTCGTGAGAGGTAAGATGCTTAATATTGTTTGTAAGAGAGTAGGTCGAGAGGTAAGATGCTTAATATTGTTTGTAAGAGAGGGTTAATATTGTTTGTCGAGAGTAGGTCGAGAGGTAAGATGCTTAATATTGTTTGTAAGAGAGTAGGTCGAGAGGTAAGATGCTTAATATTGTTTGTCAGAGAGAGTAGGTCGTTTGTAGAGGTAAGATGCTTAATATTGTTTGTAAGAGAGTAGGTCGAGAGGTAAGATGCTTAATATTGTTTGTCAGAGAGTAGGGTCGAGAGGTAAGATGCTTAATATTGTTTGTCAGAGAGTAGGTCGTGAGAGGTAAGATGCTTAATATTGTTTGTCAGAGAGAGTAGGTCGTGAGAGGTAAGATGCTTAATATTGTTTGTCAGAGAGTAGGTCGTTTGTAAGGTCGTGAGAGGTAAGATGTTAATATTGTTTGTAAGAGATTAGGTCGAGAGGTAAGATGCTTTAATTGATTAGGTCGTGAGAGGTAAGATGCTTGGCTATTGTTTGTCAGAGAGTAGGTCGTGAGAGGTAAGATGCTTTATATTGTTTGTCAGAGAGTAGGTCGTGTGAGAGGTAAGATGCTTAATATTGTTTGTAAGAGAGTAGGTCGTGAGAGGTAAGATGCTTAATATTGTTTGTAGAGAGTAGGTCGAGAGGTAAGATGCTTAATATTGTTTGTCAGAGAGTAGGTCGTGAGAGGTAAGATGCTTAATATTGTTTGTCAGAGAGTAGGTCGTGAGAGGTAAGATGCTTAATATTGTTTGTAAGAGATTAGGTCGTGAGAGGTAAGATGCTTAATATTGTTTGTCAGAGAAAGTCGTAATTGAGATTAGGTCGTGAGAGGTAAGATGTTAATATTGTTTGTCAGAGAGTAGGTCGATGAGTTTGTCAGTAAGATGCTTAATATTGTTTGTCAGAGAGTAGGTCGAGAGGTAAGATGCTTAATATTGTTTGTAAGAGAGTAGGTCGTGAGAGTAAGATGCTTAATATTGTTTGTAAGAGAGTGGTTGAGGTAAGATGCTTAATATTGTTTTGTAAGGTCGTGAGAGGTAAGATGCTTAATATTGTTTAAAGAGAGTAGGTCGAGAGGTAAGGTGCTTAATATTGTTTGTCAGAGAGTAGGTCGAGAGTGAGAGGTAAGATGCTTAATATTGTTTGTCAGAGAGTAGGTCGAGAGGTAAGATGCTTAATATTGTTTTTGTAAGAGAGTAGGTCGAGAGGTAAGATGCTTAATATTGTTTGTAAGAGAGTAGGTCGTGAGAGGTAAGATGCTTAATATTGTTTGTAAGAGAGTAGGTCGAGAGGTAAGATGCTTAATATTGTTTGTCAGAGAGTAGGTCGTGAGAGGTAAGATGCTTAATATTGTTTGTAAGAGAGTAGGTCGTGAGAGGTAAGATGCTTAATATTGTTTGTAAGAGAGTAGGTCGTGAGAGGTAAGATGCTTAATATTGTTTGTCAGAGAGTAGGTCGTGAGAGGTAAGATGCTTAATCATCTCAGCATTGATTGAAGCCTCGAATACTTTACCGAAAAGCGGTAGGAGATTAACAGGACGATAGATAGATGGGTCAGAAGTTTATCCAGAGTTCTTAAAGTAGAAGCTATAGACTAGGACTTCCAACAAACTGGAAAGCAGGAAGTAGCGAAGTAAGAGTTGTAGAGTTTGGAAAGAACTGAAGCCAACTTAGGAATGCATTTATTTAGGACAACGGCTGGGATCCCGTCACCTCCGTTTGCCTTTTGAGAGTCTAATTTAGAAATGATCTCCGAGACCAGTGACGGGGTTATGCGTATATCACCCAGTAAAGCCGCTGTTGTAAGGGGCAAATCAGGTGTTGGTACACATAATGAGTTTAGGGCTGAGTTGGAAAAGAATTTTCCAGCAAAGCATTCAACCTTATATGCTGTAGAAGTCAGGACTTCGAACTAATTGAATAGAAGAGCGACTGAGGATTTGCTGTTGTTCAGCACACACTTGCAGAGCCGACAATAATCTCTAGAACCGAAATGCTATACGTTGTTTTATTCTACAAAGCAAACAGTAACTTCGCTTCATTGACACGCTTGCACTCGTTCCGAGCAAAGACAAAGAGACTTTTGATGCAATAAGACGTGTCTCTCTAGTACAGCCGGAAGAAGTGTGGGCTATAGCAGCTGGGTATGCAGGTGAGAAGCAAGAAGAAGAACGAGGTTTAACTTAGTATTTCATTGCTGGAATGAAAGTAGCATTGCCGGTTTTCACACAGCAAGAGACCTCAGACGCGCATTTTTGAACAGGATGATTAAAGACGTCATTCCAAGAGACATCACGAAGGAAATGTCGGAACGATTCCGAATCCGCTCTTTGATAACAGAAAGATATTCTGTTGGTAGGAGGTTTTTGGCTGGTGGTGAAGCGGAAAGAGATGTTTACAGAGACTACCGCAAGATCAGTGTTACCAAGAGGGCAGAGCTGCATAGTTCGACATGAGTCAGAAATAGAGATAAAAAAGAGATCAGGAAGAGAAGCATGTCCGTAAAGGTTACTGGGGAAACGCGTGGGTAATTCCACCACTTGAGGAGTAGGTCCAATAGTCGTTCAAAACACGGGTCCTGCCCGAGGGAACATCCATTCATCATGATTGGTTCAGGGTCCGATATTGAAATATAACTTGTTTGGTTTACGAGGCATTGAATGTAATCAGCTACCTTATCCACCACTGAGATGGTACACCTAGATCGGATGAGAGATCAGTTGCCTATCTGTGGTCATCTAGGCTTTTAGAAGTACACCCATTTACATAGAGACTTTTGATGCAATAAGACGTGTCTCTGTGGTACAGTCGGAATAAATGATTCCTGCGGGCTATAGCAGCTGAGTATGCAGATGAGAACCAAGAAGAAGAACGAGATTTAACTTAGTATTTCATTGCTGGAATGAAAGTAGCAATGCCGGTTTTCACACAGCAAGAGACCCCAGACTCGCATTTATGAACAGGATGATTAAAGACGTCATTCCAAGAGACGTCACGAAGGAAATGGCGGAACGGTTCCCAATCCGCTCTTTGATAACAGAAAGATATTCTGTTGGTAGGAGGTTCTTGGCTGATGGGGGAGCGGAAGGAGATGTTTACAGAGACTACCGCAAGATCAGTTTTACCAAGAGGGCAGAGCTGCATAGTACGACATGAGTCAGAGATAGAGGAAAAAAAATCTGTCCCTTCTTCACTTGATTCGAAAAGTTATATATATATATTTTTTTAAATCTGTATCACCTAATACAAAGCAGTAAAGTCACAAAGATACAAGAGATTACAGGGTGTGGGAGAAATTAGAAACACAAACATTAATAATGAGTGGGAAAGAGAAAAGTGTAATCCGGAGGACAGTAGATAGCGATTTAAATATTTGTAGATTAAAGTTAGCTGGAAAACCTTGAGCCGGAAGGGAGTTCCACAAGCGAGAAGTGCGAGAGAAGAAACGATTAACATAGAACTTGCGATTACGTCTACCCAGCTCAACTGTAAATTGATGAGATCTCGACGCCAGTCTAGTACTGCGCTTAAATTTTAAAAGTCTAGGTAACATAGACAAGAGCGATATTTATTTCTGCTTCAATACAGAAAATGTGGCACAAGGCCAAAAATGGAGAATAGAGAAAAGAGCGGCCTTCTGTCTTAACTTTAAACTTAGCTAGCCATAAACACTGATCCAAACATACCACAATATTCCTAATACAGAAACAATGCATTCTTACTTACCTTTCTTACAACATCCACCATAATACCTCATTGTCTCTATGAAAATCCTAACTAGTCCCATATTTACGATTCATTGTGGGATGGGGAGCTCATCTGAATAATTACCAAGAAAGTATTTATAGAAAAGACACAGAGAGGCAACCTTACGGCAGTGGGAAAGTGACTGAAGCCGAGACGCTAGATCAAGACCAATGATATTGCTGATTCTTCTGTGGGTTTAATAAAAAAGCTCAAGGTAAATAGCAGGAGCACCGGATCATATGTGGCAGCAATATTCTAAGCATGGACGAATGGCAGACGTATAGATAAGTAAGATAGATTATGGAGAGAAAGAATGACACAGAGAACTGACTTTTTTAGCAGCTAACCGAGCAATGGATTCAATATAGTCTTTCCACTTCATATCAGCTGAGAACGTAAGCCTGAGAAGGCGTAACGAGTCACTTTCTTGGAGGTTAGCATCAGCCATACTGATGGAAGGCAGAGAGGGGTATCTAAGATGATTAATGATTTCGTTTTAGAGATAAGCCCGGTTTAGTAAAAAAGAAAAATTTAGACATAGGCCCTGTTTTTACTGGAGGGGGAAAAACTGGTAGACCGGTTTATATCAAAGTGAAAAAAATGGATATGTATCCAGTTCATACCTGATTCGGCAAGTATCCACCTGAATTTTGATCATTTATTTTCACTGTTTAATGCTGGATCTCGATAATTAATATCTTTCACGGAATTAAGTGTCTTGACAAAGGAAGACACTGTGGCGAAAGTATGTGTTCTGAACCTTCGTGCATATTTAAATATATGTGGGTGAATGTGTCTTTGTGTGTATGTTTGTGTGCTTGTGACAATGCGTAGGCCAGTGTGGACGTGCGCTTTCGAAATTAAGTGGACATGAATTCTTACTAGAGTTTTTTTTTTTCTTTTATATATTATAATGCTAAATCATCATTATTAGCATCTGCTAGAACAGTAGTTCCAAACCGATTTGGGGCCACGCCCCACTTTGGTATTTCTAAAGCTCTGGTCCCCACCCATGTAATATTTAATTCTCATATGGGTGCCAATTAAACATTTACGTACATACACACAAAATATTTTATATATGCATCCTATATATACACTGTATGTATTAACACTCATTAACATTAACAGTCTCATCCAGGCTCACTAGAAAACAATTCACTGTTAATAACTCATTTTTGAATTGTCCCCTTATTCTTTTGGTATAGTAAGCCGAAGGGTGCCCATCCTACGCATGCCCCACCAAAATATTACCATACCCCACCGGTGGGGCATGAGCCCCATGTTGGGAATCAACTAGTACTGGGAAGAAAAAAAATATATAAAATAAAAGTTAATATGAACTTTTTACAAATGTAGCAATAAAACAACTTATTCGGAAATTTGAAAGATTTAATAAAAAAAAAAAACTGATAGATAAACATTTTCTATATCATTTAACAATATATATATATATATATATATATATATATATGAATTTAACAATAAATAAATATGTGTGTGTGTGTGTGTGTTTGCAAATATATAGAATATAGGAAAGAACTCGTTAGGTAAATAATCCGAAGTTCTTTAGTATTTTTGTTTTTATTTAAAAAAAAACAGTGCTCGATACAAAAGTAGAGCCGAAATTATATATATATATATATATATATATATATATATATATATATATATATATGATAAATCTGGTACAAGCACAAAATGTTTTAATGAAAAAAATAAGCTAAATAATTGGTGGTAAAACTTTACACTTGAATTTTCAGTAATGAGCCTAAGAGGAATTCTTTGTATGGATGCAACGGTTCATGACTTCGGATCTCTGGATCAAAAGGTTTTGGCGATCCGGCAATGTCATTATTGCTAATTTTTCCTGTTGGCAGAAGTTAAGTTTTTCTAGGATAAGCAAAGACAACCACAATAAAATTTGTAACTACCAATACATTTATAATAGCCTGTCTTTTCTTCATCTTCGATTTTTTTTTTTTTTTTATTAAATAAAGTTTCGGGAGGTCAATTGATAAAAATCGCCTGAGGATATCGTAAGGTTGGAACCAAGTTAGCGAAATCAACTGATCTCCTAATTTTTAAAGGTAAAAGCCCTACATGTTATTTTGTATTTTTATTTAAACTTATTCTTTCAGACGTGTATTGTGCTATTGCTTCCTGGTCCAATTTAACCCTGATCACTAAAATTTATGTATTATATATATATATATATATATATATATATATATATAGATAGATAGATAGATAGATAGATAGATAGATGTGTGTGTGTGTGTGTGTCATTTTTTCCAAATGTTTTTAAATTTATTCTTTTTAGAAGGTTTAAAGAGTGCAGAAACTTTGCGTAATGATTATACATATACCCATACATACATACATACATACATACATACATACATACATACATACATGCATATACACCCATATACAGATATATATGAATAAAACATACCAAAACATACAGACACATATATAAACACATCTACATACACATCTGCATACATATGTATGTATGTATGTATAGTTAGACGGATAGATAAAGTGATACATTGTTTATTTGTTTAGATGGGTGTATGTAATTGTATGGAGATGTAAGGTTTTATGTATATATGTTTATGTGCACGTATGTGTATGTCCGTATGTATATATGTGTGTAAATATATATATATATGTAGGAGTGGATGTGTATGGATGTATGTGTATATGTATGTATGTGTGTGTGTGTTTATGTATGTATATGTATATATGTGTATATGTGTGTATGTGTATGTGCATATATGTATATATATATATATATATATGCATATGAATATATATATATATATATATATATGTATATGTATGCATGGTTATATGTATATGTATGTGTGTACACGCCTATATATATGTATGTACATGTAAATATATGTTGTTGTGTATGTGTGTATACGCATGTGTTTTTGAACATAGAAATATAGGTCCTTGCTAGATTAGATAATCGTTATATTTGTTTTTTTTTATATGTTTATATTTGATTTGTAACCTGTAGTCGATATTAATTTTGTCAAATTTTCTTAATTAAACAGCGGCCCTTTCAGTAAATGCCCTTCGGTTTTAGTTACCCCTCCCGCCCCATCTCTCACCCCCACTCCTTTATTTCTTTTCTTTTCCCTCTCTCATCTTCTGACCTTTAAGATTATATCGTCTATTGTGTATGTATGTCACCACAAAATGCATCCTTTCCGGTTACATCTTTAATGTATGAGACATCCGAGAACATTCATATTTCTCTCACTTAAATCGTCTTTGACTCCCCTCTTTAAAACTTCTCTCTGTTAAATTTTAATCCCCCCTTCATCTTTAGACCTTCCTGTCCTTCTCTTGTCTGTTACCCCTCTCTATAGCTTTCATTTACTCTAACATTCGTCCCACACTCTCATACATACATTCTCAGTAAATTTTATTTTTTATTCCCGGGGTTGTTTTTTCTGTTTTCTTTTTGAATTTGTAGGTCTGATGAATTGGATAGTAATTACGATTCCAATGAAATAAATTATGATCATGGAATATTAGTGTTTAAGCCTTTTTATGATATCCTTACTCTGTCCTGGACATTGTGTTCTACCTGGATTCTATCCTCTTGGAATTATTTTTTATACAAATATATATGTATGTGCATGTATGTATGTACGTATATATATTTATATATTTTAGATATATGATTGCATTTGTATGTGTATATTTACCACTAATATTATCTATATATGTGTGTGTGGGGTGGTGCGTATTTACAAAAGTATGACAAACTGGAAAGTTTTTTGTGACGCACCATATCTATCCATATTTTTTCTAAATACTGTTGATATATAAAATTATACAAAATTATATCTATATATATATATATATATATATGTGTGTGTGTGTGTGTGTATAATATATATATATGTATATATATATATATATATATATGAAGAAAATTTGGAAAAAACAAACAAAAATCCTTAAATGCAATTATGTTGTTTAAAATGAATGAAATGTCGACGTCTGACGTTTCGGTTTAATAAACCTTTTTCAAGACAATATTCATTAAAATTCATTCAATACAATTCAGTTCAATTTAACAAAGACGATGGACATAAAAAACAAGTCTTATCCAAAACAGATAACTGAAAATTTTTAAAATGATCAGCTTCCATCGTCTTTGTTAAATTGAACTGAATTGTATTTTAATGAATATTGTCTTGAAAAAGGTTTATTAAACCGAAACGTCAGACGTCGACATTTCATTCACTTTAAGCAACATAATTGCATTTAAGGATTTTTGTTTGTTTTTTCCAAATTTTCTTCATTCTGTCGGATTTATATCCATTTACATTTGCTTACATATATGTATATATATATATATATAGAGAGAGAGAGAGCGAGAGAGGGGGCAGCAGACCATTATTCAAATATATATTGTTAAATATAACAGAGAACGAATATCTATTATGTTTGATCCTAAGCCGCTCTAAGCTTCGTATAGTAGCTGTAGTTTCACACATACACACAGTAAAAAGTACCTTAAGATATTGGAGGCCATCTACATTAAAACAAAGCAACCCACACCCAACAAAATTACATTTCAAACCAGTCACAAAATATTGAAATGCTTTTAAACACATGGATCTGTTGATAGTGTTTCTTTCTCTCACGTGGTCATGTACGACGTCATAGAATCGCATTACGAATTTATGACCTGCATTTGCTATTCCGCGACCGTTATTGTCGCATAGAAAACTTCTATTTAAATATGTAAATATAACAGGATGTCATCTTTGACGCTGAACAACTCTGTTGTAATGCCCATATAACCACTCTGATGATAGCTCATGTGAATCGAAATCTTAGGTCGATGAAGAGCATAATAAAAAATATCCAAGTAAGGGTCAGGTTTTGACTTTATTTTCTCCCGAAACTAAAGCAAGTATACAAAGATTAGAACGGTTCATGATCAAAAATAATAGAGATTCGCTGTCTGTTATATTTAAAAAATATATGTTTGAACATATATATATATATATATATATATATATATATATATATATATATATATGAAGAAAAATATACGGAAAAAAAAACAAAAATCCTAATATGCAATTATGCTGTTTTAATGTTAATATAATGTCAACGTCGGGCATTAAAACATCATAATTGCATATTAGGATTTTTGTTTGTTTTTCCGTATATTTTCTTCATACTGTCGGATCTGTATCCATATATTTGCTTATATATATATTATATTTCAATTATATATATATTATATTATATTATATTTCAATTATATATATATTATATTATATTTCAATTATATATATATATATATATATATATATATATATATATATATATATATATATATATATATACATACATACATATATATATATATATATATATATATAATTGAATGTTAATATTATCTATGTCTTTCCTGTGTTTCACGGATATTGTATTCACTTGTCAGGTGAGAATAATTTTACTATCAAGCTCCTTGGCGAGTGGAAACAGGACTTTTCATGATCAGTCACGCCCTCTAAAAGAGACAATGAATCACAGGTGTGCTAAAAAAGAACGGATACGTGTGACGTAATAAGTACAGAGGTAGTGTAACCGTGGCAGTGTTTATACATGGTACAGTTACAACTGATAGAAATAGATTCTGCAAAGCAAGTCATGTTTCTTTAGCATCAATTAAGATGGAGTTTAAGAGTGAACTGTCACTCAGAGCGGCGAAAGCCTGGAAATTGTTGATAGTCATGATCAGTTACATCCTGTAGGTGCGCGCCGTGCATAAAAGAAGAAAAATTACGGGGAAAGTGCAACTGAACATTTTGGCAAACGTGTCAAACAATCAAATAAATAAATCATGTAATTAAACAATCTGATAAATAAATAATGTTTATTATTTTCGTTGTCAATTTTCAAGAACAAAGAAAATGTTTAAATACGATATTCTCATATTTTCAGGTTTTATTAAAATTCTAGTCATCGCTTTTTAAAACAATAAACCTTAGCTAAGACTAAAGGTAGTTAAATGATAGCGGTGTCATGGGAAAAACTGTTCTTTTGACACTCCGTCTTGGTAAATGTTTACAAATTTATGAATAAAAATTATTTTCATATTTATTTCTTTATAAATTGGTAAATTATAAATATTGCATTGCATTAATTCTAACTGTATTAGAGATCAGAATGTGGTAAATAAAAAATAATTCTTGTGAATAAACAATCTAATAAATAGTGTTTATTATTTTTGTCGTGAATTCTCAAGAACAAAAAAAAAGTATAAATTCCCTTATATCATATGTTTAGGTTTTATTACAATTCTGATCATCGCTTTTTAAGACAATAAATATTGTCGAGGAGTGAAGGTAGTTAAAATAATAGCGGTGTCATAGGAAAATCCGCCCTTTTCACATTCCGTTTTTTTTTTTTTTTTTTGGCGGGCACGGTGGTCTAAGTTTGCCAACATATTTTTTCACTTTGGATCACACCATTCTCAAAATCCTGGATGAAGGTCGTGCAAACGCTATTGAACTTTGTAGAGAGTTGAAAGTGACGACTGGGCAGCTCCAGCCTAAATATGGCAGCAAGACATTTATTTTGATCCGGTTTTCGTGAAGATCAAGAATGATAGAAGAAAAATCTGATCCGGTACAACTAATTGATTGATTCGTTTTTACGGCTTATCCCCCCTTTGCAGGTTATTCAAAGCTAGAAAATATTTTTAGATTGTAAGGATTTTTCTTTTGAGATAATAATGGTTTTTAATGATACACGTGTTATATAGGAATAAAGTGTCGCTGCCGACACTTGTGCTTGAACATAGATCGCCAGTGAGCAAACACAGGTGATCCCATTATTGAATTAAATAAACCACGTGACCATAGAGGAAACGTATTCATGTAGGAAATAGCTGACGACTAACGGTCTCCATTTCTTAGTCTATCCTCTATTATTATTCGGATCGCTATTTCTACTCTATTCTCTATTACTATATGGACCGCTATTCTCTACTCTGTTCACAATACTATTTCTCTATTGGGATCACTATAAGGGTTACTATTCGAGCGAGTATTATCGAGCAAGTACTATTAGTGTGTCTATATTTCTGAGATGAGGTATTATGTACATTATTTACATTATTCGGACTATTGAAGAAGGCCGGAGCGTATAACGACCGAAACGTTGTAATAAATATGGCGACAAAGAAGAGGACAATAGTCCGAATAATGTAAGTAACGTACTATTAGTGTGAGTGTTATTCGAAGGCGTCTGACACCAGTAATGTTCAACGGCGTTATTATAGTTGTATCTGCGATTACAAAGTCTCTACTACAACGAGCATTACGAAAGTTACAACGAGTATTCGTTGGCATTACAAGAGTGGCAACAAGTGTTCGTTGACATCACAAAAAAGTCATACTAATTAACCCTTATCTAGGGAGAGAAGAGGCGAATTCATACATTTCCCGAGGGTATTTGTACGTATGTGAATATAACGAACCCTACGAAAATTGGAATTCGGTTCTCCGATTAATAATTCTGGGCCATTATCCACTGCACCACCTGCACATCCAAGTTTTCAATCCCAAGCGCTCACCCACCTGAGTACTGACCAGGCTCGATGTTGCTTAACTTCGATGATCGTACGGAAACCGGTGTTTCGGCGTGATGGGGCTGTATGCATTTTACACCACCCGCACACCCAAGCTTATGGCATCTGGTGGAATTCCCAAGCGCTCACCCATCGAAGTACTGACAAGGCTTGGCGTTGCTTAACTTAGTCATCGTACAGAAACCGGTGTTTCGGCGTGATGAGGCCGTATGCATTTTACACCACCCGCACATCCAGGCTTACGGCATCTGGTGGTATTCCCAAGTGCTCACCCATCTAAGTACTGACAAGGCTCGACGTTGCTTAACTTCGTTGATCGTACGTAAATCGGTATCTCGATGTGGTGTGGCCGTAAGCCTGACCGGTACAACGAACTGACCATTTCTGCAGCGTTTTTAACGATGGACCCGTATGTATGTTCCACCTGAGGTGTGCTGTGAGTTTGTCTCCCAGTAGACGCCCCAAGCAATGAGAGTCATTGAGAGTACAACTGCTTATCGTGACTGTAGATAACACAGGTTACTCGCTTAGTTTTTGTGGCATTAAATATGACAAACCCGTAACCCCCCACCATTGAGAGATCAACTACCAAGAGCTGATCATCGAGATTTCTGGTGGTACACCAATAAACGGTGGCATCATGTGCATACACCTACATGTAAAATACCTGCTCCCCACAACAGAAGAGACACAGAACCCGAGGAACTATAGACCCATCACCTGCCTACCATCAATGTACATGATCCTTACTTCTATCATAACCGAGGGGACATACAACTTCCTTGAGAAAAACAATTTACTCCCATCAGGACAGAAAGGGTGTAAAATAGAAAGTTACGAGTGCAAGGACCAACTAATTATCAATAAAAAAAAATATTGGTAGAGGTGAAAACAAAAACAGCCTGGATCGACTACAGAAATGCGTTCGACAGTGTTCCACACAAATGGATAAAGGCCTAAAATATAGAGAGTATGCCCCACAATGGTCAAATTCATTACGAGAGCATGAACAACTTAAAAAACTACACTAAACTTAAACCATACAAACGGGTCATTAACATCAAAAGCGGGATCTTCCAAGGAGATTCATTGTCACCATTACTCTTCCCCCTTGCATTAGCGCCACTCAGCTGCCTGAACAACAGTACGGCAGATACAAGACAGAGAATGGCGAATTGAATCACTTATTCTATCTTGATGATCTTAAAACGTTTGCCAAGGATAATAACCAGCAGAAAAACCTTACTATTGTCAAAAACTTCGGCGAAGACATTAGAAAGGAGTTTGGAAGTAGAACCGCTCCACGTGACTATAGATAACACCGGTTACTCGCTTAGTTTTGGTGGTATTAAATATCACAAACCCGTAATCCCCACCATTGAGAGTGTAAGAAATTCTGAAATTTAAGCTCCTATTGGCTGATTTGTAACGACCAATTTCATTGGTCGAATTTTGACTTGGTTTTCTCGCGGGCATTTTTCAACGGCCCGTGCCCTTTTTTACTCAGTTGCGGAATATTATTGGAAATGCCCGGACTCATTTTTGAATATCTTTGCAGGGCCTTTAGCGCCCAAGATCAAGCCTAAATAATTAGGCTAAGATTCCTTTCAACCAGTTGCGACATATTATTGGAAATATCCGGACTCATTTTTGAATATCTTTGCAGGGTCTTTAGCGCCCAAGATCAAGCCTAAATAATTAGGCTATGATTCCTTTCAGCAACCAAATGGTAATGCTTCAGAGACGACGTCATATTCCAGCTTAATTCTTTCTAGGCTGTATAATTCAGTCATTTATTGACTGTCGTCAAATGTGTACTTCTACTCGAAGAACTTTATGCATGATCTCGACAATAGCCGAGTTTCAACTTCAGCAACCGAAATGGTAATGCTCCAGCAACGACAAGCACATACCAGCTTCTCCAACTTCGTAGAGACCAATTGAGTCCTACTGAAGTAAAAGACACTACCTATTCATTGAAGAACTACCCAACCCTGTTCCCAGGGGCAAAAAAGGGCAAAATCTTTTTTTGCAAGGATACAATAAAATTTGTTTTAAGTTTTAAGGTAGGCCTTGTTGATTGTATGTCTTTCTTGTTTCTGTCAAGCGTTGAACTGTGTGAGAAGAAATTCTCACAAGAGATCAACTACCAAGTACTAGTCATCGAGATTTTTGGTGGTACACCGGTAAACTGTGGTATCATGTGCATATACATAATCGTGATCTGAGAATGTCCTTACATAGATCATCGGTATATAGCAGATAAAAGAGTAGGACCGAGGAGAGAGCCTTGTGGGACGCTTGCACTGAACTCCTGGGCTTATGACCTTCATGGCCCTCTCCGATAGGAATAACTTGATAATCGTGTAGACTGTACCGGAAATATCATAATTGGGGAACCTGTGTAGCAGCCACCCACCATGTCTTCGAGATCCCAGGTAACCGCTCTCGTGATGAATTTATCAAGAGCTTCACTTTTTTTTTATACATAACAGTTAAGACATCAGCAGTGGACCTAGAGAAGCGAAACCCATATTGTTTGTTGATCAGAAGCTTCTTTCTGTTGAGTTGATTGACAACCGTCTTGTTGACGATAGTCTCAAAATTTTTTATGCCATTGAAGAGGTTGATGGGGCGGTATTGTGACGGGGCCGAGCGCTCGCACGCGTTCTCGTCGAAATGAATCACTGGCCAGTTTAGACTTTCATGCGTGTTGGTTTCATTTCGCAATGGATATAAGTTTCGTATATTGTTTTGGTTCAGTAGTTTGCTGCGATACGTGTCTTAGTAATTGTACGAGACTGCAAGAGGTAAAAAACAACTTAATAATTTATTTGTTTTGTCATTCCTTTGTCAGAAAGTTTAAAACAATTTTCAATTATGTGGTTGCTATGTATTCGGGAAAACAAAAACATGGCATTCAATATTAGGTATGAAATAGACGACCGCTATTCAGGAGTGGATGAATCATCGTCGAAGTTCGATACAGATGAGTACAATCTAATTGATCATACTAACCGTAAATATTGTAACAGAAGTTCTGAAAAAAAATTAAAAAGTTTCAAACTTAATTCAGTAACTGACAAAATGTACGTAGTTAAATAATTTCTATTGCTTTTATTAATGACAAAAATCAATTCAACAACAGATTCGTATTAAAATAATTTTTTTCTGCAAAAAGTACTTTATTCAATTAATACTTTTTTTCTGCTAAATACTGTTAAAATGAAATTTAAAAAATCAGCATATTCAAATAATTCTGTAATGTTTTTAATTTAAAATAATGTTACTGTTAATAATAATAATATTAATAGCAGGAGGATGCATTGCTCCCTGAACGTGATAGATCACCGTGGTATGGATATACTCTGGCGCCCACGAACCAGCCCCCACGTATGGGTAAATACGAAATAACTATAATGCTGACACAACGAAAAATATTGCTAAACCGCATCGGTCGTCACGCAAGACATCAAGGAGTGCGATCTCCAATGAGGAACCATACTGAGACCGAAAAGTCTGCAACTAGAACAAACGCTACTCAATGAGAACGAAAGAAAAACCACGCCGAGGACAGTACTCACTGTTACGGTCCAGGTTAGGACCGAGGAAGAACAACACGAACACAAGAGTAGAAATAACGAAGGTATATTACACGAAATAATAATACAAGATGTGGAAGGTGTTAGTATGACTGTCAGTCTGGTTTGGAGTGAACTACTATCGGCTCGACTCGATTCGATATTTACTCCCCCCCCCACGAAGGAAAGATGTGGCACAAGGCTGAGTTTTACGTGGGTTATCCGAGCCCGTAGGCTCGGCCAAAAAATGCCCGTAGAAACTGTAAAAACAGAATCGGGTTGGTCAACCTCCGCGAACGAGGCTCTACCCTTCGGCGGAGCCTCGTCCGGTTTCCTCTCTGCTCAGAGGCAGAGAGTTCGACCGTCAAGCCGAAACGGTTCGACTCGACCCTCTCTCTTGAGAGGCGTAGTATACATAGTGTTAGGAAGAGTTCATTCTGTAGTTATAGGTAAGAACATGACACTCACAGAGGTCCTCTATATTCATTAAAAGAAAATCCGACAAAAAGAAAAATAAATAAATGGTCTGTTGAATAATGATAGTCTTTTACACCACTACGATTAATCTGATAACGACAACAACGACCAAAGCAGCCTATAATATCTGGCGAGAAAAACACTCTTCAAACAGACTAGACATCGATGCCAACAAATTAGCCAATGTGAGGTGTGACATCATCAGGAAAAAAAGAATACCTGACATGGAACTCAAAAGCATCTGAGAAAACATAAAAATTAGATCAAGCTTTAATATCGAGGGGATAAATGCCAGCAACCCAGAGGAGACACATGCAGAGGAACAAATAGAAATCAGTTGTTAAAATCCCTCTGAGGTACACGAGCAAATAGAGGAAGATAATCACGAATATTAGAGAGAAACAGTGATGATAAAAAAACATGCGTTATAAATGGGAGAATGTAAAGGAAATGTCTTTCGAAGAAAGGTCGACAGTTCCAAAAGTAAGAAAGAACCGTCAAGTGAAGGAAACCACTAATCCTGCTTACCAACCAATTAGAAAAATAAGGGACGAAACAAAAAGACTGATGAACCTGACAGAAATTAACCATCTTATATATGCAGCGTCGGCAACGATCACAAAAACGGAAAAATAAAAACACAACGTAAACGAAAAAGAAAAATGCCAGTCTGCAATGAAAAATAGAAACTTAAATAAATAAAACGACGAGAACAATTGTGAAGCAGACAAGGGCTCCAAAATGAAAGAAAGGAAAAGGAGAAAACTGAAAGGAAGCCATGACATAAAGAATAAGACTGACTCACCAAAAGTTACAGAGAAGCTGAAACAAGAAATTCAAGCGAAGGCATAGAGAATCAGGCGTTATGAAAAAAGAAACAAATTCTTCTGGCAAAACAAGATCTTCAAAGAAGACGCTAAGAAACTATATCGAAAATTGAAAACAATAAAATATAGATAAATGACCCACCTAATATACAGGAAGTCGAGGAGTTCTAGTGTAATGTGGGAAAACTGAAAAATGCACAATGAAAGAGCAACATGAATCAAGCAACAACACGAGCAATACACATATATAGCCTGCCAAAAATGGACGGATATCAGTATTACTGAAAACAACCGCTGCCATCTGCAAAACCAGAAACTGGAAAGCACCAAGAATAAACCGAATAGCCAGTTTTGGGAAAAAAAAAAAACCTATATAGCACCCACTAAGACCTCGCACGGGCATACAATGATATAATCGTAAACCCAGAAAAATTCCCAAAATGGGTCACGTGAGGAGTAACATACCTACTCCCAAAAACAGAAGAGACGCAAAACCCGAAAAACTATAGACCCATCACCTGCCTACCAACAATGTACAAGATCCTCACTTCTATCATAACCGAGAGGAGATACAACTTCCTTGAGAAAAAAAACAATTTACTCCGATCAGGATAGAAGGAGTTCAAAATAGGAAGGCCAACTAATTATCAATAAAAACAATATTGGAAGAGATGAAAACAAAGAAAAGAAACTTATCGACAGCCTGGATCGACTACAGAAAGGCGTTCGACAGTGTTCCACAGACATGGATAAAGAAGAGCCTAAAAATATATAGAGTTGCCCCACAACGGTCAAATTCATAACGGCGAACATGAAAAACTGGAAAACTGCACTAAACCTAAACCATACAAACGAGTCATTAACACCTTCAAAGAAGATTCATTGTCACCACTGTTCTTCTGAATTGAATTAGCGCCACTCAGCTGCCTACTGAACCACAGCACGACGGATACAAGACACAGAATGGTGAACTGAAACACCCATTCTATATTGATGATCTTAAAACGTTTGCCAAGGATAAAAAACAGCAGAGAAACCTACTCACCATTGTCAAAACCTTCAGCGAAGACATTAGGATGGAGTTTGGAATCGACAAATGCCCCAAAGTCAGCTTCTAACGAAAACTACGGATTTAGACCTTGATATCAACAACAAGATTAAGGAACTAGACCAAGATGGTACATACAAATATTTAGGAATTAATGAAGGAGACGGAATACAATATTCAATTATGAAGAAAAAGATACGAAAATAATATTATTAGAAAGCGAAATAAATGGGGCCAATAAAATGAAGGCTATCAACACCTTAGCTATACCCGTAGTAACATACAGCTTCAACATTATTAAATGGAAGTTGAATGACGTTAAAAGATTGGACGACAAGACCAGACAAAATCCTTACCCAAATGAGGATGCACCACTCGAAATCAGATGTTGATAGCCTGTAAGTACCAAGAGCTTTAGGATGTTGAGGTCTAATCCAACTTGAACTCTAAAAACTACAACAATCGGATTAGAAGCATACCTTACAACAAACAATGATCCTCTACTACAAATAATAAAACAATTAATTCACTCCATCAACAAAGAAACTACAATACTATTTACGCCAAACGAGTAAAACAGAAAGCAAAACAACTTTGCCATATGAAGTTACATAAAAAAAAAAACTTCGCGGACAAGGCGTTACATGGCAAATACCTAAAAAGAACGAAAGAAGCAAATGTGGACCAACAGAAAACACATCAGTGGCTGAGGAGCACCGGGTTGAGAGCTGAGACAGAAGGCCTAATTATTGCAGCTCAGGGCCAAAGCCTCGCAGACATATCCTATCACTGTCGCATAATCAAGAATAGAACTAACCCGAAATGCAGGATCTGCGGAAAATATGATGAAACTGTCGACCATATTTTCTTCGGAACTGATAAAAATGAAATACCCTCAGACATAAAAAGGTAGCGACATATGTGCACTGAAAGATATGCAAGAAGCACAAAATCGAAACCACTGAGAAATGGTATGAGCACCAACCAGACTCAGTTACCCAAAATAACAATGTAGCTATCTTCGAGGACATGCAAATTCGAACTGACAGGAAAGTAGAAGCCAACAGATCTGATATTATCATGAAAGACAAAAAAATTCAGGAAGTGTATGCTTAATGATATAGCAGTACCATCTGAGAGAAACAACTCCATGAAAATTGTCATAGAAATTGTCCAAATACAAGGACCTAGAGATCGAGGTTAACAGGATGTGGGAAATGAAGACTGGGACTGTACCAATAATAATCGGAGCTATGTGTCTTGTGAGAAAAGGAATGGGAAATTTTACTAACAGTGTTCAAGGTAACATCAAGATATATGTTGCTCAGGAGATATCCGTACTAGGAACATCCCATATACTAAGAAAAGTGCTATCAATTATATGACAATTCTCCTATATAGGGCCTAAAGACCATATTTTGGACCCGGATCTACAGGATATGCAGCAGGAAACATAAGATAATAATAATAAAAGTTAATGCGCAAAAGTTAAATAATTGGATACAGTTTTACAGAATATAATTAATCAGATTATTTTGACCTATTTAGATGATTCTACAGTTTTTTTTTTTTCAGGTCAGTTCAACATATTTTTAATCATGTGAAATATCAGACGACAACAATGCTTATTATTATGAACGCAGTAGGTTTACTAACTTACAAATGAATTTTGATACGACAGATAAAATTCTTTGTATACAAATGGAAGACGCATTTAAACACTTTTTTCTTTATTATTATTTATTAATAAAAAATAATAATCATACTACTTTTCATTTGTTTAAATAATTTGAGACAGTTTTAAGAAAATCTAATTAAACAGATTATTTTGATTTATTTAGATAAGTTCGTATACTTTCGGCTCCGCTGGACAAATCTGTCGTCAATGAAATGGCAGACGATACGACGAAGGCTGCAAGAAATAAGATTCGAACTTCCGATTCCTCATATCCATTACTCCACCGTTTTTCCATATAAGGACCCAGTCTGTCCTGCTATTTACCCCAGCTAAGGATAAATAGCAGAAAAGATTGGGTCATAGAGTCTTGGTTGGCAACCGGTCTAGGAGAAGAACATCAATGAATTCCAAACCTGCGGAAGGACGTTTGTTGATACTTATGGCAACTGTCAATAAAGAGCATAATTTTTAAAAAAACATCTTTCCGTCTACATATATTTCGTCTTAGTGTTTGCCTATATATGGGAAAATTACAAATTGTCAAAAGTACTAGACATGTGTCTTCCATCTGTCTTATTATTCAAGGAATTGATAGTAAGTTAATGTCTCATTAAGTTTTGTCAGCGAAGTGATTTCGCCGTTAATCACATTAACATTGCTATTTAATTATATGTATAAATTGTTACTTATCTAAATAAATTGTTTCTTTATGATATAAAATATAAGCTACATACTCTAATAGAGTTAAATTCCCAGATGAATTCTGTGGACAAGACAGATTGGTATCAAATTGTCATTGTCCACATTGTCCACATAAAAATAATTGTAAGATTTTTTTCCAATTGTCATTTGATACCATACTATAATATATATATATATATATATATATATATATATATATATATAAAAGAAATATACTCTTAAGATGTGCTATATTTATGGAATAAAGTGCTCAATATCAAGTATTTCTATAGACATACGTTTTGAAATTTTTCTACAAGGACATATTTATAAAATTACAATATATATATATATATATATATATATATATATATATATATATATATATAACGTGAGCGCATTTTTTTACATAATATTTAACTGCCCATTAATTCTATAAATTTAGGAAAATATTCAAAGTAATTATCTTGTTTGAAGGAATTTGGCTTCAAATTTACTATAGTTACCGATCTTACTTTCTGATAATGTCGTGTATGGTCGTCCGTATTTAAAAAAAAAAAAACGGCACGTTTATACACAGACAAAAAAATAAAAATACTTTTTAAAATACTGGTGTAATACTTTTTAAAATACTGGTGTAATAAGCTTTTCAATTTATAATTAGTAAATATAGTTTTTTTTTATAACAATACCAATTAACCGATACAAATTAATATAGATTTTTAAAAGATTTAAAACTCTCTCCCAGAAAGTTTAAGTCCTGAGTCCTCTCAAAATAGTTGCAGTATAAAGAGGATGTATCTGAGCTGGCGTCTGCGACAGGGATTAGCTCGCTGGTCTAACCGACGGGTGTGTTCACACAAAAACAAATACATAGAAAGAGAAAAAAATCAACCAATCAATTGCTCATAATTATTTTTAACTTATTATGGTCCATATAATAGGTTTATATAATTTATCCTCCGAAAAGAAAAAAATTATAGGATCACATGAGAAATGATATAAAATACTAAATCAAAGCACCTTGTCTGTCATATTCAATGAAACGTGCATATATATATATATATATATATATATATATATATATATATATATATATATATATATATATTTCGATAAACGTGCAATCAATTTACAAATTCATGAATTATTCACACAAAAAACAAATGCAAAGGTTAATGATTTAATTGGCGAGAAATCCATCGTCGCAAACAATTCAAATAATATACAAAAAACCTCCGAATCCGTTATGAATGAAAAAGATCCTTGTTTCTATAAATTCCTGCCGCATTAGTTCTTATTTTTTTTACTACAAGCTTTCGTCTGTTCCTACAGACATCTTCAGGTATGGAATAGATGTTGTTCTTGTTTTTCTCTTAGTA
>CAHIKZ030000372.1:1812500-1860000 GCA_903632075.3 Acanthosepion pharaonis | reverse complement strand
GTCGAAGATTTTCAGTGTACGACAATGACAGACGATTTGATATATTAAAAATTTACTAGTGAAGGCAAAAATAATTCCTTGCCATCCATAGGTAAGTAGCACTTGGTACCTTCATTTTTATTCCTGAATAATATATAAAAACTCCCCATTCATCTGAAACAATATCACATACTTGAATAATATATGTTTTCTCTGGCTCAACGCACCATCTGGTGACAGGTTGTTGATTCATTTGTAAATCAATTCGGCCATTGAACCGTCTGCCTTACACTACTATTTTCTGTGATGTTATTCTGTATGTTGCTGTTGTTGTTGTTGTTTATAATCGTGACTTCTCCTTGGGTATTCATTCTTAAAATGTAACCAATTCATCACATCTACGGAAAATAGCTGATATGGCTTGTGTTGTGATGTGGGGTCTGGCGCAACACAACAGTTAACTCGACAGAGTCAGTCGTGATAGTAATATTCTGTACTCAGCTAGATAAGTCATTGCGATAGTATTGTCTTTCACCTAGACAATTATCCAGGATGACTTGTCACGAATGGGCATTGAGGACGGTAACTGGCTCTTATCAAAACACTTTGCGTTCTTTATCAGCTGGCAAAGACGTAATTCATCTTTTTTTTTATAATCGTTAGAATCTATTTTACACATTCCTATGTCCGCCATTCGTCCACGCATTGAATATTGCTGTCACATCTTGTCCTGTACTTTTGCTAGATATCTAGAGATTCTTGACAACATTCAAATAAGAATCTGCAATGTTATCGGTCCTGACCTAGCATTTTGGTTTCACTCACTCTCCCACCGTCGTAACGTAGTTTTTTTTGTGTCTTTTCTATAAATAATTTTATTGCAATTGTTCGGATGAACTTTCGTCTATGGTCCCTATGAATTTAAACCTTCTTTCTTTTTATGTGCTATGTCCTTTCAGGAATTAGGCAATCATGGCTCTCCACCTCCCTCTATCCCCTGCGGCTCTTAACAAGTTCCTTCCCTCTGTCACCTCCCCAAGACTACGTTCTGTCATCCTAACGCAGAAATATTGTCATGATAATCGCTCTGATGAACATTCTTCGTTGGTACCTCTACTTCATGAATTTCAGTACTAGATTGGCAGTCTTTTCTGTCACAGGCACGGTGCTGGGAAAGGGTTAGGGTTAGGGTTAGGGCAGGGGTTCGTAAATAAAATACAATGCTAACAGAGTGGACCTGAAAACACCATAAAAAGAGAGCTGGTTCCACGCTTCTCAAAACCTCCTGATCAGAAGCCTTGTTGTCGGATGTAGTTTATCGTCATACCCAGGACCCCTTATTGGTGGGGAGAGGGGGTCTTAGACCTCGGTAGAGGTGCAGTCGGCGTAGTCTGAAGCTCAAGCCGACAGAACGAGATGATATCTGAAAAAAATAGTCCTCGTCTGACGATAAACTAAATCCGGCAGCAATCAGGAAGTTTTTGAGGAGCGTGGAACCGCTTCCCAGCTATGGACAAATAGTTACCCCCAACCAAAAAAATAAAAAAATAAAAAGAAGAAAAAAAACACTGGGGTCAAAACAAGTATAAACATGTTTATATAGAAATACTAGCAATACATTTTCATAGTAATAAAAATTAAAAATTACCAGCAGTACATTTCTGTAAGTAAAAAAAAAAAAAAATCCAGCATTACATTTTTGAAAAAGAAATTACCAGCATTATATATTTTTTTAAAAGAAATTAAGTTTTTTTTTTTTTTTTTTTTACGCCCGAGCAAGGCGGGAAGCCATTAGGATGCAGGGGGTTGGAGAAGATTTGAAGCGAGAGCAGATAGGAGTGATAGAAGAAAGGATGAGGAGAAGGATAGTGGATAGATCAAGGCAACTGAAGATGTCGATTGACATTACATTTGAATAGCTCGAGATTATAGTTCTCAGGGAAACAGTAATAGGAAAGGGTGTTCTACAGGCGAGAGGTGCGAGGTATAAAGCTATTGGTGTAGAAGAGACGGCTACATTTAAAAGTTTCTACAGTGAAAAGGTGAGAGCAGGATGCCAGCCTCGTAGGGCGCTTGAATTCATGAAGTCTGGGAACCAGTGAAAGCAGCTCATCGGAGCAATTGCTATAAAAGTATTTGTAAAAAAGACAGAGAGAGGCGACGGCGCGTCTGTGAGAGAGCAACTGTAGACGAGATGCCAGATCAGGGCCAATTATGTTACATATCCACCTCTGGATCTTGTCAAAAACTCCGAGGTAAACAAGGTGCACCAGACCATATATGGCAGCAATACTCCATGCAAGGGCGAATGATTGATTTGTAGATTTGAAGTATCGATTCCGGGAAGAAAATTTTCCTGGCGCGGCACAGAGAGCCAACTTTCCTCGCGGTGGACGAAGCAATTGACTCAATGTATTTGTTCCATCTCAGATCAGTAGTCAACGTGAGACCGAGCAGACGCAGGGAGTTGCTCTCAAGAAGTTGACTATCAGACATTCTAATGGGGGGGGGCAGGGAAGGATCTCTATGGTGATTAATAGAGAGTAGTTTAGTTTTTGAGGCGTTAAAGTTGACCAGCCAATTCTTGCCCCAATTAACAACCGATTGGAGTTCCATTTCAAGACGAGCGGCCAGGTTAGTTTTGTCAGCGACACTAGATTTGTTTTTGAAGCAGGAGTAACTTGGGAATCTATGGCGTCAGGAAGGTCGTGAAGAAAATTAAATTTCGGCATTAAATGATCCGCTGGGTTGATATACCGTTAAATCAAACCAAATGAAACCAATCTGAGAAAAAATGGTAAAACATTAGCTACATCAAGGATGGTCAACCTATTGCGCATGCGCCATAAGCGGCGCATTGGATGCTTACAAGTGGCGCATTGCATCCTTTTGATGAAAAGAAACTAAGCCACTTCTACTCATTCATTTCAGTGATTTTATATTTATTGCACATTCAAAACTCCTGGATTCGCCCCTGGTCATAAGCATATATTTTTCAAATAAATAGATTTTATTATAACTTTAAAATATGTCCATATTACAACACGTACTGAAAGGAAGTGAATGTTTGTGCGGCGCATTTAAATTAATCGTACAAAATATTGGCGCATGGAATCAAAAGGTTGGCCACCCCTGAGCTACAGGAATACACCGTCGCCACACGCCTAAGTTCCCTAGCACCACACAAGTGACAGTTTAAAATGTGGGAGATATTTCTGCCACACCCTGTATATCTATTTATTTTAAGGTTTACGTATCCCGCATTCTTTCGGTACTGATTTAGTAAAAACTAAAATAGCCCGGTCGTATGTTAACCGTCGGGGATTCGAAAATTTCAATTCATCTTCGCCTGCAATGTTATTGGTCCTGACCTGGCATTTCGCCTTCGCTCACTTTCCCGCCTCCGTAATGTAGCTTCCCTTTGCCTTTTCTATAAATACTTTCATGGGAATTGTTTCCTCTATGGTAGTTTTATTACCCTCTCCATCACAAACAAATTGTACATATGGGAACTAGTTAGGACTTTTTAGGGTGGCTGTAGTAAGACTAGTAAGTAAGAATGTGTTGTTTTGGTGTTAGGAATACTGTGGTATATTTAGGCCAGTAATTGTGCCTAGTTAAGTTTAAGATAAGACAGAACCAGCCTTCCTCTATCCACCCCCTTTTGCATTGTGCCACATTTTTGTATTATTCAAAATAAATATTACTTTCCTCTATGGTACCTATAAATTTAAGCCTAACACTAGATTTGCGGTAAAGTTTCATCATTTTACAGATGAAATGGGTAGATTGAACCGTAAGTCCTATGCTAACAGTTTCTTCTATCGCACTTCTCGCTTGTGGAAATCCCTTCTGCTTTCTTGCTTCCCAGTCAATGTTGTTCTTCAAAAATTTTGTGTCAATCATTATTTTCTTAATATTTGCTTCTTTAAAGTTCTCTCTCCTTAAGATTTCTTTTTATCACAATTTCTATCACTCATATTTGCCAACAGTCAGTAACCCCTTGCGACTTAGGGGCTTTATTGCTTTGTTTTGGGTGGAATTATTTAAAAAAAAATAAATTAAATCGCTATTTTCCAGGCCACGAAGTGCATTGATTGTGTTGATTAATTTTACGTTCTTTTTTGATGTCCGCGTATTCTTTTCCATAAATTTTCATCGACATATTTTTAAGAACCTTGCGTTCCATGTATATTCGGCCTGGCTATAAAATCGGAACACACACACGTTTCTGTGTCTGTGTGTGCGTTTAAAATATTAAAAAAAAAAACACCCTGAAAACATACTCGTCGAAGAGGAAGGCGACACAACATTCATCCAGCCTGACCTGACTGCCCGATCACAAAAGAGATCATTGTATTGCGACAGCTTACGGGGGAAAACCTAGCTGATATGTTAAGTTAACTACATAACTGGTTTGAGCAACTCCCTTTTTCTTTTTCTTTTCTTTTTTTTTTAAAAAAAAAGGGTTTTATATTTATATGTTTACGATTCGTCCTTGCTTTGAATATTGCTGCTACATCTGGTCTGGTGCTACTGCTATGTCCGGTCCGTACTACCACTGAACAGTTTTATCGGGAGGGCGCCAAGCTTGATTGGAGGACCCGGGCAGTGCTTTCCGACCCTTGCTATTTTATCAACATTTGATATTTTTTCTACCTACATTTATATACGTTACACATTAAACAAAGCACAACTGGATGAAATTTTTTTTTCAGATTGGAAATGGCTCACATTAATAAGCAAACTTTATTGAAACAAAACAAGTTCAGTTGACCATTGATGACAATTCCAGAACAACGTAACAAAACATTTTTTTTCTATCCTCTGCCAGCCGCAATGATGGAGAACACATTAGCTCGAACCATCGCCAGTGAGACATGCTGCAAGAGTCACCCCGTTTCCTTAACGAGGGCCAATGAAACATTGTCGCAGATTTTGACGTCATTCTAGAGTTCTTTTTTGTCCAAAATCCGTGAATTTGTTTTGTACATGCCAAGTCTCGAAAAAACGCGGTATAAAATTCACTATTTTCATTTTATTTTTTTTATTCATGATGTTAAACGTGTTAAAATTATTCAACTTTTTAACAAGAAAAATCTCCGGTTGATGTTAAAAATTGTCACAAAACATGGTTGGTTTATTTAAGATGGGATCATCTATTATGACATGTCTCTAATTTTATTTATAGACATTGTATTTATTTTCAATATTTCTACTTGAATTGCTCACCTATATTGCATATGATTCATTATGGTACATTATTGAAAATTGAAATGCAGTAGAGTGGGGTCCTCGTGTTATAGATTCTTGGGGTAGCATATCATAGATGTGGGGCTGGCCTCGTATCTTCGATTCGGGGAGTCACAAGACCTTGCACCGGCCCTGGTATATATTTAGAGATTCTTAACGGAGAGCGGCTCGGATTGAGGAATCGGAGAGCTGAGTTCGAATTCCATTCGAATTATCCATTACATTCACTTACATGCTAATACCCTCAGAAAGGTATGGATCCTCTTCTCCCCCCAGCTATGGGTAAATAGCAGAACAGATAGGGTTCTATAGCCTTGGATGGCAACTGGTCTACCGCAGAAAGTAATGCCAACCTACTGCGGGAAAAAAGATCTACATCGTCAGTCATCCATCAAAAGATATATGATCGCCTAAGCGTGTATCACACATTGCACATAACTGAGTGATAAAATCCAAAGAAGAATTTGCAATGTTATTTGTCCTAACCTGGCATCTCACCTTCAGTTACTTTCCCACCGCTGTAGTGTGTGTAGCTTCCCTGTGCCTTTTCTATAAATACTTTCATGGTAATTGTTCTGATTAACTCTCCTCTATGGTACCTAGACTTTATGAATTTGAGCGCAGTACTAGATTGGCGGTGAGGTCTTACCATTTTACAATTGAAATTGTGATGTAACCGTAGGTTCTATGCTAATAGTTTCTTCTATCGATTTTCACGCTTGTGGAACGCTCATCCGGCTTCTTGCCTCCCAGTCAACTTTGATCTTCGAAAATTTAAATGCAGTGTCAATTGTTATTTTCTGTCTTCTTAATTCTTGTTTTTTTTATTGTCCATTCTCATTAATAAGGGCGTTCCAATAACTTTGACCGATTCTAAATGTGAATTAAGTTTAAGCGTCTAATGATTTTTTTTCTTTTTTTTTTTCATATTTAACAACTTAAGTCTTTGGCAATTTCAACCATGGAAAGTTTAACAATCAAACAACGTGTTAAAGTTATCAAAGCTTATTACGATAATGGACGCTGAAACGAAATTTGAATGAGAAGTTCCCAGGTCACATCATCTCTCGAAACAGCGAAATCAATTGGCCCCCAGGATCGTGCAACTTGACGCCTTTAGATTTCTTCCTTTGGGGGTCATCTCAAAAGTAAGGTCTATGCCAACAAGCCAATAACAATTCAACAGCTGAATGATGAGATAATAAGGCATATTGGGGAGATCCAGAAGCAACTATGCAGAGACGTCATCAAAAATTTAGAGCATCGAGTGGAGGTGTGCCGCCGAAGACTTGGAGAACATTTGGGCGATATTACTTTTCAAACATAATTGCCAGGACTTAAGTAACACGATCCAATAGAGAAATAAATAAATTTTCACCAATAACACTGATTTATTTACTGCTGACTTTGATCCCTCTTAATGAAACACCCCTTTTCTCATATTTTCTGGAAGTTTGAAACAATCTTCGGTGAAGTCATTTTTAACGGTGATTGGGAACGAGGCTGCGCTTCTGTTTCTGATTCCCGATGACCGTAATAACAAATGTCACTGTAGATCATTTCATTTCCTCATGACATGCACTATGTACACCCTCCACTTACGCTAGTACCTCATTCAGTGATCTTCTAGCTCAGTCATTCTCAGCGTTTTTAAGCAAGGGCACACCTAGGGGCAAATGAAAATATCATGGCAAATCTAGGGGCAAATGAAAATATCACGGCACACCTAGGGGCAAATGAAAATATCACGGCACGCCTAGGGGCAAATGAAAATATCACGGCACACCTAGGGGCAAATGAAAATATCACGGCAAAACTAGGGGCAAATGAAAATATCACGGCAAACCTAGGGGCAAATGAAAATGTCACGGCACGCCTAGCAGCAAATGAAAATATCACGGAACACCTAGCAGCAAATGTAAATATCATGACACGCCTAGGAGCAAATGAAAATATCACGACACGCCTAGGAGCAAATGAAAATATCACGGCAAACCTAGGGGCAAATGAAATTGTCACGGACGGAACACTTAGGGGCAAATGAAAATATCACGACACGCCTAGGGGCAAATGAAATTATCACGACACGCCTAGGAGCAAATGAAAATATCACGGCAAACCTAGGGGCAAATGAAAATATCACGACACGCCTAGGAGCAAATGAAAATATCACGACACGCCTAGGAGCAAATGAAAATATCACGGCAAACCTAGGGGCAAATGAAATTGTCACGGACGGAACACTTAGGAGCAAATGAAAATATCACGACACGCCTAGGGGCAAATGAAATTATCACGACACGCCTAGGGCAAATGAAATATATCGACACGCCTAGAGCAAATGAAAATATCACGACAAACCTAGGGGCAAATGAAAATATCAACCTAGGGGCAAATGAAAATATCACGACACGCCTAGGAGCAAATGAAAATATCACGACACGCCTAGGAGCAAATGAAAATATCACAGAACACCTAGGGGCAAATGAAAATATCACGGCACACCTAGGATCAAATTAAAATATCACGACAAACCTAGGGGCAAATGAAAATATTACAGCAACGCTAGGAGCAAATGAAAATATCACGGCAAACCTAGCATATATGTGGCACAAGGTCGAAAGTAGGAGGCCACCAGCGAGGATCAAACTCACTACTCAGTCGTAATTGTTCTAGCGAGACACGCTTGCTAACCATTACACCGTCTCGAGGTGTCGAAAAGGATGAACGGATATATAATTTTATTAATTTATGTAATATTTTTGTTCTATACTTAAAAAAATGTACATATCTGTTTGTTTTAAGAGAAATATTTTTGTACCCCCACTTCAAACTGAATGTTTACCTACTCAAAACAGCTAAGGTAAACAAATCAGGGATTGATTTGACATTATATCGACATTGTGAACAGGACCCTCCTTCTAAATCGATAAGGAAATCAATGTTTTTCGTTTCTGAAAAGTGTCGCAACCCGGGAAGTGTCTAAAGAATGCTAATTTACAAAATTATTTGATTAAAAAAATCATTGAACATGTTACGTGATATCTATCTCCCTTTATGGCAGTGGATGCTGGACAATCTCCTCAAAGATGAAGAAGAGACTTGAAGCATCAGAAATGTGGTTCTACAAAAGGATGCCAGGGGCCGAACATGTGAGCAACGACGAGGTTTTAGAGAAAACGGGAAAAAAGGAAACTTGTACTTTTTATCAGGAAGAGAAAGTTGTAATTTATAATGTGCATAATGAGGAAAAAGGACTTGAAAATCTGATATAACTACAAGAAAACAGAATGCATGATCATCAGCAAAAAGACGAGCCCAAATTGCAAATTACAAATCAAACAAGTACAAGAATTTAAATATCAGGAAAGTGTTCTAACAGAGGACGCAAATTGCGACACTGAGATCCGAAGATGCATTGGGTGACCAAAGATGCATTCTAAAAGCTAAGCAGAGTATTCAGAGACAGAAAAACTTCGTTAGAAACGAAGAAATGATTACTGAACTGTTACGTGATATCTGCCCTCCCATATGGCAGCAAATACTGAACAATCTCCTCAAAGATGAAGAAGAGCCTTGAAGTAACAGACACGTGGTTCTACTGAAAGATGCTGACGATACCATGGACCGAACATGTGAGCAACGACAAGGCGTTAGAGAAAATAGAAACAAAAAGGAAACTTATATTTGGAATCAGGCAGAGAGAATTGAAATTTCTAGGGAACATAATGAAGAAGGAGGGCTTGAAAAATCTGATAGTCACAGGACAGATTGAGAGCAAGGGGAACAGAAGAAAAACAATACATGGCATACTTGATGAGCTTCAGGAAATTGATGGCAGAACAAGGTTTAGGAGAAATAACAAAAAGACAAAATTTACTAAGAGCTACAAATAACAAGATAGATAGATAGATAGATAGATAGATAGATAGATAGATAGATAGATAGATAGATAGATAGATAGATAGATAGATAGATAGATAGAAACGGGTATAGATAGATAGATAGATAGATAGATAGATAGATAGATAGATAGATAGATAGATAGATAGCAAGGAACAGACTGAACTAAGATAGATAGATAGATAGATAGATAGATAGATAGATAGATAGATAGATAGATAGATAGAAACAGGCATAGATAGATAGATAGATAGATAGATAGATAGATAGATAGATAGATAGGAACAGACTGAACTAAGATAGATAGATAGATAGATAGATAGATAGATAGATAGATAGATAGATAGCAAGGAACAGACTGAACTAAGATAGATAGATAGATACATAGATAGCAAGGAACAGACTGAACTAAGATAGATAGATAGATAGATAGATAGATAGATAGATAGATAGCAAGCAATAGACTGAACTAAGATAGATAGATAGATAGATAGATAGATAGATAGATAGATAGATGAATAAGATATAGGAAAGGAACAGACTGAACTAAGATATATAGATAATGAACAGACTGAGATAGATAGATAGATAGATAGATAGATAGATGTCTTCAAAGGGTGACTGGGGCGCTACAAAAAGAGGACTCGAGTGACAGGATCCTACTTTGAAGGAAATTAATTTTTTTTTATTTCTTTGAAATTAATAAATGTTTCTCTTGATAAAGTCTCAAAACTTTTGGAATGCACCTCGTAGATATCTGTGGGTGTGAATCTGTTTTATGTCTATTTGTCTATTGTCTGCACAGTGTGGGTTAGCGGCGATCTTTTGCAATAATAAGGTAGAATCAACAACAATTTACAGAGGGCATCAAGTGCTGATTAGCCATCGATATGGACAGATCGTTGCTAATCTAATGCATTTGTTTATCACTATGGGAGCGTTTTAGCCAAGGACTAATAAATAAATTGTGCGTAATAAATATCTTCAGAGAATATCTGATAGCGCCAAGGTTAACAAACTAATTCCATCATCGCTGTCACTCAATTATTTCAGTTTTGGGTCAGGATAAGTATTTAGGTATTGTACATTAATACTTGTCTTATGTTGATAGTTTTATTTTGATAGATAGATAGATAGATAGATAGATAGATAGATAGATAGATAGATAAAGAACGAGCTGGAATAGATAGATAGATAGATAGATAGATAGATAGATAGATAGATAGATAACGAGCTGGAATAGATAGATAGATAGATAGATAGATAGATAGATAGATAGATAGATAGATAGATAGAGAACGAGCTGGAGATAGATAGATAGATAGATAGATAGATAGATAGATAGATAGATAACGATGGATAGATAGATAGATAGATAGATAGATAGATAGATACGAGCTGGATAAAGAGATAGAATAGATAGATAGATAGATAGATAGATAGATAGATAGATAGATGAATAGATAGATATTTCTTGAATATCAGTTCGATAGATAGTTTCAAGATAGATAATTTAGATAGATAGATACATAGAAACAGGCAGAGATAGATAGATAGATAGATAGATAGATAGATAGATAGATAGATAGATAATTTCTTGCATATCAGTTCGGCGTTTCAACGGAATTTAAGACTACACAGAAACTAACATAGAGAGATAGATAATAGATAGATAGATAGATAGATAGATAGATAGATAGGAATAGATACAGATGAATAAGATAGATGAATAGATGAACAGACTGAGATAGATAGATAGATGAATAGATAGATGAAACAGACTGAGATAGATAGATAGATGAATAGACTGAGATAGATAGATAGATAGATAGATAGATAGATAGATAGATAGATAGATAGATGAACAGACTGAGATAGATAGATAGATAATGAACAGACTGAGATAGATAGATAGATAGATAGATAGATAGATAGATAGATAGATAGATAGATGAACAGACTGAGATAGATAGATAGATAATAGAAGATAGATAGATAGATGATAATGGATAGATAACAGATGAGATAGATAGATAGATAATGATAGATGAGATAGATAGATAGATAGATAGATAGATAGATAGATGATAGATGAGATAGATATAGATATGAACAGACTGAGATAGATACATAGCTAGATAATTTCTTGGATATCAGTTCGAGCGTTTCAACTCTTAATTTTAAGACTAGATAGAAACACTCAACAGGCAGATATAGAACGAGATAGATAGATAGATAGATAGATAGATAGATAGATAGATAGATAGATAATTGGGATAGGACGGAAACTCAATTTGAACTAAGATAGATAGATAATAGAACAGACTGAGATAGATAGATAGATAGATAGATAGATAGATAGATAGATAGATAACGAGACTGGAAGATAGATAGATAGATAGATAGATAGATAGATAGATAGATAGATAACGAGCTGGAGTAGATAGATAGA
Source organism: Acanthosepion pharaonis (assembly GCA_903632075.3). Classification (NCBI taxonomy): domain Eukaryota; kingdom Metazoa; phylum Mollusca; class Cephalopoda; order Sepiida; family Sepiidae; genus Acanthosepion; species Acanthosepion pharaonis. The sequence continues at coordinate 1,848,413 of CAHIKZ030000372.1, read as the reverse complement.
TAGATAGATAGATAGATAGATAGATAGATAGATAGGAACAGGCTAGATAATTTCTTGGATATCAGTTCGGCGTTTCAACTCTTAATTTAAGACTACACAGAAACACTCAGAAAGTTATACCTTCTATTTATTTCCATGGAAACGTGATCGGAGACAGGAAGCACAATAACATCATTGGATGGAGCAAGCTTTCAGCTACAAAGAACCCCTTTCTGAAATTGGCTGTGCATTGATAGCGGACTTTTCGTAAGATATATTATTTATCTATAAGAATACGAGGGGACAATCCAAAAGTAATACTTTTTAATTATTTCTAAAAGAAACCACCACAAATAGTGGGTGGGGTCGCACAATAGCGTTTTTGAATATAACAAGTTTTCAATTACAAGCGATGTTGTTCACATGTTCAGGACAATTCACTAGGAATATTCGGTCCAAATGTAAAACCTCTTTTAACAACATATACAGGGAGCACAGTAACACCGTTGGATAGAGCTAATTTTCACTGTTTTTTTTCCCCCGCTGTCAGGAAAATGTTGTCCCCGTAGCTCGATCGTGATTTCTCCTACACATCGGTGTCGCTAGTGCTAAAACGTATTACCCAGCAACTATGTTCACATCCATTATTTCGTCTCTTTAAACGTTCAGAATCATCGATGAACGTCAATGGGTAAAGTTTTATTAGCATGGAGGAATTCAATGACACGTCTCTGCTTTGTACGTTTTCATGACAGGCTCTTTTTTGCCAGATTTATCACTCAATAGACAAAGGAAAAATAATATGGGTTATTGGTGGGAAGGCTCAACTTCAATATCCGATGTTGCGGTTTAACGCAATAACATAGGGGGCATTGCTTTCCGAGTGACCAACGTAGTATTATAGCAAATTACAAGTTAAAGTAATTTTTTTTCGTCAGTTTGGTGCTAGTTTAAATGTCACGTTCGATTCTTATAAAAACGCAAAACCTTAGAACCGGTCATAAACTTTTCTTTCAAATTAGATCACTCACCGATTTGAATCACATACTTCTAAAATCCTATAAGCCCATATGAAAAAATAAATCGCACACTTGTTTTCAAAGCATTAAACAAGGTCAATCAGTTATGTGTCATGCGTGATACACAGTTAGACGATCATGTATCTTTCGATACATGACTGACAAGGCAGCTTTTTCCCGCAGTAGGTTGACATTTCTATTCTAAGGTAGACCAGTTCCCATCCAAGGCTATAGAATCCGGCCTGTCCTCGTATTTACCCATAGCTGCGGTAGAAGAACAAGTGAACAACATCGCTTGTAATTGAAAACTTGTTATATTCAAAAACGCTATTGTGCGACCCCACCCACTATTTGTGGTGGTTTCTTTTAGAAATAATTAAAAAGTATTACTTTTGGATTGTCCCCTCGTATTCTTATAGATAAATAATATATCTTACGAAAAGTCCGCTATCAATGCACAGCCAATTTCAGAAAGGGGTTCTTTGTAGCTGAAAGCTTGCTCCATCCAATGATGTTATTGTGCTTCCTGTCTCTGATCTCGTTTCCATGCAAATAAATAGAAGGTATAACTTTCTGAGTGTCTCTGTGTAGTCTTAAAGTAAGAGTTGAAGCGCCGAACTGATATCCAAGAAATTATCTATCTTAGCAAATTTAATAATTTAGTTTTTATACACTTTTGATGGGTATTTTTAAATGTATAAAAACTATACGTAAATTTAAATTCATTTTTCGCCCCTGGAAGTGTGGTCTGATGATCCTGTTAAAAAGAAATTCCCTGGGGAAATAAATTATAACCAATGGACCTTTAAAGTTGTCTGTTTTTATTGAATTATATATATATATATATATTGTGAAGAAAAGGAAAGAGGAAGAGAGAAGGGGTTACTTACGGACGGGTTGCTTCAGCCTCGGGGGAATTGTGTCCAGCTAAACTGGAACCAAATGACCAACTGATATTTATGGTCTTGGTCGGAGGAGGATTGTGGGCAGCAGTTAGCCTCCTTATAAAAACCATCCCCTGTATTCTGACGGGACCTATTTTCTCTATCAGCCGACACGTGACTGGTTATTTGTCGTGCGGAAGGATTATTACTTCTTTTTCTTCTCTGTTACTTGACCTAGTTGGAGCGGGTCGCAAGAGGAGGATTCCTTTTGCAACCCTTACCAGGCTGTCGCTGCTCTCTTCTGGGTTTTTCCCTACTTTACTGTGTCGAAAGTTTTTTTTTCGACATATATATATATATATATATATATATATATATATATATATATATATATATATATATATACCAAGAAGCCAATTAAAATACGCGTCCTTGGTCTGGACCTGAAAATCTACAAATAACGCAACATAATTATCTTAAAAAAATTATATATATTTTTACTTACATTTTTACTCTAATATTATTAAATAGTTTTTAATACTACTGTTTTCTGGTCTAATTCAACTCTGACCCTTAAACTTTATATATTGCCAATGTTGAAATGTACTATACTCTTCCCCATACAACTAACTTGATCAGCCTGTTGGCTGGGTCTATAGAACCCCCAGCACGCACACACACTCACTCACACAATGACTAATCATGTGTATGAAAAACTGAATCCGGCAATAAAGCCTTCAATCTCCTGATCAGAGCTTTTGGGAGCGTGAAAATACCTCTTAAATGCTGTTGCCCACTGGTCCACCCTGACCCGGGGTGGTAGCACCTGTTAGGGTCCAATCTATTGGAAAATAGCGAACCAATAAAACTCTAAGAAAGTATAAAAATATTCTTTATAGTAAAAATACCAGCAGTACTTTGTTATAAAAAAAATTACCAACAATAAATCTTTGTTATTTACATTATTCGGACTGTTATCCTCATCTTCATTGCCATATTAACAACGTTCGGCCGCTGTACGCTCCGGCCTTCTTCAGAATCTGTCTATATTTCTAAGATGAGGTATTATGATTATTTACATTATTCGCACTGTTATCCTCATCTTCATTGCCATATTAACAACGTTTCGGCTGCTGTACGCTCCGGCCTTCTTCAAGATCTGGCTATGTCTCTGAGATGAGGCATTATGATTATTTACATTATTTACATTATTCGAACTGTTATCCTCGTCTTCATTGACATATTCACAACGTTTCGGCCTTTGTATGCTCCGTTCTTCCTCAGGATCTGTCTATATCTCTGAGGTATTATCATTATTTACATTATTCGATCTTTTATTCTCACCTTCATTGCAATATTCACAACGTTTCGGCAGTTGTACGCTCCGGCCTTTTTCAAGATCTGTCTATATCTGTCTTATGATTATATCTTTACATTATTCGATGTTAGGCATTATGAATTTTTTTTGTATGCTCCGTTCTTCCTACATTATTCTCTGAGGTATTATCATATCCTATTCGATCTTTTATTGACATATTCACAATGTTTCGGCCTTTGTACGCTCCGTTCTTCCTCAGGATCTGTCTATATCTCTAAGATGAGGTATTATCACTATTCACATTATTCGATCTTTTATTCTCATCTTCATTGCCATATTCACAACGTTTCGGCCATTGTACGCTCCGGCCTTCTTCAGGATCTGTCTATATTTCTGAGATGAGGTATTATGACTATTCACATTATTCGAACTGTTATCCTCATCTTCATTTCCATATTAACAACGTTTCGGCCGCTGTACGCTCCGACATTCTTCAAGATCTGTCTATATCTCTGAGATGAGATACTATGATTATTTACATTATTTACATTATTCGGACTGTTATCCTCGTCTTCACTGCCATATTCCCAGCCTTTCGGTCACAGAAATCTCTTGACCCGACCAAGTATAGAAATGAATACAATATGTGAACCAGTAATAAGGAGTGCTAGAGAAAAGCAATGAATAATAACAAAAAATTGCAATATAAGCTCTGGTAAAAAAAAATGCAATAATAATAATAATGATAATAACGGAAAATTTGCAATATGAGTACTGGTAAAAAATGATGCTGAGACATTAGGCTTATAAATCCTAGAAATACATACTCAGATGACCTCAGATAGCTCAGTGGATAAAGACGTTGGTTAGATCCAGTCACTAGACACGAAGTGTTGTGTGTTCAATACCAGGTTACAGCACCAGTGGACCAAAAATCTTGATGAGTTTAGTCAAAGGGAAAAGTGGAACTAGAACAATCTACCCCAGTAGATGAAATGAAGGGTTCGGTTTGAAAACCCAATCACCTGAAGAAGGCCGGAGTATACAACGACCAAAAAGAATGAGGATAACAATCCGAATAATGTAAATAATCATAATACCTCATCTCAGAGATATAGAGGCCGAAACATTGTTAATATGGCAACGAAGATGAGGATAACAGTCCGAATAATGTAAATAATGTAAATAATCATAATACCTCATCTCAGAGATCTAGAGGCCGAAACATTGTTAATATGGCAACGAAGATGAGGATAACAGTCCGAATAATGTAAATAATCATAATACCTCATCTCAGAGATCTAGAGGCCGAAACATTGTTAATATGGCAACGAAGATGAGGATAACAGTCCGAATAATGTAAATAATCATAAACCTCATCTCATAGATCTAGAGGCATCTTGTTAGAGATATAGGATAACAGTCCGAATAATGTATTAATCATAATACCTCATCTCAGAGATATAGAGGCCGAAACATTGTTAATATGGCAACGAAGATGAGGATAACAGTCCGAATAATGTAAATAATGTAAATAATCATAATACCTCATCTCAGAGATATAGACAAATACATTCTTGCAGTGAAGTTATCAGGATTTTGCATTGTAATTTTGCGTACTGTAAAATTACCAACATTTTTATATCAAATTTTTCAACAGTACATTTTGCAGTAGAATTATCAACAATATCTTTTATAATAAAATGGCCGGAAATACATTTTATAGTAAAATTGAAGACGTTGCATACATTGTCAAAAAAACAAAACAAAAACAATTTACTAGAATTAATTAAATTTCTTGTAAGATTATTTGGTAAACAAAATTAAAATGCAACTAGGTAATTAGAATTTAATCCTGAAATAATGTCATTCCTTTGAATTAATTATCAAGTTTGATTTTTCATATTTAGATTTCGCCATTAAATAACCCATACAGGTGTTGATATGCCGCTAAACAAAAACAACCAAAATAAACCAAACCAAACCTAACTGGATTCACATCCACTCTTTGGTCTACATAAACATTCAGCAAGCGTTAATAAATATCAATGGGTTGTAATTTTTCAGGTCCGTCAATAGAGTGCTTCGAAGAGGGGCGTGAAAAATTCGTAAAAGACCATGTAAAATTTCCTAACAAGTCATGACAATTCATGGATAATAAAGAAAACGGAATCAGTAGAGGGCCATAACCATATGTTGTGATGAGGCATAGAATAAAAAAAAAGTGTTCGAAAGAGTGAGGAGAGAGGGAAAGAGAGAGAGAGAGGAAATAAGCATGTATGATAAATTTAAACTACCTATCATTAAATAGATTAAATAGCAGGGTAGACAGGACTTTCTAGACTTGAATGGTAGTGAGTGTCGAAGAAGGTCATCCGAATTCAAAACAGTGGAGAAGGCAACCCTAAACCACCAATATCTCTTCCAAAAAATAATAGCGACAGATATTCTAGAAGAGAAGCTGTGGAGAGCCATGCCCGCCTACGTCCTGAAGGAATATAGTTTGGAAACTTTTCAAAATTTGCCAAAATATGAACTATATAAACAAACATATCTGCCTATATTTCTGAGATTAGTTATTGCAATTATTTAAGGACACATGGCCCGATGGATAAATGAGTTTGCTGAATTCAGTGACATGATCCAAAAAGTTATGAGTTCAATACCTGGATGCAGCAGCGGTGAATCAAAAAACTTGGAGTGTTTAGTCAAAGTGGGACAACTGATATTAATACATCCGGTAAAATGCGTGGTACGTGGAACTAGAACAATCTATCCCGGTGGAAGAAATAAAGGGTTCAGTTCGAAATTCAAATCACCTGAAGAAGACCTTAGCGTATAAGGACCGAAACGTCGTGAACATGGCAACCAAGTTGAGGAAAACTGTCTGAACAGTGTAAATAATAAACAAACATTTTCATAAAAATTTCACAAATCTCGTTTTTTTTTTAGTTTTTTTTTAGTTTTTTTTTATTTTGATTCTACTTAGGTAAGTTTTTTTTTAAGAAAATTTAAATCAGTTGTTTCGTAAAAGAAAAAAAGTTACTTGATAAGCAAACGATAAATGGCTTAAACGGGCCCGGTAAAGAATAGTCAAACACTTTTTTTTTTCAAATCAGAAAAAAAATAAATAATGTATTGCTTTCTTTTAAACCTACCACGTGTCTTTTGTTTAATTTTTTTTTTTTTCGTGTCTTTTTACGTGTGTGCTGCTATTTGCTATCTCGCTAAATCCCTGTTTTGCCAAAAAAGACAAACTTTACTAACGGCTACAAAGGACAGGAAATTGTGGAGAGCCATGATCACCCACGCCGAAGAAAAGAAAAAGTTGCTATTAGCCCGTGTGCTCTGAAAAGGCTAATTATCCTCACGGGGACTCCCTTAAGCGCAGTGTACATTTGGAAGCAACGGGTCCAAGTGATTTAAAGCCGGCTGTGGCCTTATTTAATCAATATCGTAGTGAATTCTAGTGAGGCGGGAATCCACCTCCTCCTCCGGTAAAATCTTTTACGTCCTACGCTTTCTATGATCAATTTATTTTTGTTTTGTACAGTCATACATATAGTTCACGCAGTATACCCACATCTGCGCGGGTCAATCGATCCAACACGTATACACTGGCGCGGTGAAAGGACTCCGATACCTGTTCAACATACGAACATATGTGACGGCACACGTAGAGGCAGATTCATAGTTGCTTATTAAACATACAACTCACACACTTGTCAGCACAGGTAAGAAAGATCTGGTTTGTTGAGAAAGGTGATTCAGTAACTGAAATCAGCCAATCGGAAGCCTAACTGGCCAGGCAAAAAAGGAGACCTTAACAAAATCTCCCTTCAGTTTTTTTCCCGTCCGCAAGCAGTTTGGAAACAACTAGTAATTTCTTACTTTTTTTTTTCAAAAAAACAAAACAAAAAAAACTTAGTTTGTTTCGTTTTTTTTAATATTCTGATTTAACTGCATAATTAGGCGCCAACGTAAAGCTTATTTTAAAAAAAAAAACTAAAAAAAAAGGTGTCTTTTTTATACTGTTCATTTCAACTGGCGGCACAATCTTATACGGTGTCTGAACGAAAAGAAAAAATATATATATATCCATAACACATATAAACGGAAGGAAAAAGAGAAAAATCTGATTTTTTTTTACCCACATCCAGGATTTAATTTTTAAAAATGGCTTTTCGGGTTTGTTTGGCACTCACGCTTGTCCTTTATACGGCTCTGTTCCTGATCCAGATGGAAGTTTGTTCGGCTGCATCAAATGAAACGAATGTTACTACTTCTGAAGCTACTACTGATGTTACGAACGCCACGGCTGCAGTAAATGTAAGTAATACATATATTTATTTTCATTATAACTTGCCTAAGTGTTTCTCAGCCTTTTTAAGCAACAGCACACCTATCAACAAATAAAAATAACACTATATACACTTCGAAAAATTTTAAAACCTTATACATAAATATTATGAAATAAGAGCATAGATTTAAAAAAAAAAAATACACACACAAATATGAACTTATTTTATTTCAATGTTTCTATTCAACTATTTATGCAGCTTATTTAGTGTGAAACCTGGGCCTGATGTTCTACCACGATTTCTTCAATATTTGGTCGAAAATGCGATAAGCAGACCCTCGTTTCTTCTTCAATTGAGCATAGTCTTTCTCGCTTCTTATTTTTGATGTTATTTAGGGTTGAGGAGCCTAATTCACATAAGTAGAAAATTGCAAATAAACTGAAGTCTTTCGAGCTAATGTGAGATAAAAATACAAACACAAATCTGAACTTTATTTCAATGTTTCTATTCAACTATTTAAACAGCTTATTTAGTGTGAAACCTGGGCCTCGTATATATTTTTTAAATACTTGAAATTTATTAAATGAAGTACTCAATGCTGTATATCAAACTTCGTCAATATTGATTCATAATTCAATCTAATTTTGTAAAAAAAAAAATAAATTGAATACAATCGTATGAAAAAAGGTTAATATTCATTTGTTCAAATAAACGAACATTTTTAAAAATGAATATTAAAACAAAGTATTTAAAATAACTGAAGAATAGAAAAAAGAACTATTTGAAAAAAAAAAACTTAATACTAATTCATTTATTCAAATACTAACGTTGTACCAACACATACATATACCTTAACAATATTTCGAGGGCACACTTAAGAGATTCTCATGGCACACTAGCGTGCCACGGTTGAGAAACACTGTATTACCTTATAATGGACACGAGATTTATTGCTTGAAAATACAGCATAGCTTAGATGTGGCACACTGCCGAAAGTATGGGGCCCCCAGCGAGGATCGAACTCCCTAGTCTTAATTGATTTAGCAAGACCAGCTTGCTAACCATTACACCACGTTGAAGTGCCCTAAAATACTGATTATTTTCTAAGTAGCTTAGATGTGGCACAAGGCAGGAGGCATGGGACACCTAGTGAGGATCGAATTCACTACTTAGTCGTAAATTGTCCTATCGAGAAAAGCTTGTTAACCATTACAGTACGTCACTTTTCATTTACCCCCCCCCCATTAATTTGGGGCTAAGGACCCGCTTAGAAAAAGCAATAGCGATTTATCGTCCGCTTATTTTAACTTATAATTTTTAAACCTTGTTTAACGAAATCATAGAATTAAATTTCCTAATGACAAAATTAATATAATTCTTGAATTAGATTTTAAAAAAATAGGATAAAAAATCTTAAACAAAATGATGACATTGAAGAAATTCGTTAGTACACCCCGGTAACCCATTACGGCCGTAGAGGTATCACATTTAGTGCATTCAATGAACCAGTCTTTACACAACACAACCCTCTTCAGGCTAGTTTTTGAATTCGGAGTTTTCCTTCTCTTATACTGGTTGCCGCCTCAAAGTAAGCGAGATCAGTCTGCCTTGCTATTTAACCTATAGGCGGCGGAAGATGGATCCAAATTTTCCTCATCAGCGCAAAGTGAACGAAATCGGACCGACCAGAAAGTGAACTCCTGTAGGAGTAAAGTCAGAATTAATTGACTTCACAAAAAAAAAAAAGAATTGAAATACTGGTTTTATGGAGAACAACTGAGATAATTATACAAGCGGCATTTTAAAACTTAATTATTGATAATTCAACTAAAAATTAGCTTATAAATATTATACAAATTTTAAGGTTAGGAAATCTATTAAGCAAAACAGTTTGCTTATTCGCATTTGAAGTGTGAAAAGATAGTATAGCTTCCCTATTACTGGTTAAGTGTCCCAAGAATTTGTACAGAAAGTATTTAGGATAGATAGTCCCAAAACATTAGTTGACCGGTACAATTTTGCTAGGGATATTTGTATGAATAATTGTAGAATAAGATATGTAATTTGAAGAGAAAGTATAGCCGTTCTCCACCTTGGTGACTCGACAGCATGAAATTTAAACGTACTGCTAGATCAGCAACTAGGTTTAATCGTTTCGCTGTTGAAATAGCTAAATGTAGTCGTAAAATTCGATTCTAATAGTTTATTTTCTCGTCTGTAGAAATCCCATACGATTTCTTGCTTTCCTGTCAACTACAATCTTCAAAACTTTAATGTCTTTCTGAAACTTAGTCTTTTTCTTTTCAGTAAAAGTTTTCTTTTTCTCTTCTACTCTCGTTAATCCCTTCCCACTTGCGTCTTAGTGACATTTTCGCCTTACTTGGGATGAAATGATTAAAAAATAAATAGATGAAATAAAATTCAGCAAGACAAGGGGTATAATTCGAGTAGAAGGGTAGAGAGAAGCCTTTTTCAGTTTAAAAGAAAAAAGGCTTGACTACCCTATCACATTTTCCCCATAAACCAGACGATCAGTTCTTTTATCTGCAACCAGTTAGATAATTCCAACCTGTTACTACAAATTTCACAAATTTTATAATTTTATCTAAGGCTTTCTTCTCCTTTTCCACTCCCAGTAACCTCTTGCGTCTTAGTGACATTGTCGCCTTGTTTGGAATGAAATAATTGAGGAAGAAAAAAATCTCATTTTTTTTATTAATATTTGTTTATATCCGAGTATGATATCATTCTTTCTTTTTTTTTTTTTTTAATAATTTTTATGAAAATTAATTCAGTTGTTTCGTGTAAGAGAAAAGAAAAAAAGTTACTTGTAACCGGGCGGTAATTCGCCTGAGCGTGCCCAGTAAACGATAGTCAATTTTTTCCCCTTATTTATCAGGAATTTAAGTTTTAATGAATATTAAAATATCATTTCTGGCTAGATAAGTGTCTCTTTTAATGTCAATGCCAAACTTTGTCAGTTATTTTTTTTATTTTATTTTTTTTTTTTTTAGTGGGGTTGTCTGTCTTACAATCAAAGATTCGATTACGTGAAACTATTATAGTACAATTATTAAGTCCAGATAAAACAAGAGTAGGAATAATGTGTTGCGCCAACATTTCATTTGGCGCTTAGATACCTGACCAGAAATAATAACTTCGTCTCCAGTTTGGAACATCAGTCACTGGTCCTGATATGGAGTAGGCAGTACCTTTTTAGTCATATATAAAAATCTGTCAAAATTTACAAACGGCTTAAAGAAAAAAAAAAAAAAAATATCACTTTCACTGATTTTTTTTTTTTCTATTTATTTTTTTGCGTCTAATATATATATATATATATATATATATATATATATAAAGAAAGAACAGTAAGATATAAAATCCGGTGTTCTTATAGATATTTTTATTTTTACAAAATAGTGCTCAATGTAAATTTACAGAGCATTAATATTATAAATTAATTGATTTAAAATGTTTTTTTCGCTACACAGTTCCAACCATGTTTCAAAAATAGAAGCTAAAAACCCCGAATTTAATTTTGCAATTAAATTAAAAGCATTAGTTTCATTTCATCTTCAAGCGAATTTTGGAGTAACTTTTAAAAATTACCGGGTTTTAAAGACACAGCTAAAATCACGTTTCCATGGTTACAGAATATTCTACTTAAATTGAACAAGGGGTGTCTAGATTTTCCTTATGTCAGTATCATTGTATCAGTTATTAGCTACAATTTGGTAAGGGGTAGGGATGTATTTTACAATGAAACCTGACATATATATATATATATACACACAAAAAAATATTCTTCATATGTACAGAGTGGTCCGAAAGTATTATCACCACTTATGAAAAAGTAATGACAACAATAGAATAGCAAGTAATAGAGTAATACAAAGCACATGTACTGGATTCAGTTTATTCACTTTCATTGACGATGTCACACATCGGAAAGATCTGTATAAACACCATCATTTTCGTGGCACAAAATGATATGGCGCCATGTCCTGTGTGATATTTACAAAGCTGTCCTTTGTTGATTGTTGCAAAGGTTCTCCGAACGGCGTCCTGACGGTTATTCTGGTATCGTTCATGTGAAACTCTCTCCCCTTTATAATACCCGACAGACCGTTGGAATAGAAAATTATAATATGCATGGGGTGACAAGACATTCGGACCACCCTGTATATATTGGCTTAATACCCACTCCTTTGTGATTAATCCATTTGATGTTGTCGAAAGCGTTCCTTAAAATGATTGTATCTTGGAGATACAAATTTGGCACAAGAACTGGGTATATGGGTAAGCATAAACGTAGTAGATACATTAGCATACAAGACACGGGTTGACATGTTTTGGGAGCCTAAGTGGGTTTTATATGCCATCATCTACAGTAATTGCCAAAAATCGAGACAAGTGAACCTACATCTTATAATGTTAAATCAGTATATAAGTATATAGAAACCCCATCTGAGCATGGAACTATGACACTATTAGTCGAGAACTTTCGACATTTCCACTTTGAGAACGCTATATATAAAATTTAGACGCCTCCTGAAGGAGAAGTACTTCTTGGGGTGCGTACTATCCCAGAACCCCCTCAATCGGGGAGGCAGGCCTGATTGGGCAGTGCTTTGTGATCCTTGCTATCTTGTATACATTTTGCCTTTTTTTCTTACCTACGTTTATATACGCTAGAAATTAAACTAAGCTCAACTAAGGATGAACAATTTTGACGTCATTCTGGGGTCTTTTTTTTTCTCTTGTCCAAATCCGTGAAATTGTTTTTGCTCATGTCGAGTCTTGAAAAAAAAAAAAAAAGACTCTATATAAAATTCACTATTTTCATCCATAATGTGTTAATATTATTCAACTTTTTAACAAGAAATATTGATGTTAAAAATTGCCACAAAACATCGTTGATTTATTTACGATGGAATGATCTATTATGACATATCTCTAATTTGTATTTAGATACATTGTATTTATTTTTAGTTATTCTAGTTGAATTGTTCACCTATATTGCATATGATCAATTATTGTACATAATTAGGTGACAATAAAATTTGTATTTTATATGAATGCTACCTCATGAGATTGAGATGTAGTAGAGTGTGGGGACTCCGTAATATAGAATCAGGGGTTGGGCAGGAGACCGTTACACCGGCCCTTCCTGGGGTTCTAGCATAATATACTTAATTGTAATCCCGTTTTAATTCTGGTATGGAGCGATAAAGTATCTCATCTAGCAAGTAGTATTTAACCATATTTAACCTCAACACTCGAATAGAATATGGCACAAGGCCGGATTTAAAGTGGGCGACTCCACTGGGTTCCGTTTTTTTTTTTTTTTTTTTTATATCATTTCCATTCAGGACGTAGGCATTCAAGGCTCTCTACAGCTTCCTTCCCTATTCCTTATTTCTTGCCTTCATCACGGTTTTCGTTTTCTTACACTGGTTATGATCTAAGGCTAGAGAGTCCGGCCTGCTTTACTATTTAACCCATAACTGGGGAGAGGATAGGTTTCTCAAAGGAAATGCGAAAGTGAACGAAACAGGCTAGATTGAAATTCGAACTCTGTTCGCTGATTTCAATTTCTGCGCCGATAACCGTTACTCTAACAGCACTTTCCCTAAAACTATCCCGCATAGCTCCTTAGTTGGTTTTTAGAGTTGCGACTGCCTCGCACTTAACTAACGAGCTGACCGAATAGCGAACGAGAGATTTAGCGAAGGGGGACAAGTACCACAAGGGATATATTTATTACCTTGGGGGGGAGCGATGATAGATATTGTAAGGGAAAGTTTTATTCCAAATTGGGGGGAAATATAACTTTTCGTGTGACACGTTTCGTTCTTTAAGTCTGAAGTCCTGAAGGACAAAACACGTCGTACGAAAGATTTTTCCGCTTTGTCATATATTTCCGCCCCCCCCCCGCCTCCTAAAATTGTTCTTGATATATAAAAATATAGATATCATTATCCCTTATTATAGATATATAAAGGGTGCGGCAGAAATACCCACCACATTTTAAAGTTTGACAAAAAATCCCAAGGTAACTTTTATTTAAAAAAAAAAAAAATGTATTTCACTATTGATTAAACAAAGGGCTATGTTTTTTTTTTTTTATTTAATAATGACATCCTTTATATGGTGGCCTCTATTCGCCATACACTGTTGCAGACAATTTCTAAAGTTTTCGATCACCCGGAAGTTTGAACGCTTCGAGGTCTTCCAGTTGGCTTTCTTTCAGGCGATAAATCCGTGGCCTCGAAATTTTCAACCCATAGCAATATCGATTTTCTACCCGGAACAGCATCATACCGACGCAATATGAAACGAGCACGAACAGCTCTCTGTGTTACAATTACAGATTCACCTGTCTTAAAAAAAAACAAAAAAAAAACGTTTCAACAGCAAACGCATCGTATGCAAAGTCCAAGCCATAATCTTAACTGCCATTATCTGACAAGAAATGGTAAAACATGAACTAGAGGAAGACACCTTTGTCACTTGCCTAAGTTTATTATCACCACACAGGTGACAGTTTAAAATGTGGGAGATAATTCTGTCGCACCCTGTATAAATACTATCCCTTACTGTACAGTTTGAATATCATTAAAAAGTAAAACAAATAATTTGTTTATTTTAATCTCACTTCTTCTTAAGAGCGTAGGCGATAATGGCTCTCCACAATTTCCTGTTCTTCATAGCTCTTAAGTTTTTTTTTGCTGTTTTTTTTGTCTTTGGACACTTCGATGAAGCGTAATGATTAGCAAGCTTGTCTCTCTAGACCATTTACAACTGAATAGTGAGTTTGATCCTCACTGGGTGCACCATATTTTGCTCCTTATGCCACATCTTGATAAATGTTGTCTTTTTGTTATCTCTTAAACCTTGTTCCGCCATCAATTTACTCAAGCTCTCTAGGTAGGTCATGCGTTGTTTTCCTCTGTCCCTCTTGCCTTTAATCTGCCCTGTGAGTATCAGATTTTCCGAGTCCTCTTTCCTCATTATATACTCTAGAAATTTCAAACCACTCACATTCTCTCCGTATCACACCGGTGAGAAGTAAGTTCCACTCGAACAGCTTCTTCCCGCGAACCACTGCCCTGTGGAACCGACTCCCAAGGGGATGTTTCTCCGATCACAACAATCTTAACCTGTTCAAGTCTTCAGTTAACCGTTATCTTCCCCTTTTATCCGTATAAACTTCCTCTTAACTTCGAATGCCACCACCCACGGCGTTGTATAGGGTGAACCTAACTGTAAAAAAAAAAAAAAAAAATAAATTCTGAAGTTTCAAGATCACTACTGATATGGTATCCAAATTTTTCTTCATAATAATTATTGCTGAATTTAAAAATTACATCAATTGTCGCATTTTCTACATATATTGATAGTTAGCGGAAAATGTGTTTAATTTAATTTCTTAGATAGTTTTCTCACAATAAATTAAAACATTTATTAACATTAATTATTTGTTTAGGTTTCTGGATGTATTGCCTATGTACAAGATTGCAGATATATGGGCGTGATATATTAAGAAGCATAATGCGCTTTTCCTATAGATATTTACTAAATTATTTACTAAATTTAACGTATTATGTATTTAAAATTGTATCGTATAGTACCTCGATTGATACCGAATGTAATAAACACATGGAACTTGTTCCAAGGCCTCTATCTCTGGCATGCAAAATTAAATTTGCAATAATCACTTTTCGCAATAAAATGGTATGACAACCAGACAAAATATAGATTAAATTTGGAGAAAGACTAAAGTCAGGCAGTACGCATAGCATCTAACAGTCAATAACTATTGCTGTTGATTCGGTGAAGAAAGAATTTGATTGGTCTGTATTTCTCTGTCTAGTGGTCCTGTTATAATATTTAGAGATTCTTGATAGAATCCAAAGAATCTGCAATGTTATTGGTCCTGACCTGGCATCTCAGCGTCAGTTACTTTCCCACCACTGTAACCTAACTTCCCTATGCCTTTTCTATAAATATTTTCATGGTAATTGTTCTGGTGAACTCTCCTCTATGGTACCTAGACTTTTTGAATTTAAGTGCAGTACTTGATTGGCGATGAGGTCTCATAATCTAATAGTTGAAATGGTTAGATGAAACCGTAAGTTCTCTGCTAACAGTTTCTTCTATCGCACCTCCCACTTATGGAACCCTCTTCTTGCTTCCCAGTCAACATTGATCTTCAAAAATCTAAATACAATGTCAATCGTTTTCGTCTGTCTTCAATTCTTGTTCATTTTGTTTTCTCTACTTCGCAGTGTATTTTTCTCATTTTCAAACCCTTGTAGCTCCTTGCGTCCGGGTGGCTTTATTGCCTTGCTTGAAGTGAAATGATTAAAAAAAAATGGGTCCGTACATTAAGTATTGTTGCCTTATCTCAACAACGACCCCCCACAAAAAAAAAAACGTCTAGTGCTTCTATGTATTTATGGATTCTTGATAGAATCCAAAGAATCTGCAATATTGTTTGCCCTGACCTGGCATCTCGCCCTCAGTCACTTTCTCACCGCCGCAATGTAGTTTTCCAGTGCTTTATTTTCTATAAATAATTTCGTGGTAATTGTTCTGATGAACCTTTCCTCTATGGTAGCTTGGCGTTACGAATTTAAGCGCAGTTTAAGATTGGCGGCATGGTCTCATCGTCTTGCAGTGGAAATTGTTTGATGTAGACCGTAAGTTCTATGCTAACAGTTTCTTCTCTCGCACTTCTCGCTTGTGGAATTCTCTTCCGGCTTCTTGCTCCTCCGTCAATTTTGATCTTTAAAAATTTAAATGCAATGTCAATCGTTATCTTCTGTTTTCTTACAAGAATTTTTATATATTTACAATATTCTGAAAACTAATACAATTGGAACTAATGAAATATTTACCATTTATTAAAGAAATAAATGTGAATTTTTGAAACATTTCAGGGATACATGCTTAGGAGATCATGTATCTTTCGCTACATAACCGCAGTAGGTTGCCATTTCTTTCTGCGGTAGACCAATTGCCATCCAAGTTGACAGAACCTGGTCTGTCCTGCTAATTCAAAGTTGTGGGAGGGAGAAGAGGATTCATACATTTCCCAAGGTATTAATGGATTCTAACTCGGCACTCCGATTCCTCAATCCAAGCCGCTATCCATTACGCCACCGTCTCTTGTTTTTTCTCTTTGATAATTATATATATATATATATATATATATATATATATATATATATATATATATATATATATATTATATATATATTATATTATATTATATTATATATTATATTATATTATATATATTATATATATATATTTTTATATATATATATTATATATATATATATATATTATATAATATATATTATATATATATATATATATATTATATTATATTATATATATATATATATAATGAGCACTCCTTCTTAGTATCGTCTTGCTTGGTTGGCAACTAGGTCTCATAGTTTTACTGTTGAAATAGCTAGATACAACCGTACTTTTACTGTATTTCTCACCTGCGGAACCCTCATCTGATTTCTTCCGTTATCCTGAATCTTGTTCTGTTAATGTCTTTCTCCTCAATGACATCATCTTCTTTTAATCCTAGCAACGCCTTTCGCCTTAGTGGCATTATCACCTTGCTTGGTGTGAAATGATTTAAAAAATACTTTCTACTTTCTGAGTAAAGATATTCAGGTATAAATAAAACTACTGGGCTTTGAATGAAAGTATTCGTGATTTTAATAAGCCTAATTTCTGAAATGAGATGTAATATCAATCCTCAAACATGGCAGTGAATAGTGAACAATTTCCTCACCGTTAAAGTGGAGACTTGACGCAACGTAATGAATATTAAAAGATGGCTATTTGAATAAAATACCGTAAATTACGGCGTACAGGCCGACCTCCAAGATTTTTAGCTCAAAATTCCGAGACCTCGCCTCAACAAAAAAAAAAAAATGCATACGGTAGGCTACCTTTTCTTTTTATGTGCCATGTTCCTTCAGAACGTAGCCGATCATGGCTCACCACTTCTTCCTATTCCTTGTAGCTCTCAATAAGTTTTTCCCATTGCTACTTCCTCCAGGACATGTTTTATCATCTACTTGCTTAAGCCCGTTAGGTATGTGACGCGTTGCTTTCCTTGTTTCTCGTTTCTCTATTCGAGCTGTGTGTATCAGATTCTCAGAGGCTTCCTTTCTCATTTAGTAAGCTATGTGCCGTGCGTGATACACACTTAGGCTATCGAACCCGGTCTGTCTCAAGGGTATTTGTTTTGGATAAAAGTATTCTGTGTATCGAATAAAAGTACTTAGGCATTGAATTTAAAAAATGCTCTGAGGCACTAAATATTTTAATCAGTGCCTAATTACTTTTATTCGAAACAAATACTGTTAATTGCGACGTTCAAATCGACTTTTCAAGCCGAAAAATATCATTCTGGGCCACTGAACAATAAAAAAAGACACTGAGGCTTAGGATAAAATACATCCGTTTAGAATAAAATACTTGTTTGGAATAAAGGACATATATATTATTATTAATATCTTATATATATATATATATATTATTTATTATTATATATATTATTTATTATTATTATATATATATATTATATTATATTATATATAGAGGGAAGTTTTCTTCATAATGAAGAACCTTTTATTCTAAGGTTATGCATAAAGTCTTTAAGTTTGAAGGAGCCCGAATTATGAAAAAAAAAAAAAAATTACTGCTGCCGTGTCTGTAGTAATGCTAACATTGTAAAGGTGGTTAACGTGAAATCCTAACACTGTCAAATATTGTTAAGTCGTCCATGGTGATTGTACCACCTGTGGTGTGCATTGTTGTTTTGTTGGAAAATTGAGTCGCATCTAGGTCAGGTATGCGAAGAGTCAAGGGTGGGGAGATAGTTTTTTCCGGTAGTAAGTGCTGCGAATACCCAGGTAGGGAATTAACGCTGAGTGCTTGATAGGAGATACTGTTGTTACTGATGTTTACACCCAATCCTGAGTAAGGCTTATCTTTTTGCTATATCATTTATTTCCCGATTTGACTACTATTTACACAAGCTCGTTAGGTAGGTTACCCACTGCTTTCCCCTGCCCTTCTTTCCTTTAATCTGTCCTGTGAGTATCAAATTCATCAAGTTCTCTGTCTTCTGATTAGTATAAGTGTTCTTTTTTGTTTCTATTTTCTCTGAAATTTCGTCATTGCTCAAATGTTCGGTACATCGTATTCTCATCATCCTTCTGCAGAACTACATTGCTATCCCTATTGCTTCAAGTCTCTTCTTCGTCTGATAATGGCAACATAAAACAAAAAAATGTTATCTATATAATAAATGCGAAAATCTGTGTGTCACAACTTTTCAATTAAAGGGACACAACTCTATAACTTTTACATGTCTCATTTTCTTTTGGAAGCAGAGATCCTTACAGGTCCAGCAAAGGAGGAAAAAGTTTTAATTCCAAGAATCCTCTTAATTCCTCCAGGTGTTCTTTTCGAGTTCAAAAGAGTTTCAGCGAGAGTGTCAATCAATAAGTGCCAATGGCAATCATTGAAAGTAACTGGACTTCATCTCATGGAAACCTGCTTTTCTCACGGCCAGCTCTGTTGGTTGTTCAAGAGTTTGGAATGGAAACAAGCTATTTGTACTGACCCAGAATGAGAAAACCAAAAATGTTCTTTGTCATACAGCTTTGCAGCAAGTTCGAAATAGACAAATTATATCATTGTTTGAATGGAAACTGTTGTTTGAAAAATATTTTTCAAGTTTAATCAAATTCAATATGTACTCAATGCATAAAGTGTCATTGTTTGGCCGAAGGCCCAATCAAGAGTCCTACGCAGGAGCTAGCTTAAATGCCACCCAATATATATATATATATATTATATTTTATATATATATATATATATATATATATATATTAAAAAAGAGAGAAACCGCAAACGTTTTTGGTTATAATATGGATTTGTTTTAGTGTATATATTTTATTTTTTATATTTTTGCTACAGGGGTTTCCGGTTTCGTGACCACCTTCAGGCAAATTAAAGGAATCGGTTTTTAAAGGAATAATGTTTCCTTATGTTCTTTTAATATTTTATTGTTCGTTTTCCGTAATTATAGTAAGCCTTTTCTCTTTTTTTATTTTTTTTTTATTTTTTTATTTTTTTTAAATTTTTTTTTTGACTTTTGGCAAAAGTGACTTTCTGTCTATGTGGTAATAAAGTCATTAGTTTTTGTCTTGGTGGTGGCGATGACAGGTGTGTTGATAATAGATACCCCCTTATCCCCACATCACACCTGAGGTCACGAGACCGGAAACCCGTGTAGCAAAAATATGAAGAATAAAATATAATATATACAATAAAACAAATCCACATTATAACAAAAAAAAATGTTTGCGGTTTCTCTCTTTTCTAAAATATGCATTTTTCTCTCGTTAGAAAAAGTATAACCTTTTCTCTCTCTCTCTCTTTTTTATATATATATATATATATAATATTCCAAGAGGTTTGTTTGGTTCCCCGATCTCTACAATCCTAACCTATCCACACATATGCGCATAATACTAACTTTCTTCCTTGAGTAGATTTCTTCTATATACCCTGCCCCTTTAGGACGTAGGCGATCATGTCTCTCCACTATTTCCAGTTCTTTTGTAGCTATTAATAAATTTTATTTTTTGTTATCTTTACTAAACCCAGTTCTGCCTTCCATTTCCACAAGCTCTCGAGGTAGGTTATGCGTTGTTTGCCAAGCCCTCTTTCCTCATTGTGTGCCCCAGAAATTTCCTTTTTGTTACCATCTTCTCTAAAACTTCGTCGTTGCTCACATTTTCGATCCATGGTATTCTCATCATCCTTCTGTAGAATCACATTTCTGTTGCTTAAAGTCTCTTCATCCGTGAAGAGATTGCCCAGCATTCACTGTCATATAAGAGGACAGATATCACGTAACAGTTCAGTACTCTTTTTTTTTTGTTTCTAGCGAAATTTTCCTGTTTCTTAATACTTTGCTTAGCTTCGTTCGTATTTCGCTGTCGCTCTTTCCGTCCAGTTAAAAGACTTCTCAGATATTTAAATTTTTGCAGATGCTTGATTTTGGTGCTTCCAACGTGTAGTTTGCATCTTGGGCCGTTCTTTTTGCTTACAACCTGCCTTTTCCCTTTCCTTTGTTATCTTCTGAAAGAGTTCCTGCAGTTTCCTTCTAACGAATTTTGGCTAAACGGTATAAAAAGATAGAGTAGGAATTAAAGTGATATAGATAAGCAGAGAAAGATGAAGAGAGTGGGATAGATAAAGAGTGAGTTAAACTAAAATAGGACAATCGAGACTTAAAAGCAAATTGATAGAAATGAACTGACCGAGAGACACAAACGTGTGAATAAGACCGAAAAAGCTGCTTTGGAAAAAAAATCAGCGTCCCATAATGGTTGTCGTATGAACTCGTGTATACGTCGGCTGTTCAAAAAGCTGATGACGGAAAGGGGGATGGGTGAATTACGCAAATTGGGCTAAAGATGAAAAAAAAGTTTATTTGAAAAGGTTAAGATTGATGGCTAGATTTTTTAGACAATTTTTTAATTTTTCGTTTCCTTTTTTTTTCTTCGTCGTTTTCTTTTTTTCTTCTTCGTCGTTTTTTTTTTTTCTTCCTCGTCGTTTTTTTTTTCTTCTTCTTCGTCGTTTTTTTTTTCTTCTTCCTCGTTTTCCTTTTTTCTTCTTCCTCGTCGTTTCCTTTTTTTCTTCTTCCTCGTCGTTTCCTTTTTTTTCTTCTTCTTCGTCGTTTCCTTTTTTCTTCTTCTTCTTCGTCGTTTTTTTTTTTTTTCTTCTTCTTCGTCGTTTCCTTTTTTTTTTCTTCTTCTTCGTCGTTTCCTTTTTTTCTTTTCTTCTTCTTCGTCGTTTCCTTTTTTTCTTTTCTTCTTCTTCGTCGTTTCCTTTTTTTCTTTTCTTCTTCTTCGTCGTTTCTTTTTTCTTTTCTTCTTCTTCGTCGTTTCCTTTTTTTCTTTTCTTCTTCGTCGTTTCCTTTTTTTCTTTTCTTCTTCGTCGTTTCCTTTTTTTCTTTTCTTCTTCGTCGTTTCCTTTTTTTTTTCTTCTTCGTCGTTTCCTTTTTTCTTTTCTTCTTCGTCGTTTCCTTTTTTTTTTTCTTCTTCGTCGTTTCCTTTTTTTTCTTCGTTTTCCTTTTTTCTTCTTCGTCGTTTCCTTTTTTTTTTTTTCTTCTACGTCGTTTCCTTTTTTTTTCTTCTTCGTCGTTTCCTTTTTTTTCTTCTTCGTCTTCTACGTCGTTTCCTTTTTTTTTCTTCGTTCTTTCGTTTCCTTTTTTCTTCGTCTTCTACGTCGTTTCCTTTTTTTTCTTCTTCGTCTTCTACGTCGTTTCCTTTTTTTTCTTCTTCTTCATCGTTCTTTTCGATTGTTCTTTTATCGTTTTCCCTTTTTAGTTTTGTCACTCAGTCTACTTATCTTTTGCACACATAGTATGATTTTGCAGCCATCTTCGAAATTCCCCCAGCCACACGTACATTCAAAAAAAAAATAACACCTTTGGGCTTCGACGAGCTATTTTCGCTGGTTCCCAAACTGCATGAATTTAAGCGTGTTACCAGGTTATCATTTACCAATTTATAAAGAAATAAATGTGAAAACTTTGTTTTTTATGCATAAACTTATAAACATTTACTAAATTATTAAAATAAGTGAACCAACGATAAGGAAATCCTTATTATTTACCATTTTATAAAGTTTGAATCAATTAGCAATTAGCCGATATTTTGCCAACCATTTCCATAAACAGATTAAATAAATAATCAAATAGTGTTTATTATTTTTGTTGTCAGTTCTAAAGAACAAAAAAGTACATGAATTCACTTTTATATGTTTAGGTTTTATTCCAATTCTAATCATCGCTTTTTAAAACAATAAACATTGACAAAGAGTGAAGGCAGTTTAAAAAAAGGGGGATAAACGGATATAAAATGGCGAAATCCCTTCGCTAACAAAATTTTAAAGATGCATTAACCTACTAATCACTCGAAGAATGTTATGATCCTTGTTTTTCAAAATTATAAACTGTATTAGGTCTTCCTTAAATACGCAGTACTTTCGACTGTACGTCCAGTCATCATCAGGCGTAGAAATTATTTTGTTTTTGATAAAATTCAGGTAGCATCCGAGACGAAAAAAATAATGCGAATCAAAATATGTTATTTTGAAATGTGTTTCTGATAACGGATACAAACTTTTATATCATTAACATTACTAATTTACTTTTTGCATGAACGATTGTCATTGTATATATATATATATATATATATATATATATATATATATATATATATATATAATGTTAGGGTTCACGTTAGGACCAAGGAAGAACAACACGAACACAAGAGTAGAAATAACGGAGGTATATTACACGAAATAATAATAAAAGATGTGGAAGATGTTAGTATGACTGTCAGTCTGGTTTGGAGTGAACTACTATCGGCTCGACTCGATTCGGTATCTAGCCACCCCCCACGAGGGTTGCATGTGTCACAAGGCCGAGTTTTACGTGGGTTTCCCGAGCCCGTAGGCTCGGCCAAAAAATGCCCGTAGAACCCGTATAAACGGGATCGGGTTGGTCAACCTCCCCGAACGAGACTCTGCCCTTCGGCGGATCCTCGCCCGGGTTCCTCTTTGCTCAGAGGCAGAGAGTTCGACCGTCAAGCCGAGCTTCTCGGCTTGATTCGTCCCTCTCTCTTGAGAGGCGTAGTATACATAGTGTTAGGAAGAGTTCATTCTGTAGTTATAGGTAAAGACCCATGACAATATATATATATATATATATATATATATATATATATGAGAAAGACAAGGTGGGTCTTCTTAAATATTAGATAGTATTTATGATGATCGATCATATCTCTTTTTCGGACAACCTGCATGTTCTGCAATTTATCTTGTTGAAATCACCCATTCCACAAGATTTCATTTACTCATTTCTCGTTCTAAAATGAGTCACCAGGCGACAAAATGACCTGGCGCCATCTATTATTGACCGCTAACACTTAAGAGCGGTCAAGTCATGAATGGGTTAAAGAATAAAAGTGACAATTGACAAGACTTACATCCCTAACCTAGACAATCTTTCTGTCCTGTGACTATAGAAGCGTCGCCTTTTTTTTTTTTTAATCCGTTGGCCAGGTGTGGATTTAATATAAGAGAAAGCGACCAGCCTATTTTTCGTCTCGTTTGACGTCTAATATCACACGCCTGTACGTTGCTGCCACGGGTATCTTCAGCTATGTGGACAATCATAGCGCTCTACTACTTCCTATTTCTATTGTATATATGGGGATTAGTTAGTTTTTTTTATAGAGACGATGGGGAATTATGGTGTTTGTAGTTAGAAAGATACGTATGAATGTGTTGTTTTGGTGTAAGGAATATTGTTCGTACGATTGGGCCAGTGTTTGCGGCTAGTTAAGTTATAGTTAAGACAGAAGAAGACCGTCCTTTCCCCATTCCCCTATTTCGGCCTTGTGCCATATTTCTGTATATTTTACAGAATAAATATCACTACTTCCTATTCCTTGTAGCTTCGTGGTAACGTTTGTCATTTGCCTTCCTTACTTCCCACCCCAGTTCCAGCATACATTCTCAGAAGCTGATCAGGTAGATGACCTGCTAACCCCCTATACTTTTTAACTTCGAGATGTCCTGTAAGTGTCAAATTCTACAAGCCGCCTTTTCTCATTAATAGCCAGGGCCAGCGCGTCTTACCCCCACCACCACTGAAGGCGCGTTTTTTTTTTTGTTTGTTTTTTTTTTTTTTTTTTTAGGGCCCTGTTGTGGCCTCTGACCATTTTTTTTCAGCACTGTTTTATGGCTATCCGTCATTTTTAAAAAATTATTTTTAAGTTGACGTTACATTGTCAGTCATCAACTAATACTACACATCGTGTATCTGCATGGTCGGTGGGGGTGCGTACTACGCTGCATAGTCGGTGGGGGTGCGTACTACGCTGCATAGTCGGTGGGGTGCGTACTACGCTGCATAGTCGGTGGGGGTGCGTACTACGCTGCATAGTCGGTGGGGGTGCGTACTACGCTGCATAGTCGGTGGGGGTGCGTACTACGCAGGGACCCCCGATTAGTTTAGAGCCCCCTAAAAGGATTAGTCTCAGCACCGTTTTCTTTTTGTACTTTTTACTTTTTTTTTTCTACCTAAGTTATATTGTCAATCATCAGCTATAATAATAGACCTAATCTCAGTAGCGCTTATTTTTGAAATTGTAATTTTCTTTCTTTTTTAAATCAATTCAGAGGGTAATGTATCTCGGTAAAATCATTTTTTATTCCGAGATCATCCACTAAGGAAGATCTTTGATTTTTTTTTTTTTTACTAATAGTAATACTAACTAGCAATCCACGGCTAGTAATTAAATTAAAATTTATAGCTCCCACTTTTTACATTTCTAGAAAGATAAAACCGAGAAAATGATCGCTTAAAAAATAAACGTTTAAAGATTTCAACACATGAAAAATTTTCCCGAAATACTGTTTTTAAAATAAATTTTTAAGACAATCCCGTTTGTGTTGTGTTGGAATCTTTGTAATTGTTTTTCAGCGATGTGTCGGCGATTAAACTTTATGAAAAAGTAAAACTTTAACAGTCTTTTTCGAGTAAAATGTAGCAATGAAAATATTGGTGCCTATTAAAAAAATTACATTTTCTCAGTTTTTTTTTTTTTTTTTTTTTTTTAGATAGAATAACCTATTCACTATAAAAGTAAATAATGAATATGTATTGGAATTTTCATTTAAATTGGATAATTTCCTGATTACCGGTAATTTAAAAATAGTGCTGCTACCCCCCACAAAAATTACTGGGGTGGGGGTGTTAGACATTTTCATGACGGTCGTCCTCGAGTATTGAATCCAGAGGTTGGCAGTGAATATTTCGGAGACAGTAGGAAAGCGTAGTGGAGGTTCGCAGTGGATATCACAACAGAATGTAGTTCATCCTTCTCCTGGTCGCCTTTGGTCCTTCCGGTAGGAGGAAACAAGATGGCCGCCTTTATACACGACGAATACAGTGTTGGGCGGCTTCTGATTGGTCAACCTTCCATTGGTCGACTATAAAGGGAAATAAGTCATTCTGACTCGCTCACTAGTTATAGGTGTTATATACCCAAAAAAACCGTAACAGGGGGCACGTTGGCAAACTTGAAATCGAGATGTAGTAGGGTGGTGGGGGGGCATATCAAAGTTACCTGACGCCGGCTCTGTTAATAGACAAAAAATTTCAACTCTGCCTTTCTGATTCTAAGTCTTTTTTTCTTCATTTTCCTTAAACTTCCTCGTCGCTTACATGTTTCGTCCATGGTATTCTCCTTATCCTTCTATAGAAGGATCATCCCAAATGTGTGAAAGATAGGAATGCTGAGTGACTGAAAAAGAAAGAGGAAAAAGAAACGATAAAAAGTGTAATTGAAAGAAAGGAAAAAAAAGAACGATGTAAGGAAGAAAAGTATCGTTGGAAGCGTAAGAAAGAAAGAAAGAAAAAACGAGATTCGGAGGAGGCGAAAGAAATAGAGAAAAGCTTCAACAGAAGCAGAGGAATATGTAGAATGGGGAGAACGATAAATTCAAAAGTATATATGTAAGCGAGTGATAGTGTGAAAACAAATTCTCAGTATCCTTCTGTAGAACCAGTTTTGTTGACTCCAGTTTTTCGTTCGTCGGCGAAGAAATTGTCTAGAATTCACTGCTATATAGATGGTTTGATATTACATAGGAGACAGTATTTACATTAGTCGGACTATTGTCCTCATCTTTGTCGCCATATTTGTCACAACGTTTCGGCCGTTGTACGCTCCGGCCTTCTTCAGGTGGTTGGAATTTCGAACTGAACCCTTTATTTCGATCGCTGGGGTAGACTGTTCTAATTCCACGTGCCATGTTTGATGGATGTCAGTTATCAGTTATCTCCTGCTAATTTTCCCTCTGAAAGTTCTCCACTGCCTTAACCAGGAATTGAACTCACCTTCTTTGGGTCTGTTACATAGGAGCCCAGCGCTCTCTTTCATGTTTCTAACGAAATGTTTCTGTTTCTTAATACATTGCTGGAATTTGGGAATGCTTATTTTGTTATTCCAGTGTGCCTTCGGATTTCAGTGTCTTCTTTTGTTGATAACCATATATTCAACCATCTTGCAATTAATAGTTATTCCTTTCTTCTCGCTTTCCTAACTCGTCTAGGAGGTTCTGTAGTGTTCATTCTGTGTCAGCTATCAACACCGTGTCATATTTTATACTGTTGTCATTGGTATGGGAAAAGCCATCACAACAGATACGCAGCAAACACGTTGTTAATTGCAGACACGGAAAGAAAACTGCAGGAACTCCGAGACAATGAAAGGAAAGCTAGAATAAAGGACAAATCGTTAACTGCATCATCATCATCATCATCTTCTTGCGGCCTCAGCCGAGATTGAACTCACCAATACTTTGATTGGTCTAGTTCATAAGCTTGTCAAATAGCTGAATTCTTGATGCTTCTCTAGGGCTATCAAGGGTGTTTTTTATCGTGACACCATCACTATACGGATTGCTAACCAAGGCTCAGAGAGACCCCATTCACCCTCCTCTAAGAGCAGGTTTGAATTCAGAGTTTTCCTTCTCCTAGACCAGTTGCCATCCAAGGCTATAGAACCCAGTCTGTCCTGCTATTTACCCATAGCTGGAGGGAGAAGAGGAATTCACACCTTTCCCAAGGGTGTTAGTACGTAAGTGAATGTAATGGATTCGACTGGAATTCGATCTCGGCTCTCCGATTCCTCAATCCAAGCCGCTATCCATTACTCCACCGTGCTTCCTTAACTGCAGTTAATAGGAGCAAATAGCTTCGCCTACCGCCCGGCAAGTACCCTTTCTTTGCCTATTGAACAAGAGTAGATATTTATTCCTTGTTACCTGTTTAGGATATGGTTTACCGGTTCCTATATGGCAGTGAATGCTCGACAATTTGTTTACAGATGTAGAGGAGACTTGACGCAACAAATGTTCTAAAGAAGTACGCTGATGAACCCACGGACGGAACATGTTAGTAAAGAGAATAGGGATAGTTCAGATCAACTCTTCACTATGGTACGCAGACTTTATGAATTTAACCGCAGTACTAGAATCCCACCTGGATTCAGCATCGGCGGCTACAATCTTAACATAAGATACGCAGATGACACAGTACTGATAGCAGACACGGAAAAGAAATTACAAAATCTCCTACAGAAGATAGCGAAGGAGAGCGAGAAGAAAGGAGTAAGCATAAACTACAAAAAGACAGAATGCATGGTTATCAGTAAAAAGATGAGCTCGAAATGTGATTTGCAGGTCGGGGACACTAAAATCAAGCAGGTGCGGAAATGACAGCAAGTGTGACCCTGAGATCCGAAGACATTGGAATGGCCAGAGTATTGCGAGACGGGAGTATCTCTTTGGTAACAAGGAAAAGAGTACCGAGAAGTTACGTGGCATCTGTCTTCCTTTACAGCAGTGAATGTTAGACGGTCTCCTCAAAGATGACTCGAGGCGACGGAGATGTGGTTCTACAGAAGGATGCTGAGGATATCATGGACCGAGCGTGTGAGCAATGATGAGGTCTTGGAGATGCAAACAAGAAGGAGGCTTATACTTAACATCAGGAAAAGGCAACTGAAGTTTCTGGAACACGTAACGAGGAAGGAGGACCTGGAGAATCTGATACTCACGAGTCGAATAGAGGGAAAAAGAGACGAGGGAAAAAAACGCATGACATACATGGCGGGCTTAAGCAAGTGGATGACAGAACGTGGTCTGTGGGAGGAAGCAGAAGGAAGGAACTTGTTGAGAGCTACAAGGGATAGAGGAAGAGGTGGAGAGCCATGATCGCCTACGTCCTGAAAGAACATGGCACATAGAAGATATAGGGGATGGCAGAACGTGGTCTGGGGGAGGAAGCAGAGAGAAGGAAATTGTTGAGAGCTGAAAGGAGGAGAGCCATGATCGCCTACGTGCTGAAAAAACATGGCAGGTAAAAAGAAAGAACTAGACAACTGACAAGGTCTCATCAATTTACAGTTGAATTGACTAGGTGCAACCGCAAGTTCTATGCTAAGTTTCTTCTCTCGCATTTCTCGCTTGACTTTAATCTTCGATAATTTAAATGCAATGTCGGTCGCTATCTACTGTCCCTCCTGATTACTCTTTTCTCTTTCTACTCATTACTAATGTTTCTGATCCTTATTCTTTCACAACCTGTAACCTATTGGGTTTTAGTGGCTTTATGCTTCGCATGGGGTGATTCAGATTAAAGAAATGTCTAACTTTTCGAATCCAGTGAAAAAGGGACGTAATTTTCTCCCGAATCTAAAGCCACTATATGAAGCTTAGAACGGCTCATAAGCAAACATAGACATTCGTTGTTATTATATATATATATATATATATATATATATATATATATATATATATAGCTTATTGTTTAGACAATGAGCTATACCCTGTGCCGGACGAAGTGGGTAACCAACGAAACTTTAGTCGCACACCAAACGTAGGTATATGTGTATTTATTAATATATATTCCTTAGCCCTGTCTAACCACATCGAGCACTATTGTCTACACCTCTTGGTAATTATTTATTTGCTTACCTGTGTATGCATGCATGCATACAGCTGCTAATATCTAGTTATTTCCTTTAACTAACCATATATATATATATATATATATATATATATATATATATATATATATATATATATATATATTTATAATTTGAATAAAAACAGACCACTTTAAGGTTCCATGTAATAAATTTTTCACCACAGCCCTTTTAAAGGGCTCTGGATCATCAGACTTTACTTCCAAAGGTTAAAATGAAAAGAAATTTTTACACATTTGACGCGCCGTATTAATCATTAAAGTGGTCTGTTTTTATTCAATTTATTTGCTCTGAATTTACATTGAGCTCTCTGGATATCATCCTCCTTGGGTCTACCCATACGGATTACCTAGTTTTGCATAAACTATATAATATATATATATATATATATATATGTGTGTGTGTGTGTTTAAGATGTGCTCAATATCAGAGATAGAGCGTATATAAACATAAAAGTGAACATTGAAGCCAACACTCAGAAGCGACAGGCTGTTCCATGCTGGACTCAATCGTCAAGCCATCTAACGATTGCGTCCAGCATGAAACAGCCAGTCGCCTCTTAGTGTTGATTTCAATCTTCACATGTGTGTGTGTGTGCGCGCGCATTCATATCTTGGATACGCGTAAAAATTAATAAATCGTCCCAGACTGGTTTCATTTTGAACTGAGACTGCTTGTCCCTTTCGCCTTGGTTTCGTTTAAGACATGAAGCTATGTCTCCCTCCTTTCTATGCTACCGTCAGATATTTCGCTTGTGACTGGTATGCCACAATGTTTGATGTAGAATTATTGCATCGACTTTATCGTTATATTCACTTACACGCAAATACCATTAAGAAAGAAATGAATGCACCTCATCTCCTCCCAGGTATGGGTTAATCAGTAGAACTTTTATCAGTAAAAATCATTATTATTCCGAAAAAAATCTTACCATCTGAAAATATTTTCTGGCTTTAAATAACCTGTAATGGTTTAATAAGCCGTAAAAAATAGGTCGATCTACTTAGAACCAGGATTAAATTCCTTGGACACATTTTGAGGAAGGAAGACTTGGAAAATTTAACACTTAGAGGACATATTACTAGCAAGAGAT
The DNA here is from genome assembly GCA_903632075.3 of Acanthosepion pharaonis. NCBI lineage: Eukaryota > Metazoa > Mollusca > Cephalopoda > Sepiida > Sepiidae > Acanthosepion > Acanthosepion pharaonis. The sequence goes on along the minus strand of CAHIKZ030000372.1, from coordinate 1,818,127 downwards.
CGGGGAAGGCAGCGAGTCAACTACCTGACGAAATTGTGTGGAACTGGGGTGCAGGAGCAAAAGGAGAAAGACTACTAAGATTTAAAAAGGATTGTAAGCATGGAAGAATCATTATCGCCCATGTCCTGAATGGGTGCAGCACAAAACAGAAGACTGGTTAATGAGTTTAATCCTATCAAACTAGATTTAGACCCGATAGAATAATGAAACGGATATAAAAATGAATGTAATTTATTTCTCTTCAAAATTACAAGGGTTGATTAATAAGATCTCTGCTTCTATCAAACCTATTTTATACCAGATAGAAAAACGAAAAAAAAAAATCCTGTATCAAATTTATTTCTCATTAATATAAGTCTTGGAGTTGCCGTGGCAACTCCCAGACTATTAGTATTGTAAGGGAATTATAACTCTGAGTAAATAATTATAACCACCCCACCTAGAATTTATATGTACAAAAATACTCGTAAAAATGAGAAACAGACAGACGTAAAAATAACAAAACAAGCATTATTTGTTATCTGGTTGCTATGTGGTGTTAGAGGAAAGAGAAACAGTAATACTGAGTAAAATTGTGAGTTTGGTGTCAAATGTAGATTAAATATGGATTGGAATTTGACAGAAGCATATGATAAAAAGTGCATTCAGTCTTTCACGTATGTTTGTTTCATATATAATATATATATAATCGTGAACACTACCTACAATTCATTTTCTACAACTTTTCCACTAATTTATTTTGGGACTATGAAGCAGCATCTCTCCATGTATTTTTATTTTATGCCCGATGAGCTGGAAAACCAGCGAAACTTAAGTCGCACACCTAAACGTAGGTATTTGTATATGTATCTTTTATTAATATATAACTTCGATCTGACTAGCCACATCGAGCACTATTACGGTTACACCTGTTGACTAAATTTGATGATTATTTTTTTGCTTCCTGTGTATACACGCCAAGACGCTCGTATACTGTTGCCTATATTTGGTCATTTGATTTACCTAACTATATATATATATATAATGAGTGTCCATTAATTTAATTGGAAAATACAGAAAGTGTCTGGTAAATTCTTACCTAGAATGTTGTTGAGTGCTAAGAGATAAATGCTACTATTATGGTCTGAAAAAGGAAAAGGAGCCGAAATTTTCGTTGACACACGTGTTGACAGCCTCTGTGTGTTGACTGCTTGTCCGATAGTGAGAATGTCACATGCTTTGTGTAGAGGAGAAAAGTGGGGTCGATTCTCATTGGTTTAGAATGATTGAATAAATCATTATTATAATTGTTCTAATTATTTTTTTTATAATTATTTTTAACACTATGATTTCGATTCTTTTGTTGTGCTTTAAATTCCTGGCCTTGTCCCTTACTAAGCTAAAACTAGTAAATATTTTAATAGGCGCCTTGTTGCCCGGGTCGTGGCTAGAAAGGTAAACTATGACGCCCCGAGTCCTCCTCAACTCGTCGCCATGTTGACAGTAAATAGTAATATAGATAGGTATATTTTTAATGTAGACCGATTCGCTTATTGAACAAAGCCTCGAGCTCAAAATACATGACTAACTTTGTCCGGGTAGGCAGTTTCATTTGCAGAAATCTCCTGTCCACCCTGCGCTTATTTCATCATATACCCGAGAACACGATGTTAATTAAGAAGCCTATAGGCATCACCTATCCTCACCCATTGTTGATACCTGGTGTCTTGTGTCTTCTGCAAAATGTCGGCTTGATACACAATAACAAGGAAGCAATCCATGACGCAATAGGTTTTAATGACACACTTTCTTACATTAGCTGCATTTCATCATGCAGATATTCAACCCACCCAGCCAGGTACTCACACACAGATATGCATGCGAATTAACAACACAAAGCAACGTCCGCTTTGAAAGAATAAAAAGGAAATATAAGAAAATAAAACAGAATAAACAAGAATTCTATTCTTTTACTGTGTAAATACCAACGCTTTGATTAATAATAAACTGGCAAATCTCGCAAGCCATTCATAATAAACTAGGCTGTTTAAAGATATTGTAAATATAATTTGTTCTCCTACATAAAATACAACCGGTTGCCGAAATACTCCCGAGTCGAGTCTTATCCGTACATTTGCCTAAACCAGGGGTTTTCAAACTTTTTTAATTGCAGACCCCTTTATATTTCAGGCTTTAACTTAGGGACCCCCTTATTAACGCTCATGAAATTTATACATAAATATTTTCTGAATATAACATATAATTTTGCATTAATGCAAACGCCTAACAACCAATGAGAAAGCCGGAAATCGCAAAAATAGATCCAAAATTCAAATCCTTTGGTTCCTTCTCTGCATGAATAGAATCCATTATCTTTTATCAATTTAAGATACAAATTATATTAGTATATGAAATCTATGAAATAGTTTATTAAACCAATTTATTTCATGATTGGCCTATAAGTTACTTATAAGCGCTTATAAGTTGCACGTCACCTATAAAAAAAAGTTTGCTGTCCACGGACCCCGTATCTTGTCCTTGCGGACCCCCTGTGGTCCATGACCACAGTTTGAAAACCCCTGGCCTAAACGACCAAACATCACTTCTCTTTTATATCTCTTAGAACCTTACAATACACACACACACACACATATATATATATATATATATATATATATATATATATATATATATATATATATATATATAATATTAATAAATCATGGGTGATCTATTTATTACTTGAAACAATATAAAATATACCCTCCACTTTGTGTACGGTATAATCATTTATACTCTGAAGAGGTGCTGAAAAGTTCTCGGCTTGACTCACTCCTCAGTATCTAAACAAACATCGCAATTTTTTTTGGAATGTCTTACACAGACCGAAAATATTAGATCACAATACGCCAGAAGATGAAACGCGACGGCTAAGATATTTTTTTCTCCTTTTGTCTTCATTCATATTCTCCTTTTACGGATATATTTTACATAAATGTCCACCACGAGTCACTTCTCGGACCATCCCGATACGATATACGGACACACCTCTAAAATTATTGACGATCAGAGATTGGCAGCTGACCTCTCTTCCGATTTAACACTAATTTGCCAGTGGGGGAAAAACCGGCTGATTACATTCCATGCCTCGAAAACAAAACTAGTAACATTCCATCACTGCCGATCAGACAACGGGCTACCGTCAGTCACGATGAACGGGCCTATCCTCGAAGAGGCACCGTGCCTTGGGAGGATACTGGGCCTCAAACTCACATCTGACCACAAATGGAACTCTTATATACGATCCATCGCTAAAGATGCAAATAAAATGATCTGCTCGCTATATCACTTCTCATGCTATCTTCTAACTTTGTAAGAACCAGATCAGACCGAAAATGGAGAACTGTTGCCATATTGGGTCGTGAACAGACTAGACATCACTGATAGTTCAAAAGCTGTCTCAGAGTCGTTGTTGGGGAAGAATTATTTCCACCCTACAACTTCTCTCTCACAGACGGGATGTGGCGAGTCTTTCACGGCTCTATCGCTACTACCATGGAAAGTGCTCGGATGAACGACATTCCTTGGTTCCGTCATGGTTAGAACCCGCCATGCCACTTACATTCCACTCCGTATTCAATCGGTGAGAAGTTCCACTTGAACAGCCACTTAACGCGGACCACTACCCTGTATACCAGACTCCCAAATGTATGTTTCTCCAATCAAAACGATCTTAGCCTGTTCATGTCCGTCCAAGTCAACGGTTATCTTTCCCTCCTATCCATATAAACTACCCCTTAACATAACCCTCTACCTTGAGTGGCCCCGGGCCTTGTACAGGGGGAACCTTACTGTAAAAAATAAAATGTGCACAGTGAGTGTCGGCGGTAATCCAACTTCTGGAATCTCTTCTTACTAAACTCCAAAAACGAAAATCTAGTGTATTTTAAGCAACAATTCGTTTATATATATATATATATATATATATATATATATATATATATACACTCGACCCTCTCCGTCGAATTCGACGTATGAGGGTCAAGCAGATCAGTTCCCAGGAAACCGACAGCCCAACAACAGCACATGGGATTTGATTATAGTGGTGAAGGTTTCGTGCAGGACCATCCACCCTTTTTGAAGGGCCGAATACAGAAACCTGGTGCACTACGTGCCACAAGGTTCCCAAACGACCCTCCGCTGGGTTTGAATCCAGAGTTGTCCTTCTCTTAGACCAGTTGCCATCCAAGGCTATGGAACTCGGTCTGTCCTGCTATTTACCATAGGAGGCACGGTGGAGTAATGGATAGCGGCTTGGATTGAATCCATTACATTCACTTACGTGCTAATACTCTTGGGAAAGGTGTGAATCCTCTTCTCCTCCAGCTATATATATATATATATATATATATATATATATATATATATATATATATATATATATATAGGGGGGGGATAAAAATACAAGTGGAAAATTATTCTTAATCGACGAGTTTCGTCTTTTGAGGGTGGGAGGGATAAATCAAGACAAATGTAAGAATTTATTTTGTTGCGCCTGTTTATATACAAGTGCAAGGATGTCATTGGTTTATCTAGGCTTTTAGCTTTGAGAAGGTTCATGAATATTCATCAGGTGGTTGAAAGGTCAGTTAAAACGTGTGGAAGATTCAAAATCTCTTGTTTATTCATTTTTTGTTCCTTCACAGATACACTCTCTATTTGAAAATAATTTATCCACACACACACACACACACACATATATATATATATATATATATATATATAACATATATATATATAAATATATAGAATCAACATTAGAGGCGACAGTCTTTTTTCATACTAGATGCAATCCTCAGCCTAGATGCAATCCCCAGGGTGGCCTGAGGATTTCATCTAGCATGAAACACTGTCGCTCAATGTTGACGTCTATGTTCACTTTTATATTTACATACGCTCTATCTCTGATATTGAGCACTTTATCCCATAAATATAGCACATCTTAAGACAATATTTCTTTTATATATATATATATATATATATATATATATATATATATATAGCAGCCATACCCAGCTGTTCGATCAGAAAAAAAAAACGTCGAATTAGAATGGAGCAAACCCAGCATCATGCTTAGATTTAACAGTCTATCTTCCTTAATTACTTTAAAGTACTTTCATTAAAAAAAAAAAAAAACATTTTGAATTAATGCAGTTACTGATATAACAGAAGTAGTCTGTCTTTATTCAATCAAATTTAGCCGTGGACATTAAGGGTTAAAACAGGAAACATGAAAACACACTTCAAACCACAATTCAATTATTTTGGAGCTTCTGAAATTCAATTTGTCAGTGTGTTACAAGGGATGTAAAAGGGGATAAATTTATAAAGCAATAAAGTTTGATGAAAATTGGTTGGAAGATCAACGAAAAATAAGAAAGAAACCAGTAAAAATCGCCATTTTTTGCTATTTACGCGTGTTTTCACTATATGGGTGGACTCGATTATCAAGTTAGTTGACTGTTAAACAATCGACTTATTGTTGGCTAAAATTAATGAAGTTTGTATTAGATTGCTTAAAAACTGAGAGGTTTTAGTTTTGTTAAAATCGATTTTTTAGCGGTTTTTCTCTAAATGCAGTAGCATAG
>CAHIKZ030000372.1:1800000-1805000 GCA_903632075.3 Acanthosepion pharaonis | reverse complement strand
TCTGAAATATGAAGAGTTTGTAGGGAGAATATTTTTTGAATGAACCACTTTTCTAGAAATTCTAAAATAGACATGCAAGAACGCCTTTGAGGGAGATCCCATTGGCAAAACCAAATTTCTGTCTGTAATGTTGGTTATTAAAAGTAAAGAAGCATAGATTGGTAATTAGTTGGGCACATTTTTATAATTTTGTTTCATGTAGATATAGGTAATTTGATTTTGCATTTGTTAGGTGTTTTTTTTTAGTAAATTTAAGCATTTATCTATGGGGACGTTTGTATAAAGAGATTGTATATCTAAACTAGTCATATATTTGTTTTCAATGTCTGTTTTTAGCTTGTTTAAGAGGTCGCCTGAATTTTTTATGTGATGGACCTATAGTGCCGAGAAGTGGAGTTAAAATTCTGCTTAGTTTGGGGGCTCTTTTTAGAACTGGAGCGCTGCCTATCCCTGATATGATAGGTCTCATTGGTATGTTCGGTTTATGCGTTTTGGTAATCCATATAATATGGGTGTTTTGGATGCTATTCAATAAGCTTTAACCAGGAGAAGTCTTCATTTTTTTAGTAGTTTTTTAATGTTGTTTGTAAACTTTTGTGTTTCCTTTTATAGCTATGTTTTCATTTACTTTTTATAGATGTTATCATTAATGATCTCTCTCATCTTCTGCTGGTAAATGTGTTTATCCATAATTACAATTCCCCCGCCCTTATCAGAAGTAGATATATGCATGTTTTTGTTGTTAGCTTAATTTTTTCACGGCGTTGATGTATCTTCGAGGAAGTGCGGTGTCATTCGTGATTTTGTGTGTAGCTGTGATTAGGCCCTGATTTTAAAAATGCTACACTCATAAAAAAAGAAAATAACTCACTCAGAAGGAAAATTCTGGAGAGTGCCGACATAGAAAATTACCCAAATATTAATTTACGCCCAGGCTTTTTCCCTATTTCACCTTTCTTAACAAAATTAATGCTCTTACAAACAAATATGCACAACAGATTCATAAAATCGAAAGAAAATGGTTAAATACATCAACACAGATATAAATGACAATATTCTCCACACGTGACAATCTCTGACGTTATTTTTCAGTTAAAAATATGAAAATAGCGTTTCTCATTCCCAGTTATGCCTCTTCAATTCTGTTTTTGTTTATTAGTTACTTTGTTCATTTAATTTCATTTTCGTATTTTGTTCTAAAGTCCACATTGGACGAAACGCGTCAGCAATTACCAGTTTTTTTATTGTCATTTTATTTATAAATATTGTCTTCACCGATTAAATCGAGAAAAATTTTCATATATATATACACACAATGTATGGCCTGATGATTGCTTTTGACGTGAAACAGTCTGTCGCCTCTGAGTGTTGATTTTAATGTTCACTTTCATAGTTACATATGCTCTATCTCTGACATTGAGCAAGATCCCATAAATATAGCTTCCCTCCTAAAACTAATATATATATATATATATATATATATATATATTTATAAAATGAGAGAGAGAGGAACACCAGGCCAGATGTGGCAGCAATATCTAAAGCAAGTTAGATATTTTTATTACTTCAAATGCCACTTATTGATTAGACGCTCCATTTAATTCAAGCCGTATTTATTTCGTCTACTGGCCTGCTTACGCGAGAAAACTTAAAGAAAACTTATCTAGTATTCTCGAGTACGTATGTCGGTAGGCGAAATAAATACTGTTTAAAATAATCAGGTAGCTGCAAGAGGTAGCATCTGTGGCAATAAAGGTATCTATTTATCTGTTCCCTGAACGAATGGCAAATACTTCCTTGTAAGAAAACGTTCTTTGTTATAGTATCTGTCGGATACAAATGTTTATGGGGAGACTATATATAGTTTTTCTAGTGATTTTCTTTTCGCGTTGGGGTAAGGGGATATAACATAAAAAATCTGACACCCTGTATTAATCTCGGCTTATTTAACAATAGAAATAATGTGCTAAAAGTTGGGTTTTTTTGTTTGTTTGTTTTTCTGGTCTTTTAATAAAACACCAACTTGAATTCCAACCACGTTCCTTTCGAGGGCTCGGGATAAACTACTATATAGACATCACACAACTCCATCTTAAAGACAACCATGAAAAGAAATTAAGATTCAACAAACCCCTTGGACTAAAGAAGTGGCCGAAAGCGCTTGAGATATTAGACATTAGGTACAAATTGTAAGCTTCTTTATCTCCACCAAACGGAAAAATTTAAGAACACGAGTAAAAGAAACGAAGAAAATAATATAATCACATTTTTCTTGTCTGTCATATTCAACGAAATATCTTTGAAAGGAACGTTGCTGCCCAAATATACATTTTTAATTTATTATATGTATATATGCATACACACGGTGGCAAGCTCGAGTTACTACTTAAGTTTCGCGTCCTCTCAGGTGATTAGAACGCAAGTGAAATGAGAAACCTCGCAATTACTGTAACACGCCCTAAACTATTGCATCATTGGGTAAATTGGAAAAACCCGTTACATCAATCCTCACATGGGAAAAAAAAAGTAAATGTGGTGGGTAGGTCAAGACGACTACAGCAATAAGTGTGGGGAGAAGAAAAAAATGGCGAGGAGACACTAGTCAGATGACAGGTGACACAATAAGTATTTTTACTGCAATGATATCTGATCAATTCCAACTTTTTATCTAACCGTCTAGTATCGTTGCTCAAACTTAAGACTTCAATTTTATCTTCTAGACAAAGTCTACACCCATCACTATTATTTTGACACGCACTGCTTTTCTTAAGAACTCTCTTAATTAATTTTTGGGGCACATACTTTTTTTTAACTTTATATATAAAACAAAATGCACTTACCTAGCATTTTTTTATTTTGTAAATAATCATGTTCTTTTCAAACTTCATGCAAAGTTTGCGCATTAATTATTATTCGTTTTATTTTTGTTTATTTTAATTAAAAAATGCTTTATTATTTAATTTGTCCTTTTACATTGTCATTGCTATTCTACACGGAAAAAAAGGTTTCATTGTATTATTTAATTTGTTTTTGTTTAAAGTTTTATGTTATAAATAAAACGACACTTATCAAAAAATTTAAGTTTTAAATATATGAAAATACTGACAAATTAAAAAAGAACAAATTAAATAATACAGTAAAGCATTTTCTTTTTTCTTTTTTAAATTTAAAATAAAACAATAAATAATTAAATAAAACTACACTTATCCCCACAAAAATATATTGCTTTACGGTGGTGCGTTGTTATTTCTGCGACGAAATTCTGTAAAAGAAGTAAACAGGCCAAAATTTACGCTTGAGCGAAGGAAAATAACCGGAAGTACTCCGCATTGAATTAGTGAAACAATGTCAGTAATGGCGGAAAAATGACCAAGACAAAACCAGATTTTTTTCTTGTCGATAACTCCAAAATGGTAGGCTTCTTCATAATTTAATTGTTAATTCGAGTTCAGCATGTACATTTACACGGAAATATGACGATTTCGAAAAATTTTTATAGATATTTAATCGCGGGGCTTAAAAAGCAAATTTACCATATATATTCATTCATTATAATTTGATAAATTATTTATGTAGTTATTTTAAATAATGTTTTTTGTTAACTTTTCGTTTAGTTTAAAAAAAAAATTATGTTCATGTAAGTTGCCTCGGAACAAAAGGCTTTCTTTTTAAGAAAGGCGATATTTTTAAAAATCTGGCGTGTAAGTTAATATTTTGGCAAGAATCGATATTTGCACTTTCAAGAACTTCCCTTTACTTTCTCTTTTAATAAGTGTAGCATTCTTTAGACCGACGTTGTGGGTAACATTATTTCTATGCATGACAAATACATTTGGTAATTTGTTAGATATAAGATTATTTTTGTGTTCATGAATATAAATCTTTTTTTTTCCCTCTTCTCTGTTTAGTCTACTGTAACAGTAAGTACCACGACTGAGTCACCCAGTGGAGGAGCGGAGAGCATATTCTCCATGCTTTCCCTTGCCCTTTATGCCTTGTGTTCAGCCCTTGTGACATTGATGTAAGATAGACGAAATGGGGAGAGGTATGTATTTTTTTTTCTGTTTTATTAAATCATTTCAATTCTAGCAAGGCGATAAAGCCACTAAGACGGAAGTGGGGGTTTATACAATAAAAACATGTTTAAAGGATCGTTACATTTCGGTTCTAATTACTTCCTCATCGGTCTAACTTTGTTTCCTTGAACTTTTTCTATAAATACTTTTCTGGTGATTCTTGTAATGGATTTTCTTCTTGGGCATCTCGACTTTACGAAGTGCAGTATTAGATTGGCAGCTAAGTTTTATGCTAAATATTTTCTCACTCGCATTTCTCGTTTCCGGATTTTTGTTTTTCTATCGTCTTCAAAAATATAAATGGCAATGTCAATCAACATCTATCTCCTTGAATCTATTTCACTCTTACTAACATTTAAATCTGAGTGGCTTTATTACCTTGAGTTGAAATGATTTTAAAAAAAATTAATTATAAATTGGCACCTTTACTTTCAACCAACACCTGTGTGCGTGATATATATATATATATATATATATATATATATATATATATAGATAGAGAGAGAGATATCTTTATTCAACAGTTGCATATTTACCTTCTATACGTTTAAATGATTTACAGGTTTCTTAAAGAAGTTATTTATTTATCAACAATTAAAAGAAATTATGTTGGAAACTCACAAAGCATGTAACTTGTTTTTTATTTTGTTAAATTACCTCTCTACCCCTCTTAGGAAATGGCATGGTTCATACAGTGTAACCCGGACATAAGAGAGTTGTCGGGACCGGAGAAGTCTCTTATATCCTGGTTTGGTCTATTTTATATACATTAACACAGGCTCTAATTTGGGACCAGAGAAAATCTCTCTTATATCCGGGTTACACTGTATAATTTATGTATCCATTAACAATGGCATGGTTCATATAATTTATGTATCCATTAACATCCGCTACTGTTTAATGCCCGAGCTGCCATTAGCTGCC
>CAHIKZ030000372.1:1752500-1795000 GCA_903632075.3 Acanthosepion pharaonis | reverse complement strand
ATCAAACAACCGCTGATATTTCAGGGCGACGCCATTAAAATTGTTTATCCGACACCAAATCTGACACTGCAATGTGATGTAATTTGCCTTAAAAACCATATTACGACGATGACAAAGAATAACGCACAGAACTATCAATAGTAGTGACACATACACACTGATACACACACACACACACACACACATATATATATATATATATATATATATATATATATTTTTTTTTTTTTTTTCACGCTTATATATAAATGAGGGTAGATGTACGAGGGTCACGCTCTGAAAGCAATACCTTCTGTTTTTATTATCTTGACTGACGAAGTCAACGGCTAATGCCGATGACATGACATGGTAGGAGAGTTTGAACCTTCCCGCCAATAACCCATAACCCGTATTTTTTCTTTTTAGTGGCCTGGTAAAATGTTAGCGACTCTGGAAAAATAGTATTCTGCAGTCGAAAACTTGCTCAATCTAATAGTGCTATTGTGCTCCCTGTATCTATGGTTGTTCCCGCGGAAACAAATTAGGGGCCATTACTTTCAATACCACACACACACACACACACACACACACATATATATATATATATATATATATATATATATATATATATATATATATATATATATATATAATGTTTGTATATATAATGTTTGGTTAAAGACTAGCGTTCAATTAAATCGCATATTACCAACCAAGAAAACGTAACAAGAAATCTGGCAAATCCTTACCAATAGCAAAAAAAATACTATATCATATAGTTGTAGAAAACGATTACAGATGATAGCAAACCCCCAAATCAATAAATATTATCAAATTTTTGGACTAACATTAACTATATTTCATTTTAAAAAGAAAACAAAATGAGAACACAAAACTGACACGTGAAGACACGATATTTGAAAAATGATGAGACCGACATAGCACAAACACGAAAAGCTCTTTAATAATGGGTAAGGAAAAATAAAAGTACTCAAGCACTGTATAATTAAAATTTTCACTGGAAACCAAAACAATGTAGAAAAATAAATAAATCCATATCAAGAACCGCTCCTTAGCCAAACTTGTATACATCAACAGTATGTGTGCATATGTTTGTTATTGCATAGTTCTGCTGTTTTTTTTTATTTGTTTTTTTTTTTTGTCATTTCGTTGTTGTATGAGAAAGTATGTTTTGTGGGAAATAAATAAGTTTGGGAAAAACTTCAAATTTTTGTTGCTTGTTTTTTTTTTCATTTGTATTTATTTATTTATTTATTTTATTTTTTTTTTTTTTTTACAGAAATTAACAAACACTGTCATTTGCGCCTGCATCGCGGGCCCTGGCAACGTCATTTACCAAATCTATTTACTGTAGTTAAATTAGCTTCAAAATTAGGTCTTCCAAAGTTGCATGATACGGGAGTATATACGCTATAAAAATTCAAACGTTATTTTTTAGTGGATACTGGTAGTGTTCAAGTAGACGTTCCATTTGTTTTAAAATTGTGTTCCGTCTACCGGCCTACGCATTCGAGAAAAATTAAAGAAATTTTGGTCTCCTGTAGGATTCGAACCTGCGTCTCTCTTTGCAGTAGGAACCACCACCTAATCCGAATTCTACCGGAGGGCACATTTTAAATTTTATTCAAGACGGAATAAACATTGTGCTTTTAAGGCAAATAAAACCCAGCTTGACGTTTTAAAAAAAAAGCCATGTCTAGATATAGTCATATACAGGGTGTTTCACAATTATTGAAACAAAGCAGTGGCCTCTAAGATGGGGGGAGAGCCCAAGGAGCGTGAAGACCTTGACGAGGGGGAACAGTGGTTCCTGTAGGATGATGCTCCTCTTCACACTGCTAATATAACCATGGCATGGCTCATCGAAAAGTTTAGGGAACATCCCTCAGCCGCAAAGCTGAAGTGTAATGAGCATCTCAGTTGTCTGTCATGAACTCCGCCCGATTTCTTCCTCTTGGGAGTTTCTCAAGGGCAACATATATCAAGGCAACACTCGCACCATTGCTCCATTGAAAGCAGCGATTACCCAGTAGTAATGTGCATGCGTTATCAACAGCTTTGTATTCAACAGTTCCTTCAACTGAACGGTGGACATCTGAAGGATATACTCTAGGGCTCGTCTTGGCATTTTTGGTTCATGTTTGGGACTGTTTTCACGGCGACGCAATAAATAAATAAATGGTCGCAGATCCTAAAATGTTATCATTTTAACTTTCAATAAATATAATTTCCATTACTCTATCATTTATGTTCCTTGATTTGTTCCAGATCATTTTGTTTGCAAAAGTGTGAAACACCGTGTATGTGCGTATGAATTGCATAAAAATGAAACTCAATTTTACCCCGTTTTTATGGCCATTTTGCTCGTCTGGATAAATTCCCCGGAGCTTGTCAATACTAAAACGTTTGATAAAAAAATGAATCGTAACGTGTTTTTTTTTTTGTTTTTTTTTAAATTTAAAATTAAAAATGGATAGAAAGAAAGACAAAAATAGAGGAAAACGGAAGAACAAACAGCAAATAAGGGAAAAAGCATTTAAGATGGGGATAGAAAAAGAAACACCAAAGTAATGAGGGGGAATAGCAAGACAGAACATATACAAGTCTAGACAGAAGTTAAAAACTGTTTAAGATTAAAAATGACCTATATTTAAAATGTTAACTCATGTTCAAATAGGAAAAACTAAAATTGGAAAAAAAATTACATAAGAAAATACAATCACTAAAGATAAAAATGGAAAAGTTTTTAAAAATTGTAGATAAAAGAAAAATTAGAATTTAATATTAAAACTATTATTTAATTTTAATATTAAACAAAGGAATTTAATATTATAATAAAAAATTAAGACATTATTAGTATATAAACAAGACACACGTGAATATTATAAGTTATAAGATAAATGAAGAAACTAAATCAACAATTCGTCCTTGCATGGAGTATTGCTGCCATATATGGTCTGGAGCCCCTTCTGTTTGCCTCGGGATTCTTGATAATGCAATATAATTGGCCCTGTTCTGGTATCTCGTCTACAGTCGTTCTCTCACAGACGCGCCGTCGCCTCTCTCTGTCTTTTTTACGAATACTTTCATGGTAATTGCTCCGAGGAGCTGCATTCGCTGGTTCCCAGACTTCATGAATTCAAGCGCCCTACGAGGCTGGCATCCCGCTCTCACCCTTTCACTGTCGAAACTGTTAAATATAGCCGTCTCTTCCACTCCAATAGCTTCATACCTCGCACCTCTCGCCTGTGGAACTCCCTTCCCTATTCCAGTTTCCCTGAGAGCTATAATCTCCAACTATTCAAATGTAATGTCAATCGACATCTCCAGTTACCTTGATCTATCCACTACCCTTCTCCTCATCCTTTCCTCTATCACTCCTATCTGATCTTGCTCCAAATTTTCTGTAACTCCTTGCGTCCTAGTGGCTTCTCGCATTGCTTCGGGTGAAACGCTTAAAAAAAAAAGTAACAGCCCAAAACAAAATTTTACAATTTTAGGGAAAAAATTTAAATAGATTGATAAAATGTAAAACACAGATCAAACTTCAGATTAAATTTAAAGATTATAAATATTAATTATAGATTAAAATATACAAAATAAATCAAATTATAATTTAATCTATATTTATTTTATAATCCATCTCGGTTATAATTTATTTCATGAATATTTTAAATATATGAAATTTTTAACCGAATTGGATTTTTAAAGTTTTTCTTGATTTTTATATATATATATATATATATATATATATATAACACGTGGTTCTGTAATTCACAATGTGGTATAATAACAAAATTGAAACCACCCAATATGACATATGTATGCACTGTGGGAAAACGATATATAAATTTGTATATATCAAGAACAATTTTAGGGAAATTCATGCCAAAGTGGAAAAAGGTTTCGTGACCTGTTTCGACCTTTTAGTACTGCATCGGGCAAAATTAATGTTTATGTCGATTTGGTTACACATGCGCAGGAAGGGAGAGGGATCGCTGAGAATTTTAAATTTAACCATTTTCTTTTTAATATATGTCTAAGGTATATATTCTTATCGATTTCATTTACTTTCTTTCGTTTTTTTTTTAATCACATTTGTTACAAAATATTCCACATTGCCATAAAATGCTGTAAGAAAGTTTTTGCATTAATTGCCCACCGTAACACGTCTGCCAATAATTTTGATTTTAAAAAAATGCCGGTCTTATTAAGAGAAAACAATTTACTAAGACAATAATATATAGAAAGTACTTCACTTGTTACATCATCCACAGCAAATTTACATCCACGTTCTTACCATGTTTTCCGGTTCACTACGTCAGTTAAAATTCCAGATCTCAAATGATCCACTACATTGGCTAAAATTCCAGATCTCAAATGATCCACTACATTGGTTAAAATTCCAGATCTCAGATGATCCACTATAACAATTATAGTGTCAGATGCCACCTGAACACTGTGTCTGTTACAATGCCGGATGCCATCCAATCAGCTATATTGATTTACACTTTGGGTGACGCCTGATCTTCTAAAACATCAGATCCCACCTGATCCACCATGTAAGTTAAAATATCAAATCCCACTTGATCCACTCTCAGGTAAAAGACAGATCCCATCTGATGTCAGTTAAAAGCACAGATCCCGGCTAATCCGCAATGTCGGTTAAGACGTTGGATCCGACCCAATTTATTTTATTATCACGGTGTGGGATATTTAATAACAAAAAGTTATTAAAAAAATAAATAAATTAAAATCGATTAGACTGTATACACAAAAAATATAGTAAGAAAAAAATTAAATTAAAATGTTAAAATTCTCAGCATCCTCTCTCCTTTATGCGCATGCGTAAACGCATTAATATAAACATCCGGAACTAGTCACACGAAAACTTTTGTGGCATAGATTTGACTAAAATAGGTATACGTTCCATTGTGCGGGTATCTATGGATTATCTCAGTGATTAACGTCAAATTTATCCGATAATAGTTCAGTTAAATAACATATCAACTAACTTAACAAAAAAAAATACAGTATTAGTTAATTAGTAAGTCTTGTATCACAAAATCTTTCAGACAGTTATGTGCCATGCGTGATAAACGCTTAGGCGAACATCTATCTTTCGATACATGACTGACGAGGCAGATTTTTTCCCGCAGTAGGTTGCCATTTCTTTCTGCGGTAGACCAGTTGTCATCCAAGTCTACAGAACCCAGTCTGTTTTTATATTTAACCATAGCTGGGTGGTTAAAGAAGAGGATTCTGACCTTTTTACCAAGGGTATTAGCACGAAAGTGAATGCAATGGATTCAACTGGAATTCGAACTCGACTCTCCAATTCCTCAATCCGAGCCGCTATCCATTACTCAACCACGCCTGTATCAAAAACAAATAAAAAAAACAAAAGATTCTTACAATTTAAAACTATTTCTTGGCTTTAAATAACCTGTAAAGGGTTGATAAGCCGTAAAAATGTTTAATATATATTTTCTTTCTAAATTTAGCCAATTTGCAATTTGCATGTTGGGCTTGTCCTTTTGCAAACAACCATGCATTTTGTCTTCTTGCAATTGATGCTTAGTCCTTTCTTCTCACTTACCTTCACTACCTTTCGTAGGAATTCATGTAGTTTCCTTTCTATGTCTGCTATCAACACGGTGTCATTTACATAACTTATGTTTTTTAAGATCGTGACCGCCAATAATGAATCTTGATAGGACTTCTAATTCTTTCAGAATCTCCTCACTCTATAGGTTGAAGAAGTCCGGTGAGAAGGCACATCCTTGTCTTACACGATTTTTTATTTTTGTATATTTACTGAATTGTTTTTTTTTGTCAGTATGTTGGCGGTTTGCCACCAACATTCGTCATTACCATTGGTTCACAGAAGCGGATATTATTTTTGACTCAGCTTGATAGATATGTAGGGATTTGTGTCGCGAGTAGATATGTCAGTACTTTCGTGACAATTAATCATGTATTAGAACCGGTTGATGACGTCAAAAGGATGTTGCCAGAGTTGTAAAGATCCGTTGGTCGGCTACCAGCATGTTAAACCCTCTGAGGATTCATTTGATGCTGCCTTTCGATGCGCAAACACCAAACTAATCCGTAATCATTAATTAAGATTGATCTGGTAATAATAATAATACTATTTCTTTAATCATTTCACTCCAATTCATTGATTCTTTTTTTACGGTTCATCAACCCTTTACAAGTTATTTAAAGCCAGAAAATATTTTTAGATTGTAAGAATTTGGGAGGGGGTGCGTAGGAGATTATAATAGTTAACTGATAGATGTTTTAATAATTAACCCATAGCTGGGAGGAGAAGAGCTGGATTCATACCTTTCCCAAGGGCATTTGTGGGCAAGTGCATATAACGAACGCAACCAGAATTGGAACTCGGCTATCCGATTAACAATTTCAAGCTATTATCCAAGACAGGAGTTGTGCCATAAACAGAAATACCGAGATGGGAACTCATGACATCAGGAATTTCAACGACGATAAGGAACAATGTAGTTCCAAGGGTAGAGCCCTTGGAACCTTCACATTTATGTTAAATGATTTAGAAGAGCGGCCGTTCCATACAATCTTCATTAGACGGTTTGTTAAGAAAGATTGGACCACGTCGAATATACGGCCAGAGACGTCATAGACCCTCAGCTTCTGAATAGGTTCAGCACGTTAGAAAAATCGAAAGCCACAGCATCAGCCTCGCCGTTCTTATCTAAAGCTTGATTGACAAATTAAATAATAACAGTTGAGACATAGGCGGTTGAGCTAGAGAAGCGAAAGCCATCTGAAAGACGACAACGTGAAGTGAGATTCTCAGCCAATTCAGTGTCGATAGGAGCCGCTAGTACTTTGCCAAATAGAGGCAGAAGACCAAAACGACGATAATTTGAAAGATCAGAATGTTCCACGGGAATCCTTAAAGACAGGAATTACAGAAAAGGGTTTCTAACGAAAGTATTTGTTGTATAAATACCGTCAAGTCCACATCCATTATGATGATTTAACTTAGAGATGACAGCAGAAACCTACGGTTACATCTCGCAGAAATAAATTGGTTGACCATTTTTATTCATTTTGCAGGACAATCCAATATTTCTTCTTCTACCAAATTTTCGACACGTAAAAAAACTATATATATATATATATATATTGATAATATTAGTGGTAGATATACGCATACATATGCAATAATATATCTAAAATATATATATATATATATATATATATATACATACATACACATACATATATATATATGTATAAAATAATTCCAAGAGGATAGAATCCAGGTAGAACTCAATGTCCAGGGCAGAGTAAGGATATAATAAAAAGACTTAAACACTAATATTCCATGGTCATAATTTATTCCATTGTAGGTCTGATGAATTGGATCGTATTTACGATTGCAATGGAATAAATTATGACCATGGAATATCAACCAAACCTTCTTATATATATATATATATATATATATATATATATATATATATATATATATAGGCAAAAATTTAAGTTTAGATTGGATTTAAACATGTATCAATATGGTGTTTTCCTTTCGTCTTTCAACGATAATGTGATTAAGCTTATCAGACAATATGAAAGGAACTTACTTAAAATAAATAGACAAAACTTGTCTATATTATTTAATGAAACTTGCATTATATATATATATATATATATATATATATATATATATATATATATATATATATATGTATTAAATAACTATAACTATAGATATATATATATATAAAATGTATATATATATATATATAAATATATATGCAATTTTTTATATATATTATTTATATATTATATATAAGCGTTAGTTATTGAAAGCAAAATAATATCAGTGATAGAGCTAAAATATTTAGTTGGATTGATGTGAGTTTTCATTGACCCTGGGTTTCACGCCATATATATATATATATATATATATATATATATATATATATATATATAAGTGGACACTGAGGTCAACACCGTATGGCGATAGTCTGTTTCATCCTTCAATGGACAGTCCTCCGTTGTGTCCGGTAAGTACCTGGCCTATTCCTGCTATCTTCTACTTTTATAAGATTCCGATCAGGCTCAAAGTGGAATAATGTTGCCATATATGGGCAGGAGCTTCTCAGTCTTTACTTCCCCGTCTCGATAGAGTCCATAAGTGTCTGCGCTTCCCTCTGAGTGACAAATTATTTCCCACCCTATAAATCTTTTCTCACAGACAAAAGGTCGCAAGCCTCTCGCTTCTCTGTCGCTATTTCCATGCTCAGGCGAAGTACATCCCTTGGGTTCCGCCATTTCTAAAATTCACGGCGAGGACTCGCCGCGTTCGGCACATTGTAGCCAACCACCATGATTCCCCCTGTATTCCACTGATGAGATGTAAGTTCCACTCGAACAGCTTCTTCCCACGAACCGCTGTTTTGCGGGTCCGACTCTTATGAGGACGTCTCTCCAATCACTACACTCTTAACCTCTTCAGGTCAAGGGTTCCCACATATCCGCAATAACTGTACCTCTTACTCTGTAGCCCTCTACCTGGCTCTCGGCCTTGTACATGGTCAACATAATTGCAAAAATAAATATTAAGTCCATGTGTTTTGTGAGATTACTAATATGGATGGATTTATATATATGCTGGTCAATGGAGCATTATGAATAGTAAGGTCAGGTATTTCCTGTTTATTGTATTATCCTAACGGGTGTCGAACAGATAGTAACAATTAATTGTATTTCAAGTGATTCTAAAGGCTATTGAGTAGATATAATTGTAGGTCAGAATATAGTTACTTGTACCTATTGTATTGAATGATTTCGCTATTTTCATTTGTTGTATATTAATATTATTATTAAATTTACTCATGTTTATCGGTGCATTCGTAGTTTGTTAATTTGTTTATTGTTTACTATTTGTTAATCAATTTATTTGTCTATTTATTATTGTAAACATTTTAAATATCTATCATATTATTATTATTATTATTATTGGTGGAATTGTATCATATTATTATTATTATTATTATTATTGATTTTCTATCATTATTACTATTATTATTATTATTGGATTTGTATCATATTATTATTATTATTATCATTATGATTGGATTTGTATCATGTTATTATTATTATTATTATTATTGGTGGTTCTATTTCTATTATTATTATTATTATTATTATTATTGGTTTCTATCATATTATTATTATTATTATTATTATTATTATTATTATTATTATTATTGGATTTCTATCATATTATTATTATTATTATTATTATTATTGGATTTCTATCATATTATTGTTATTATTATTATTATTATTATTATTGGATTTCTATCATGTTATTATTATTATTATTATTATTATTATTATTATTATTATTATTGGATTTCTATCATATTATTATTATTATTATTATTATTATTGGATTTCTATCATATTATTGTTATTATTATTATTATTATTATTATTGGTTTCTATCATATTATTATTATTATTATTATTATTATTATTATTGATTTCTATCATATGATTATTATTATTATTATTATTATTATTATTATTATTGGATTTCTATCATATTATTATTATTATTATTATTATTATTGGGATTTCTATCATATTATTATTATTATTATTATTATTGGATTTCTATCATATTATTGTTATTATTATTATTATTATTATTTTATTGGTTTCTATCATATTATTATTATTATTATTATTATTATTATTGGTTTTATCATATTATTATTATTATTATTATTATTTCTATCATATTATTGTTATTATTATTATTATTATTGGATTTTTCTATCATATTATTATTATTATTATTATTATTATTGGATTTCTATCATATTATTATTATTATTATTATTATTGGTTCTATCATATTATTATTATTATTATTATTATTATTGGTTTCTATCATATTATTATTATTATTATTATTATTATTATTAGTTTCTATCATATTATTATTATTATTATTATTATTTATTAGTTTCTATCATATTATTATTATTATTATTATTATTATTATTGGTTCTATCATATTATTATTATTATTATTATTATTATTATTATTATTATTATTGGATTTCTATCATATTATTATTATTATTATTATTATTGGATTTCTATCATATTATTATTATTATTATTATTATTATTATTTATTGGATTTCTATCATATTATTATTATTATTATTATTATTATTATTATTATTGGTTCTATCATATTATTATTATTATTATTATTATTATTATTATTATTATTATTATTATTGGTTCTATCATATTATTATTATTATTATTATTATTGATTTCTATCATATTATTATTATTATTATTATTATTATTATTGATTTCTATCATATTATTATTATTATTATTATTATTATTATTATTATTAGTTTCTATCATATTATTATTATTATTATTATTATTGGATTTCTATCATATTATTATTATTATTATTATTATTATTATTATTGGATTTCTATCATATTATTATTATTATTATTATTATTATTATTATTGGATTTCTATCATTATTATTATTATTATTATTATTATTATTATTATTATTATTATTGGTTCTATCATATTATTATTATTATTATTATTATTATTATTATTATTGGTTTCTATCATATTATTATTATTATTATTATTATTATTATTATTAGTTCTATCATATTATTATTATTATTATTATTATTATTATTATTATTATTATTGGATTTCTATCATATTATTATTATTATTATTATTATTATTATTATTGGTTTTCTATCATATTATTATTATTATTATTATTGGTTTCTATCATATTATTATTATTGTTATTATTATTATTATTATTGTTTTCTATCATATTATTATTATTATTATTATTGGTTTCTATCATATTATTATTATTATTATTATTATTATTATTGGATTTCATCATATTATTATTATTATTATTATTATTATTGACTTCTATCATATTATTATTATTATTATTATTGGTTCTATCATATTATTATTATTATTATTATTATTATTATTGGAGTTTCTATCATATTATTATTATTATTATTATTATTGGATTTCTATCATATTATTATTATTATTATTATTATTATTATTATTATTGGTTTTATCATATTATTATTATTATTATTATTGGATTTCTATCATATTATTATTATTATTATTATTATTATTATTGGTTTCTATCATATTATTATTATTATTATTATTATTATTGGTTTCTATCATATTATTATTATTATTATTATTATTATTATTATTTTCTATCATATTATTATTATTATTATTATTATTATTATTATTGGATTTCTATCATATTATTATTATTATTATTATTATTATTATTATTATTGGATTTCTATCATATTATTATTATTATTATTATTATTATTATTATTATTATTATTGATTTCTGTCATATTATTATTATTATTATTATTATTATTATTATTATTGGATTTCTATCATATTATTATTATTATTATTATTATTATTATTATTATTGGTTCTATCATATTATTATTATTATTATTATTATTATTGGTTTCTATCATATTATTATTATTATTATTATTATTGGTTTCTATCATATTATTATTATTATTATTATTATTATTGTTTCTATCATATTATTATTATTATTATTATTATTGTTTCTATCATATTATTATTATTATTATTATTATTGGTTTTCTATCATATTATTATTATTATTATTATTATTATTATTGGATTTCTATCATATTATTATTATTATTATTATTATTATTGGATTTCTATCATATTATTATTATTATTATTATTATTATTATTGGTTCTATCATATTATTATTATTATTATTATTATTATTGATTTCTATCATATTATTATTATTATTATTATTATTGGTTTTCTATCATATTATTATTATTATTATTATTATTATTATTGGATTTCTATCATATTATTATTATTATTATTATTATTATTATTGATTTCTATCATATTATTATTATTATTATTATTATTATTATTATTGGTTCTATCATATTATTATTATTATTATTATTATTATTATTATTGGATTTCTATCATATTATTATTATTATTATTATTATTGGTTTCTATCATATTATTATTATTATTATTATTATTATTGGTTTCTATCATATTATTATTATTATTATTATTATTATTATTATTGGTTCTATCATATTATTATTATTATTATTATTATTATTATTATTATTTCTATCATATTATTATTATTATTATTATTATTATTATTATTGGATTTCTATCATATTATTATTATTATTATTATTATTATTATTATTGGTTTCTATCATATTATTATTATTATTATTATTATTGGATTTCTATATTATTATTATTATTATTATTATTATTATTATTGGTTCTATCATATTATTATTATTATTATTATTATTATTATTGGTTTCTATCATATTATTATTATTATTATTATTATTATTATTGGATTTCTATCATATTATTATTATTATTATTATTATTATTATTGGATTTCTATCATATTATTATTATTATTATTATTATTATTATTATTGGTTTCTATCATATTATTATTATTATTATTATTATTATTATTATTATTAGTTTCTATCATATTATTATTATTATTATTATTATTATTATTGGATTTCTATCATATTATTATTATTATTATTATTATTATTATTATTATTATTATTATTATTATTGGTGGATTTCGTAATTAATTTCGATTATTCCCAAAGTTATTTCCAAGTTATAAAAATTGTTATCGTACAAAAAATTTGCCGCAAAATTCACGGACTTTTTAACAGATATATTCATCAAAATTATGCAAAAAATATCTTGAAATGCTACAGAGTATATTTATTCAGTAAAATAGCCATTGGCTTCAAACACGGCCACTAGATTTCTTGCATCTCATCTGTATGGTTAAGTTGGTAAAAGCTACCATAATCCTTGACTTCAAACACATCTTCTGTGTTTCAAGGAGTTTTGTTGGCCTCTCACTCAACTGCATCCCTCACTTAATAATCGAAGGCCTTGCATTCTGCAGAGTTAGGTGGCCAGATGTAAGGAGTGTTATGGTCAGAGAAAAATGTCTGACAACCATGACTAGGTTTTCTTGTTTGTGTGGCATGCTGCAGTGTCATGTTGCCAGACATAGTGTCTTCCACAGCTGTAGCCCACAGCAACACTACCTCTTCAAGGCACTTAATGTAGGCTTCCATGTTGAGTCTGACTCCATCAACAACAAATTTGTGAGTTTTCTGAACAGACATACCCCCATAATAACCATTAGATTCATCAAGCTCTTTCTGAATCCTCAGATTGATACCCAAACACTTTGAAATGTTTATATTAGAGTTTCTGGTGCAAATGCCATGCAATACAGCATAGCAAGTCCAAATTTCTGAAAGATGGATTTGCACCATGGTGCTCTTTTTCTCACAAACAATGCCCAACTGACCGTTCTATACTGTGCAGTTCACAAAGTCCAAAACAAAGTGCATAAGTGAAATTAAAAATATGAAATGGTGACTATTTACCTATCGCATCCTGTATCTGATATTTCATGTCATTTCAAATTTTCCTTTTTAGTTTTTGTTGTGTGACTAGAACTGGTACTCCATTTTATGCACACTTGTAATTGTGTCTGCAACAACCTTATTGCTTATTTTTACTGATTTTGACAAAACAAAATAAAGATAATGTCGAAAGTTACCACTGAACCTGCTATGTTTTGGGCAACGTCAAATGTAGTGGAATCATCCAAATTCTTCCAAGAGCAATGCAACAAGATAAAGTACCCAAAATGGAAGTCAGGTCTGAAAGATTATATCAGCAAAAAACCTCTTTTGAAACATAAGAATAATGAACATTCATTGAAGATGTATGGAAAATTCGAACAGATGTTGTTTGATAGTATCTAAAAACAGACCTAAATCTGGTAACATTACATTGTAACATCACCAAGACAAAGTGAGTTCCATCTCAGTTCATAGTGAATCTGATGGAAATGTACTCTTACCTGAAATGTTCGTAATCCGAAACTATTTTCTCCATAGGAATGTAGATGTAAAAAGTTATGAAGCGAAATCTGAGGTACGGTATTTTATGAAAAATGGAACAAATTTCAGGCTATTTAAAAATACAGAGCTGTTCGATAAAAGTGACTCACTTGATTTTTTACTAAATGTTCTTTTCTCCAATGAAACGAAAGTTGAGCTAAATTCAAAGGATAAGCGATCTAAAATCCTAAGAAGAAGCTTTGAAAGCTCTTTGAATTCAGCAGTAAGTACTATCAAGCATGCGTTCTGTGGATGCTTTTCTTTTCATGGAACTGGTTTCTTAAAACCTATTGAAAAGACCCTCAAGAGCGAGCAGTACAAGAGAATTTTAGAGTCTTGTCTGCTCCCTTCTGTTGAACTGGTGAAAATCGACCACACTAAGCTCATTTTTATGCAAGATAATGTTCCCTGTCACAAATCAAAATTAATGAAGGAATACTTTGATGAGAAACTGGTGAGTGTTATGACATGGCCGCCCCAATCTCCTGACCTCAACCCCATAGAAAACTGATGGAGCATGTTACTCAACTGCTTTTTCGAGAGCCTGTACTTTATAATAATAATAATAATAAGAGAACATTTTGTAAAAAAAATCAGGTGAGTTACTTTTATCGAACAGCACTGTAGGCTGTTCAGGAAAAATCTGCAGATGTTTCTAAAAGTAGATCATTAGACAAAGAGATAGATCAGCAAATACTAAATTCATTTTTTTGAGCGGGGATAATCTTGGATATTCAAGCAGCTACGATCGCATCATACTTTTGCCTCTTTATTTGTTTCAAAGTACTTTTTAGTGAATGAAGGATCTCGAATAATCGCACAGTTGCATTTCCAATATCTTGGGGATCCATGCCACCCAAGTAGAACGATTCTGGAAACTGCTTCAAGTCACAGGACTTCTTCAGTTTTGCAAAATTTATGTATGACAGACGTCGTGTCACAGCCACTAAAGGCATGAGCAAACAAAATATATTGTATGTGTATTTTATCACATGCTTCAATAAAGTCGTTGATATTGTAAGACACACGCTCATCAGTGCCTAGATAGGTTCTATGGTCTTCAAAAAATACTGTTACTGGCATCATGTAAATTGACATGATGAAGGTGACATAGGATAACATTATCATTAACCAATAGCGTGACTGGCTCACCAACAATACTTAGTGCTATCTTGATGATGGTAGTGTCTGCATGTCTTGGACAATAAACAATCTGTAAACCGTGTTCTTCTAATTTCTTACCCAGACAATCTACCAAACATTTTCTTGTTGACAATATGAGCTCTGGTAAAAAAATACAATGATAACAGCAAAAAATTGCAATATGAGCACTGGTAAAAAACAGTTTCTGAGACATTAGGTTTGTAATACCTAGAAATGTATACACAGCTGTCCTCAAGGACACATGGCACACTGGATGAAGGCGTTGGTTAGATCCAGTGACAGGACCCAAAGAGTGTGAGTTCAATACCCGGTTAAGGCAGTGGAGAACTTGCAGAGGGGAATTAACAGGAGATAACTGACATCCATTAGACATGGCACGTGGAACTAGAACAGTGAGTGAAATAAAGGGTTCAGTTCGACATTCCAACCACCTGAAGGTCGGATAAATATGGCGACAAAGATGAGGACAATAGTCCGAATAATGTAAATAGTGGACAAGCAGTGGAGAACTTGGAGAGGGGGATTAACAGGAGATAACTGATAACTGCCATCCATTAAACAGTGGGCGAAATAAAGAGTTCAGTTCGACATTCCAACTACCTGAAGAAGGCCGGAACGTACAACGGCCGAAACGTTGTAATAAATATGGTGACAAGGATGAGAACAATAGTCCGAATAATGTAAATAGTGGACAAGCTGCTAGTTAAGAATTCTTTCTTGTTGACTAGCTCTGAGCCGGGCATTAATTATACTCATGGATCTGCCCAACTTGATGTACGTTGGCTGATCTTGATTTGTGACTAGCATATTTTGTTGATGAAACGTAACCGTCAAATACTATAATGTTGATGTCTTAGATGAATGAAATTTGTCAGAATACTTCTTAAAAATGCTGCTTCATTCTTCGTCCAATTCCAACACCAAAACAAAGATCCTCCATCAGTCACAATTTTAACACAAGAAACTTCCCTTGGTGGAACGTGTTCCAGAAAATTATTTTTTTCAGTGTAGCTTTATTACTAGCAGTTCTCATAACACCGAACAAAGAGATGGGGTATGGTGTCAGCTTCGTATTAAAAGTTTGTTTCTGCTTTCCTTTCAAAATCGCAAAAACAGAATCAGAGGATCTATAGAGACATTCTTTGTTTACTAATACTGAAGAATAAAACATTTTCAAGTTAGTTATTTGCCCCTTTCTCTTGAAAGAGCAATCCGCGAATGATTTGAAATCTAAAATTTGTTGGACTGAAGCACGAATTTATTCAGCACGACAAATGACAATATCTTTTTCATCAACAAATCCCGAATGTAGTTACACATTACTTTTGAAAGGGTTGTTAATTCGGAACCATGTCAGAATGTTTTCAAAGTCATCAGTGTCACATTGAACGCGCCCTGGCAGCATTTCTTTGTGTTTCTCTATTGATTTATCCACTAAGATTAGCTTTTCCATGGTATCTCTCACTGCTGCACTACGATGCATATTTTTAGTTCCTAGATTTAGCATATTTCCCGTCATTTCTCTACGAATGACTCATCCTCTTCCTTTTATAGATCTCATTAAAATTTGCTCTATAGAGAGATCAGTCCATATGCTACACCAAATCTTTTCTGTGCACCTCACAGTGTGTTTGCCAGCAATAAAATCTGGGAGTGGTCTCTCTAAAGTCAAAATAGACGGTATGTAAAGCCGGCGGGTTCTCATGCTGTTACAGCAGACAGGCCAATCATTTTCTCTCTCTCTTTCTTTCTTTCTCTCTCTCTCTCTCTCTCTCTCTCTCTCTGCTTTTATGTATTACTGTACAATTTCAACGTACCATGTATAATTTAGCCAAAGTGCGCATGTGCGTGACTTTGATGTTAATTCTTCTTTCATTCTCAAACCACTTGGAAAGTTTTAGTGACGCACCATTATTTTGTCTCAAAAATGGATTGGGTGACTCGAAGATGTCAATCAACTATGATTGCTCCTCAGGGCTCGTATCAAACCAAAACTCTTCAAATAGAAATGACAGAACAGTTGTCGTCTGCATCATGTGACCACGGATAACACAAGCATAAGCCTCTCCTGTGAGCATATGAACAACTGTTAATGATGCATATATCGTTTCTAATGATTCTCTAAGGCCGCTTCCCTCCATTATAGAGCCACGGAAACTCATCAACTGGTGGAAGTATCCAAGACGCACAAAAATTTTCATCTTTGCAGACAAAACAAACTCATAATCCTTTATATACCATGGTTGAACAAATATCATTGTTGCCGTTCGAACATCAAGTGTGCGACTCTGTTAACTAACAAACTGAAAAGTGAATGCAATGCTGCCATGTGAGTATTAGGCAAGTTGATTATAGGCAGTATGGGGACATAAGATTTAGCTAGGGGCTACTCAGTAGCAATTGTTCTCATGTAGCCAGACTAGCTTGGACGCTTCTTGTTGAATACATGAGCATAATACAGGGTGACCCATAAAAACGGGAACTTTTTAACAATCCAATAAAACCAAAAGTGATGGAAGAAAAATATTTTATTCATAGTAATTGAAACCTTAAAATATGCCATTTAAGAAACAATGATGGAATTTTCATTTTTTAAAAATTACGTCCTGTAGATGGCGTCCTCCTGTACGAATGCATTCTTGAAATCTGCTGTTTAGATTCCTCATTGACTGCTGCAACATCTCAGCTGGGATACTGTGAATTTCATCTTGAATTCTAAATGGCGAAATGTTTACTTGCACAAGGTCACTGTCTCGCAGTGTTGTCACTTGCTCATGTCTGGCAATACGCATTTCAAATATTCCCATTTTTTGGGGTCAACATATTTATTGACAAAGCTGTGATTAAAATTCTCTGGTATAATTAGTGTTAGAATGATTATTTTAGGTGCAATTTTGCCAACTTGATAATAACGTTTGAGTGGGATGCCTTAGATGGATCTTATGTCAGACCATTCCTCCATTTTATTCCATGGTACATCTTCTCTTATAGTTTTTCTGTCTGAAAACTTCGCATTGGCTATTGCAATTAATCCCAAGGTTATGGCGCATATTCTTTTTATCCCTTGGTACCTCTGCTCTTATAGTTTTCCTGTCTGAAAACTTCGCATTTGATCCCAATTTTATGGTGACTATTCTTTACATCAATTGTTACAAGATCTGTGTTGTCTCCGACATACTGCAAAATTCTGTTTCCTATGGGCAAATGACTTCCTCAGTAGTATCCTGCTTGACTTGAAGTACTGACTGGTACTTGAAATATAGCCATCTATTTTATGAATATCTTAGTATAGGTACATTTTTCACTCCAATTTCCTGATAAAATATTAATCGTCATTAAATCACTTCTCAAATGATATATTACGCCAATATTTAACTTTATGTTATCTTTGTGAGGTGTCGCTTTTAATGCTTTTATTTAAACTGGGAGTTATTGGGGGTAAGATTTGCTGACTCATTACAGGGTCTGGAATAATTACAGCCTAATATTTTCTAATACCTTGTGTTTTTCTACTTCCTTATCTAAGGATTAATATTGCTAATTGATTCAAGGTAGGATTAACTCTTTGTAATATAAAATATATGCTGCCTATTTTATTATGTTTATGAAAAACAATTGATCTGCAGTAAAGAATTCATGAGAAAAAAGCTACTAAGACTTATCACTCTGTTAATTGAACTATCTACTACTGTTTGAAAAAACACTTATAAAAAAAATTCGTGGATTTACCAAATTACAAAATTAATAAAAATTCTCTCTTGAAATATTTGAAATTTAGCGTTGCGACCTGCACGCTGCAACACTACATAACCGTTAATAAATAGCTCATTCTTAAAAACATCTTTCGGTCGGAAAAACAAATTTATTTCGTCTTCCAGTTTTGATTCTAAAGGGAAAAAATACAGCCTGAAGATGAATGCGTGAAGCATTTGAAAGTACTAGCTGAATTAAAAAATACACCATATCCATTTTAGAAATAAGGATCTCATCATTCAGTGGATTATTAGTAGTATAATGCTTATAATTATGTCTACTAGCGAAGGGATTTCGCCAATAATTGCATTAATATTGCTAATTGTTTCAAGTTCTAATTAACACTTTGTATATATATATATATATATATATATATATATATATATATATATATAGAACGGTACGTACTACAAAAAAAAAAAAAGAAAATCAATGCTCAATGTGAAGTAACGGAGCTATTTAATATATATATATATATATATATATTTTTTTTAGTTTCATTTCATTTTTGGAAGTGCTATCTGATGATCCGGCGTCCTTTAAAAGGACTCTGGTGAAATAAATTATTATAATGGTAAAAATAAAGTCTCTGTTTTTTTTTAAATTTATTTATAAATTTATTTATATATATTATATGATATATATATATATATATATAAAATAGCTCTGTTACCTCACATTAAGCATTGTTTTTCTTACACGATTGAGCATTTATATGTAATTGTATACGATCGCTCGCATTTGTACCTATTTATATTTACTCATTCGGTTATATATATATATATATATATATATATATATATATATATATATATATATGTGTGTGTGTGTGTGTGTGTGTGTGTGAATTAGAATCAATGAGATCCAAACAATTTACCTCATACAAATGATCATTTCGTCCATGGAAAAGTAGCTTTCCCCTGGACTTATCAATGCAAATACATTTACTCAAATGAATAAAATCCAACGTTTCTTCACAGGAAATTTGAAAGGCAAAGGAAGGAAAAAAAAAAGAAAGAAAAAGGGAAGAATAAAAGGAGAGGAAGTAAGAATTAGCTTATAATAGAGGAGGGAATTATATAGATATGGAGGTGTAAGTGACCTTTCGTCGTTGTGATGGAGTCGGATACAGATAAACCCGACGGTTGAAAATGGACACTGACATAAATGTAACCTATCAACACCTGTGCAAAGAAGAATAATAAACAAAAAAGGGCCATAAAATTTTTCAGAGAGGAGTTTAAAATATAGAATGGGAGTAAGAGTTTAAAATTATATATGGTCATCCACAGACAGACTGTTTCGTTGTATCACAGCTCATTAGTGCAGTTAGACGTCTGGTTGCATCTAGTTAGGATCGAAACCCGACTGCATTGGCGCCAGTCCGTTGGAGCACGACAGGAATGAAGGTGAATTTAAGCAAATTTATTTTTAGATAAACACACAGTGACTATTTACCGAAGTGTCATGCATTATTAGCCGTAATAGTCACTGTTTACAAGTCCACACGTTGTCCACACGTTCTCCCCACAGATCTCAACTGAAATAAATTTTCAGGAGCATATATATATATATATATATATATATATATAGATAATATTAGTGGAAAATATACATACATATGAAAATATATCTAAAAAATTCCATACATGTATATTTTCAGAAAAAAAATTTTCCAAGAGGAAGGATCCAGGTATATATATATATATATATATATATATATATATATATATATATATATATATATATATTTTTTCTACAAATACTTTCATGGTAATTGCTCCCGATCAGCTGCTCTCACTGGTTCCCAGACAACATGAATGCAAGCGCATTTCGAGGCTGGCATCCCGCTCCCAGCCTTTCACTGTAGAAACTTTTAAATGTAGCCGTCTCTTCTACTCCAATAGCTTCATACCTCGCACCTCTCGCCTGTGGAACACCCTTCCCTATTACTGTTTCCCTGAGAGCTATAATCTCCAACTTTTCAAATGTAATGTCAATTGACATCTCCAGTTGCCTTGATCTACCCACTACCCTTTTGCTCATCCTTTCTTCTATCACTCCTATCTGACCTTGCTCCAAATCTTCTGTTACCCCTGCATCCTAGTGGCTTCACGCCTTACTTGGGGTGAAACGCTTAAATATATATATATATATATATAGATATATATATATATATATATATATATATCACTGGTATGGAAATGTTCTGGGAACGAAAAACGAGATTTTTTTTTAAATTCTTGTTGGTGAGTTGATTAGATCTTAGGAATTGGTCTGCTCCGATGTTTTTCAGCACCTTTCCTCATATGTGTGTGTGTGTGTGTGTGTGTGTGTATATATGTATGTGTGTGTGCATGTATATATGTGTGTGTATGTGTATATGTATGTATGTATGTATTTATGTATGTATGTATGTACGTGTGTGTGCCTCTGTGTGTGTATGTATATATGTGTGTGTGTCTGTGTGTCTGTATGTATGTATGAATGTGCCTGTGTGTGTATGTATGTATGTGTGGGTGTGTATGTGTGTATATATGTATGAGTGTGTGTCTGTATGTGTATGTATGTATGTGTGTGCGTGTATGTGTGTATGTATGTATGTGTGTGTGTCTCTGTGTGTATGTATGTATGTGTGCATGTAAGTATGTGTGTGTGTATGTGTGTGTATGTGTGTGTGTGTGTTTAAAAACCTTCTTATAATTTCTACGTACTTAACCTACTAATGTTGACCGAAAAAATAAAAACTCTTAATACATAAAATAAAGATACGATTTTAATTATAGGTTTATCAAAAGTCCGGTATTAATTACAGGTTTTTTTGTACTTATTAATGCCCACCGGCTGAAAAATGGAACACTGGACATTAATGGGTTCAAGTCTGGGCTATTAGACATGTTTCTGTTATATATATATATATATATATATATATATATATATATATATATATATATATATATATATATTTATATCTATTCGTACGTAAAATTTCTACATCTGTTTCGAACCCGTCTGTGTATGACCCGGATGCATACGCCTTTGTGGAGAACGACAACGAACCTCAATAATAGAAATTAATATACAACAAATCTATTGGAAATATATGCAAAAACTAATTATCACGTCTCCTTTGATCTTACTGAAAGATACACCTGTGGCCTGTATTTAAAATGGTATGAATATATTCACCCATATATATATATATATATATATATATATAAATATATATATGAGACGCCAGGTTAATGGAAACAAAATAAAATTTGAAAAAAAACCATTCTATAGAAAATCAGCATAATATTTTTCTATTTGTACATATATACAGATAAGAAAAAAAATACTAAAGAAAAGTTTGCAATTAAACATGACTTCAGTTTCTATGACAGCCTCAACTTGAATGATCATAAACATGTAGCGATTATCTACACAGGTAGCGATTTATTATTAAAACATGTAGCGTTTAATTATTTTATAAAAAAACATGTAGAGATTAATTATCAAAAGCATGTAAAGATTAATTCTTAAAAACATGAGAGGATTCATTATCAAAAACATGTAGCGATTAATTATTAAAAACATGTAGCGATTGATGATCAAAAACATGTAGGATGATCGCCTACAGAACAAAGAAAATGTATTAACTTTCATGTTTATCTTTTATTGCAATTCTAGTCATCGCCTTTTAAAACAATAAACTTTGCCGAAGAATAAAGGTCGGTAAAATAATAGCGATATCATCTTTGACTCGTTTTTTTTTTTTTTTTTTTTTTTTTTGGGCACGAGAGTCTTATCAAATTTTATTTTATTTGACAAAATAAAGAATAATTAGTCTTATATAGCAATTTCTAATATTAATACTACGGTAAATATAGATGGTACTTTATAAGTTTTTGTTTTAACCTAGGGAAGGTTACTGAATAGAATAATCACATGAAGGTTGGTGATGAACGATAATACTTAGGACAAGAACAACACATATATGATTCGCCAGCAGCGCGTAGAAGTAGTCAACTGCTACTCGTGAATCAAGTGAATTCCACAATGAATCTCCAACTTCAGGATATCTACCAATTGCCCTACGCGGTCAGATGAGGCACAAAGCCGAATTTAATGTGGGGTATCCGAGCTCATAGGCTCGGACAAAAATTCCCCGTAGACCCCGTATAAAACGGGGTTGAGTAGCGATTTCCCGAGACGAAACTCTACCCTTCATCATGCCCTTGTCTGGCGATCCACTCTGCCCGGAGGCAGAGAGTTTGACCAGCAAAGCTGGAGATGAATCTCCGACTGTAGACCAACATACAGTATTTACTACTGTATTTATGTGAATGGGGACATACACATTATCGTCTGTAGGTATGTTACAACAGTTTTAAAATATTCAAAGTAGTAGAGACCATATTAAAGGGAGTTTGGAAATTGAATCAAAGGGTTGACAATATGTCCCCGTAATTATTGAAGATCGTCAGATTTCCAGTCGGACAATGTAAAAATGACAACTGTTCTCGAAAAAGACTTCCAATCTGTGGTTAACCGCGGCAAGAAATGGCTTGTAAAGTTTGACGTCTCCAAAATAAAACTGCTTTCATTTAATCACCACAGAGAACCATTTCTGCCTGTTAGGTGTCATCACTACGCATTCTTGGGCTCACGTTTGCCACTGACATGAAGTGAAGCAACCATATTGAATAAATTATTACGTGAAATCAGAAGATTGGCGCTTTTGAGGAGCGTGGAATCTCGGCTTAATTACTGTTGTTCTCGGGCCCGCCCTGACCTACAGTCGTTACACCTGTTAAGATCTCAGCTATGGACAAATAGTGAATCCCCAAACAAAATACTATGAAAGTATATAAATACATTTTTATAGTAAAAATACCAGCAATACATTTTTATATCAAATAAGCAATACATTTTTACAGTAAAATGAACAACAATTTTATCTGTAATTGAAGGCTTGCAATTGCGTTCAGAATATTTTGATTTCAGCATTAATAACCCATAGAGGTGTTGATATGCCGCAAAACAAATCAACCAAGCCAAACCAAATGCTATGTCTACTGCAAGGAAAGTTGGCTCGCTGTGTCGTGCCAGAAAATCTTTCTCGTCAAAATCCATCTTGAACCTTTATAGATCTACCATTTATCCGTGCATCTTGGACTGTTACTCCTGCTGTACATCTCTAGATTCTTGGCTAAATCTAAAAAAGATTCTGGAATATAATCGATCCTGACCTGGCATCTGGATTTCAGTCACATTCTTATCGACGTGACGTAGCTTTCCTCTGTCTTTTCTACAAATATTTTCATGGCAACTGCTCCGACAAGCTTTTTTTCCCTGGTGCACGGACTACATGAATTTAAGCGTGCTACTAGATTGGCATTAGGTTCCACCATTTGATGAGCTGCTCTCCTCATTGATATGACTACATGAATTTAAGCGTGCTACTAGATTGGCATTAGGTTCCACCATTTGATGAGCTGCTCTCCTCATTGATATGACTACATGAATTTAAGCGTGCTAATAGATTGGCATCTAGATCCCACTCTTTGATGGGTTGCTCTCCTTATCGATACGACTACATGAATTGAAGCGTGCTACTAGATTGGCATCTAGGTCCCACTCTTTGATGGGTTGCTCTCCTCATTGATAGGACTACATGAATTTAAGCGTGCTACTAGATTGGCAACTAGGTTTTAACGTTTTAAATAGCTAGATGCAACGCTATGTTCTATTCTTGCTTGTGGAAATCCCTTCTGATTTCTTACTTCCCTGTCACCTACAGTCTTCAAAAATGTAAATGCAATGTCAATCGACATCTTCTGTCTTCCCGTACCCTGTTCCTTTATTGTCTTTTCTTCTGTTCTCCTCACTAAAGTTTTCTCATTCTCTTTCCCTGTCTGTACCTCCCTGGGTCTTAGTAACATTATCGCCTTTCTGGTGGCGGGGGTGGGGGTTAGGTGAAATGATTAAAAAAGAGTCTAAATCAATAATTTGCCTTCGATCATCCATGATACAGTAAGCAATTTATGAATTCTGGGATTGATAGTTAAACTTTCATAACAGTCGCTGCAAGCACTTTGTATGAAATTTATAAATATGGCCTCCAAGGCTAATCTCCGTCGGTTGGGTTGTTATTAGATACCAAACGTAAACACGACTTTGTTATCGACTGGGGTTTCTTTCATCTTAATTTCAAAAGAAGAAAAAAATAACGATAACTAAGCGTCTGTTCGTGTCGTGTCATTTACACACTCATATACACACATACACGCACACACACACATATATATATATATATGTGCGTGTGTGTGTGTAAAATAAAAGTGATATCGAGCACTTTAACTTATAAATATAGCATAACGTAAAACAATATTTTTACCATATATATATATATATATATATAATTATATTTTATATAAAAAATTATAACATAAGTATGTTATAAAATCACTACAAAAATAGCCATTTTGTTTCAACACACTCTGTGTCTTATCAAGTGATGATGTTGAAAATAAAATAAATGGTTTTAAAAGTTTCAGATTAATTAACGATCCTACACTAGGGGGAAACATTGTTACAAAAGCTAGAATAACCAATCAAAAACCAAGTATAGAAAGATTCAAAAGCTTGACAACGAAATCATGTTATAATAGCTATTCAGATCTTTAAAATACGTGTAATATTAAAAATAATTTATACTAACCAATAATTATAAAATTATATGATAAAATTTAATATTAAAATTAAAAACTGGCAATTTTAAAATCCAAATTTAATCACTATTAAGTTTAAAAACTACAAAATTATTGAGAAAAGAAAAAATATATATGTTTATTCAATTCATTTCTTCATTGAAATTACGTTCGACAAGACGCTACAATATATCCGGTCATTTGACAATGTCAAATGACCGGATATATTAAGTTGAATTGAGGTGTTTAGTCCCGTTTCATATTCAAGCGAAATTTTAAGAATAAGCTCTCTCGGTTTACGTGTGTTTTTTTAGGCATGGTCCGTTAATTATTTGGATGGTTTCAGCTCTCGTTTTTGAAACATGAGAACTCTTATGTAGCGGAGGAATCATATTTTTAAACAAAAAAATATTATTATAATAAAGCTCTACTTCTGTATGGAGCACTGTCTTCTTAAAAATAAAAACCAAAAATACTAAGGAACTCCGGATTATGCACCCAACGTGTTCTTTTCTATTTTCGGCATACCTGCGCACTTATATATATATATATATATATATATATATATATATATATATATATATATATATATATATATATATATATATATATATATATATATATATATATATATTTTTATATATATATATATATATAACTATGAACCTAAAGAGCCAGGCAAACCTACCTAGGTTTCACCTACGCGGTTTGCCTGGCTCTTTAGGTTCATAGATTTCTACTTAGTGTAGTGAGCACTTTGCTTAGTTATTTTTATTTTACTCGTGTCGGAGGGTTTTTTTTCTTTGGACTCTGAGCTTGGATTCTGGACGATTGTTTTCGCCTGAATTACGTATTCTTAGATCTTTCTTTTTTTATTCCTTATTTTTCCTTCAGTATTGGTTTGTTCATTTACAAGCCAAAACACCTAAGGCTTTTCCGGACGAGTATAATTACTAATATTTATAAGATTATATATATATATATATATATATATATATATATATATATATATATATATATATATATATGTTCAGTGTTTGATAAATCATAATTTTATTTTTCCAATTTTCAAATAAAATGTTATCCAAAATTGGAGATAAGCAGGCGGAAATTTTCTTCCGTTTTTTTTTCAAGTACAAAATACCGGCTCCTGTCAGTGTGATAGACAAAATTTAGTTAGCTACACTCTGATACATTTTTAACAGCACATGAGTTTGAATCAGTCGTTATATATTATTATTATTATTATTATTATTATTATTATTATTATTATTAATAATAATATAGACACCTTCGAAGAAATGCGATATCTAAGCTTTAAAAATGAATTTTTAAAAATCAAAAATCTTTCTTGAAACATTTATTCTATTTTTAATTTCAAGCTAATAGATTAAATTTTATATTTCCAATAAGCAAAATACTTTGCTGTATTTCAAGTCGAATTTAAATTGATTGTAATTATTTTTATTTGATTATCAGTGAAATCTATAAAATATTTCATATTGACATCTGTCTTTATTTAAAAAATCTTTCTAAAATAAATTATACTTTGCTGAAACGTTATTTGAGAAAAATTATCTGATTTAGAGTTTTAAAATGTTATTTATTTTTAGTTTAAATTAACGCAGAAAAATATTTTTTAACACAGAGGTGGGTGTTTTATGATGTTTTGACACATCTATCGACAGTTTGATGTTTGGGAAATTTAAGTAAGGAAGCATTAAATGTAACAAAATTACGTGACGAATAAAACGTAAACGCCATTTTTTAAAACTAACCAGTAATCCTAGAAATTTAACCTCCCTACTGGGCAGAGTATTGCGAGATAGGAGGATCTCTTTGGTAACAAAGAGTACTGAGCTGTTACGTGACATCTGTCTTCCTTTACGGCAGCGGATGTTGGACGATTTCCTCAAAGATGAAGAAGAGACTCGCGGCGACGGAGATGTGGTTGTACAGAAGGATGCTAAGGATATCATGAACCGAGCGTGTGAGCAATGATGAGTTCTTGGAGGGAATGCAAGCAAGGAGGAGGCTTATTCTTAACATCAGGAAGAGGCAGCTGAAGTTTCTGGGACACGTATTGAGAAAGGAGGGCCTGGAGAATCTGATACTCACAGGTCGAATAGAGAGAAAGAGACAAGGGAATGCCATATATGATCTAGTACTTCTCGAGGTCTTAGACAAAATCCAAAGACGGATACGCAACGTGGTTGTTTCAGATCTGGCATCTTGTCTGCAGTCGCTATCTCACAGACGTGCTGTGGCTTCCCTTTGCCTTTTCTACAAGTACTTTCATGGCAACTGCTCCGACGAGCTACTTTCACTGGTTCCCAAATTGCATGAATTTATAGTTGGCATCTCTGTCCCCAACTTTCACTGTCGAAACGACTAAATGCAGCCATCTCTTCTGCTTCTTATCTCGCACCTCCCGTCAATGGAACTCCCTTCCTATCACTTACTTCCCTGATAGCTATAATCTTCCAATATTCAAATGTAATGTCAATCGACATCTTCTGGTGCCTTGCCCTTGATCCCTGTCCTCCTCTTTATCCTTTCCTCAAATACCCCTCTTTACTCTTACTCTCTGTAACCCACTGCGTGCTTGTAGCACTTCTAACTTGCTTGGGGCAAATTGCTTAAAAAAAAGCAACGCATGACATAACTGGCGGGCTTGAACAAGTGGATGACGGAGCGCAATCTGGGGGAGGTGGCAGAGGGACAAAAGCTACAAGGGATAGGGAGAAGTGGAGAGCCATGATCGCCTACGCCCTGAAGGGACACGACACATAAAAAGAAAAGAACGATCTTGTTTACATGGTTAGCAGAACAAGGATTAGGAGAGATAGCGAAAAGACGAACTTTGCTAAAAGTTACAAAGGACAGGAAATTGTGGAGAGCTATGACTGTCCACGTCCTGACGGGACAAGGCACATAGAAGAAAAAGATCAACGCGTTAGTGTTTGCCCGAAGGACACAGAAAGTGAGATTGTCGTGTCGAGTTCGAATCTCACATGAGACTGCCCTGTTCGCTTTCGTATAAATACATTTGGAAAGAGTTTGTAGACAGTGTGGACAAAGAAATCAACACTGTATATTGACTGTCAGTTTCACGCCTTCATACCATATGTGTGTGCGCGCGCGCGTGCGTGTGTGCGTGTGTGCGTGCGTGTGTGTGTGCGTGCGTGCGTGTATGTGCGTGTGAGTGTGTGCGCGTGATTCATCTCAATGCGACGAGTAGGATGATTCAACAAGATTATAATATCCTTTAATGGACAGGATACGGCGTCACCGTCCATTTTAAAACTATTAAGGTGCGTTCAATTGATAAAATTAGTCACGCCATCTTCTAATCAAAAAGTAGAATCGTTCCTCGTCCCCTGGCGGGGGGGTGAGAGGAGCGGTCGTTAATTTAATTTCAGGTGTGTCTCTGTAATCTGACGATTACCTCCGAAAGTCTGAGGTCGGATAAAACCACCAAACGTGCATGACTACCGCTTAGCTTAGCTTAAGTAAGAGAGGATAGTTCATGATTCCTCCTCCTTTCCCAGACGAAAAAGAATACTGAGGAAACTGAAATGTGGTTCTACTGAAGGATGATGAGAATACCATGGACGGAACATATGAACAACGACGAAGTCCTAGAAAGGTCTCTGAAACTAAAAATCATAAAGTGGCAGTCAAAATTTCTAGGGTACATAATGAGGACAGAAGGCTTGGCAAATATGTCACTCGCATAACATATTGAAAACATGAGCGACAGAGCTAAGCATAGTATTAAACAACAGAAAAATTTCGTTAGAAAAAGTACTGAACTGTTATATAATTTCGGTTTTCTCAAAGGACAGTGAGCGCTAGACAGGCTCATCACAGATGAAAAATAAACTAAAATAATGGAAACTGAAATGTGGTTCTACAGAAGGATGATGAGAATACCATGGACGGAACATATGAGCAACGACGAAGTCTTAGACACAATAGGAACAAAAAAGACTCTGAAACTTAAAATCATAAAGTTACAGTCAAAATTACTATGGTACATAATGAGGATAGAAGGCTTGGCAAATATGGCACTCGCATAACATATTGAAAACAAGACAGACAAAGCTAAGCAAAGTATTAAGAAACAGGAAAATCTCGTTAAAAAAAGTATTGAACTGTTATGTAATTTCGGTTTTCCCAAAGGACAGTGAGCGCTGGACAGGTTCATCACAGATGAAAAATAAACTTGAGGAAACTGAAATGTGGTTCTACTGTAGGATGATGAGAATACCATGGACGGAACATATGAGCAACAACGAAGTTTTAGAGAAAATGGAAATAATAAGGAGACTAATACGTAACATCATAAAGAGTCAGTTGAAACTTCTAGTGCACATAGTGAGGAAAGTGGGCTTGGATATTTTGACACTCACAAGGCATATTGAAAGCACGCGAGACAGAAGGAAGCAGAAGATCACATATCTAACGAGCTTGTGCAAATGGTTGGCAGGACAGGGATCAGGAGATATAACATAAGCATAAGCTTCATTAAGAGCTACAAAGGACAGGAAGTTGTGGAGAGTGATGATCTCCCACGTCATGAAGGGACACAGCACGAAGAAGAATAAAAAATAGTGTCTGTGTAATCTGATGATGGCAACCGAATGAAAGAGGTCGGATAAAAAAAAACCCAAATGTGCAGGTGTAATGGCTTAGACGAGATTAGAGAGGATGGTTGATACTCCCTTCTTTAAGAAATACCAGAAAATGCCAATAAAATAATAAATTCCTGGAGTTTTCACCTATTGTAACATGAAGCCAGCATAACTTAAACTTATTTGATTCTGTAGACATCCTGACAGGGAAATGGGGGCTAAGATAAACAGATTACTTTAGCGATTGTTATAGAATGATTAAGAGTTGTAGCCAATAAGATTACAATATCTTATTGTAATATAATAACCTGGGGGTTACCATGGCTGATGCTAACCTCCAAGAAAGTGTCTCGTTGATCATTCTTGAGCTGACGTTCTCAGCTGACATGAAGTGGAAAGACTATATTAAATCCATTGCTAGGAAGTTGGTTCACTGTGTCGTGCGAGACAATTTTTCTCTCCAGAATCTATCTTACATATCGATAAGTCTACCATTTGTCCTTGCTTAGAATATTGCTGCCATATATGGTCCGATCCTCTGCTATTTACCTTAAACTACTTGATAAAGATCCAAAGAAGAATAAAGCAATATTATTGGTCCTGTTCTGGCAGCTCGGCATTTCCACCGCCATAAGGTTACCTCTCTGTGTCTTTTCTATAAATGCTTTCATGGTAGTTGTTCAGATGAACTCTTCGCTATGGTAGGTAGGCTTTTTGAATTTAAATTCTATAATTTAATAATTTTCTTTAATGAACTGTATACGACGTCACCGTCCATTTTAAAACTATTAAGGTGCATTTAATTGATAAAATTAGTCACGCTATCTCCTAATCAAAAAGTAGATTCGTTCCTCGTCCCCAGTGACGGGAAGATAGGAGCGGTTGTTAATTTAATTTCAGGTGTGTCTGTGTAATCTGACGATTAC
This sequence comes from Acanthosepion pharaonis, assembly GCA_903632075.3. NCBI lineage: Eukaryota > Metazoa > Mollusca > Cephalopoda > Sepiida > Sepiidae > Acanthosepion > Acanthosepion pharaonis. The sequence continues at coordinate 1,763,674 of CAHIKZ030000372.1, read as the reverse complement.
CTCAGAAAGTAAGAGGGTGGATAAAGCCCCCAAACGTGCAGGTGTACTGGCTTAGACTGGCCTAAGTACCAGATAATTCCTTCTTTAAGAATTACCAGAAAGTGCCAATAGAATGACAATTCCCAGGAGATTTCAGTTATTGTAACAAAAAATCAGCTCGGGACTGTTGCTAAGGTTACGCAGCTAAATTACGTAGAATGAAGCTACTTGGTACCGACTGACCTTGAACTCTGTTGTGTATGCAGATTAACTTATAACGTTCTCGCTTACTTCCGTTGTTTATAGTAGTGCTTGAAAGGAAAGTGTGTAGAGTGTGGTCGAACACCTCAGAAGTTCCATCAGTGGTTGGGCAGCATTTTGGGCAAAGATTTGACAACCACCATTTTCCACAAATATCTCCCCTTGCGACCTTTCTCCTCTTTCTAAAATCCCACATGAAAGGAACAAGGTTTCATCTAACAGACCTCGCTCTGCCTTCCATCAGCATGGCTGATGCTAACCTCAAGGAAAGTGACTAACTGCGACTTTTCGGACTAACGGTCTCAGTTGACATGAAGTAGAAAAACTATATCGAATCTTTTGCTAGGTCAACTGCTAAGGAAATCGGTTCACTTAGTCGTACGAGACGTTTTTTTCTCTCCTGAATTTATCTTAAGTATCTATAAGTCTACCATTCATCCATGCTTAAAATATTGCTACAACCTATAGACCGGTGCCCCTGTTATTTACCTTGAGTTCCTTGATAAAATCCACAGAAGAATCAGCAATATTATTGGTCCTGATCTGGCGGCTCGGATTCAGTGACTTGCCCTCTGTGTCGACATCTCATAAATTTACAGTTGAGCTGGCTAAATGTAACCGCAAATTCTATTCTAGCAGTTCTTTCTCTCGCTTGTGGAACTCCCTTCCGGCTCCATGATTTCCAACCAACTTTGATCTTCAAAAATTTAAATTCTGTCTTCCTGATTATTCTTACGTCTTCTTATTCATTATTAATATTTGTGTTCCTAAATCTTTCACACTCAATAACCCCTTGTATCTTAGTGGCTTTACTGCCTTGCATGTGATGATACCAATTTAAAAGAATCCCAAAATCAAAAAGAAAAAAACACAAATCTTTGTTGAGTGACTGTTATGTAATGGTTTCACAGTGGAGGCTTGTATTTATACTAAGTCGGTCCTAAAATAGGTTCGACGTACAAAACGTTAGAAACTTGATATAATAGGTAATGAAGCAGTAATCTAGTTGTGGTGGCTGATACTTTAATATCCGACTAACGGTCGTCCGACATCGACTGACTGGCCAACGCACTGAGCGACTCTCGACTGCTACTACACCTACTTATTATAGGTGGGAGAGTTTATTAACTATAGAATAGGGGTGTTCCACTATAACAGTATCCCATCTTGGTCGGGCAGAAGCTTTTAGCACTCACTATATACAGGGTTTATCAAAAATACATTTACAAACTTCGGAGGCGAGTTCCTGGCACCAAAACAAGGTAAAATGTCCGCATAAATATATGTCCAAAAAGCCACACAGCAACTCATAACAAGTGTTCAAAATGTCCTTCGATTGTTTCTACATACGCAGGAGCCCGTCGGATTATTGATTGGCGGACCCTTTCAAATACTTCCACATGGTGTCGAATAGTTTCGCAAGCCCTCATGACACGTTGATGAATCGTCTCTGCATTATTAATGTCTGCTGCGTTAACCAATTGTTTTAGGTGTCCCCACAGATAAGCACCCAAAGGATTGAGGTCGGAAGAACGTGCAGACTATGGAAACGGTCCTCAGGTACGCATCCATCTTTCATTATAAATGTCAGCCAGTGCATCAGGAACAATGTGACTAAAATGTGATGGAGACCCATTATGCATGAACCACATACGTTTTCGTATTAGCAGGGATACATCCTCTAACACGTCTGGAAGTTTATGCGAAATAAAGACTCTGTAGACAGCGCCTGTAAGACGTGCTGGGAGAACATATGGACCTACAATTCCAGACCACATATTAATCGGAAATTGGTGCTGCTGTCTCACCTGTATTGTACCATGGGGATTCCGATCCGCCCACAAATGTTGGTTGTGTAAATTTGTTATTCCATCTCTTCGAAATCTTGCCTCATCCATAAACAAGACTTAAGAGACAAACAACGGATCAGAAGTTTGTGCAATAAACCATCGACAAAAGTTCTCTCGTGGTGAGTGATCAGAGGGCGAAACAACTGCACACGTTTCAAATGATACAGATACTGCTATGAGGTACTATGAGATGTACGACATGCTAGAGCTATTTGACGTGTGCTGATACCTGGATCATCTCCAACAGTCTGCAGAATCTGTTCTTCATGGTCAAGCGTACGAACGGATCTCGGTCTTTCTCGATCCATAGTTTGTGGTGCCATGGATTCTGTCTCAGGGACACGACGATAAACCCCAGCAAAGTTTGGATGACTCGGCTGCCTTCGGTCTGGAAGCGCAATCTAATACAACTGTGCAGTTCGAGTCCGTATGTGAAAATCGTATCTGCCTGCTCACGATATTGTCAAATAGAACACTTCCCAGTTAACTCAATACTACGCGTGTTAAACGTTAAAGACAGACTAGCCAGAAATGTACACGAATAACAAATGTAAACTAATCTACCTGGCAACACAGTGCTATCTATTGTAAACTTTCTTTAAATTTAATAACTCAAAAACGAATGATTTGCGGACATATATTTATATGGACTTTTGTCTTTGTTTTGGTGTGAGGAACACGCCCCCAGAATTTGTAAAAGTATTTTTGATACATCCCATATATATATAAATATGTGTGTATGTGTGTGTGTTTCGGCAACAATTCTTCTTTCATGCACGTTTCATTGAATACTACAGACAAGCTGCTTTTATTTAGTCTTTTATACAGTTTCTCATGCGATCTAATATTTTTTTTCGGATGATAAATTATATAAAAACTGTCCGAATGTTCTTTTTATCCGCGCGCTTTCGGCTATACATTTAGCCATTTTCAAGGATTAAATATTTTAAATGTTAAATAAGAAATAGTTTGTTGTATGTATGTTTTATAAAATGTTTTCATTTTTCAAAACACGGTTAATATATTGTGTCTAAGTTAATACATAATATTATTAAGTGTTTTTTTTGTTTTTATTAATAAGGCTTCCATTATTTTTAGCCTTTTTTTGCATGTAGATGATGCTATTATATTTGTGTTGTCAACAAGTATGCTACGAATAGTGTCCGGTAGGTCTCCATGAATATTTAACTTCGGACAGTTTTTATATGATTTATCATCTGAAAAGAAAAAAAAAATATTAGATCGCATGAGAAATTGTATAAAAAACTAAATAAAAGCATCTCGTCTGTCGTATTCAATGAAATGTTCATATCTATCTATCTATCTATCTATCTATCTATCTCTCTCTCTCTCTATATATATATATATATATATACATATATATATATATATATTCCATAAAAAAAAACATGTATATACACTTAAAGAAAGTAAAGACTTGTCTTTCGTAGTTTTATCAAATTCCAATAATATTGGTATACATGAACATTATGGAAATGGTTAATTTTTCCTTTAAGAAGACGGCGCGCTGCCATTCTACCAGCAAGACGTGCATGCTTATCTGAATGAAAATTGGTTAGGATGAAGAGGTGGAGTTGAGTCTCCCCAACCTATTTTGTCCAGATAGAACACCTGCAGACTTTTATCTATGGCTGACCCTAAAGGATGTTATGTATTGCAGAAAACTGACTACATTGGCGGCCCTTAGAGAAGAAATTTAAAATGCATGTGCAGCAATTCCATTGGACATTTTGTCCGACGTTGTCCAAGCAGAAGTTCGCCATACTAATAAAAGTCTGGAAGCTAAAGGCCATCATTCTGAGCATCTCTTGTGAATGTAGGGTCCAAAGGTAACTTGGATTCATCTCATGATGTTTGATTAAACTAAGTATTACAATATCTATACAAGTTTTTCCTTGTTTGAAGTGTTTTCCTTTCATGAAGTATATCATACTTATTATAAAACCCATGTTGTGTGTGTGTGTGTGTGTCTGTACGTTTATATATTGGATCGGATTTCCTACATTTTTCAAACGATTTCAACAAAACTTCACAGGCCTACGTAAAATTACCTTGTGGTGGTTCTGACAGCACCAAAAATTGGAAAAACACAATTGTTTTTGCACGAAATCAATTTGAAAACACGATTAAGAGGCATCACGAGAATGAAAGGGGGACAACTCATATCGAGTTATACTTATTAATATCGAGTTATCGAGTTATATACTTATTATAAAACCCAGGTTGGTTGTTTGTGCGCGCGTGTGTGTGTGTGTATATGTGTATGTGTGTGTGTGTGTGTGTGTGTGTGTTCGTTTTTATATGGGATCGGATTTCCTACATTTTTCAACCGATTTCAACAAAACTTCACTTTTTTTTGGCAGGTAGTGTTTCTTATTGTCTTGCACACTTTTTTCTTTATTTTTACATTCAGAACGCTTTAAAAATTCCATTTACAAGACAATTGTTTATAATAAAATTCTATTCAATCGGAAGACTCATAACGATTGAAAACAATGTTTTTGTTTGAGTTTGGGTTTGACCAATTCGTAAAAAAAAAAATAATTAAGACATGCGGGTCCATCAAACTTAATAATCTTTGTCAATTTTATTTTTCAGTCTCTATGATGGTCGATACTTGATCTATCTCTTACTGTTACATTCCCGGGCAACGCCGGGCTCTACTGCTAGTATGAAATAAGATACTGAGGACAACGCCTAACAGTGACAGCGAGTTTCATGATTGAACGCAATCTCCGTGCCTCAGGCCATGTCAAAGAGCTGGTGTTCACGTTTTCCCAGTGTCTTAAAACTATATTTTTGTCAATATTTTATATTTATATAATATTTATGCTATATATAGTTATCGAGCACCCTCTGTTTTTTATTATAAATATAGTATGTCTTAAAACTATATTTTTAAGTCAAAAATATATCGTATATATATATATATATATATATATATATATATATATATATATATATATCATTTTAGGCTCTACTTGGATTGACACTGTTTTTTTTCTTAAATTTGAAGAACTTTGGATTACCCTCTGTTTATTTATTATACAGTATATTAATAAATAAATGGAGCGTCTAAGGATCGAACTCACTAAATCGTAATTGAGTAACCATATAAAAATAATATTTAAGTATATAAAATATATATATATATATATATATATATATATATATATATATATATATATATATATATATATATATATATATATTTTAGTACGAAAGGGCTAGGGAAAAAGTTGTATAGTGAGGACTGTTTTTTTTTTTTAAATAAAAAAGTGCAAAACGTACTAGAAGAACTTTGGATTATTAACCTGATCCCAATCTTGTGGCACGGTTATTTCCTATTTTTATATATATTTAGAAAAAGACAGAGGAAGCACACACACAGTGAGTGAAAACGACGTATATATATATATATATATAGTGATTTTCTAAACCGAATGCCTTTAGATGTGGCACAAGGCCGAAAGTATGGGGCATTTAGTAAAGATCGAACTCACTACTCAAAATCGTAATTGATTTAGTGAGAACAAGCCTTCAAACCATTATTCATACATCGAAACACGACTGCAATTTATATATATATATATATAAATAAATACACACACACACACACACACACACACACACACACACACACACACACACATATATATATATATATATATATATATATAAATATATATATATATAATAATATATATTTTATATATATATAAATATATACCTATATCTTTAAATATATATATATATATATATATATATAAATAAAAATAACAGTATATTCTTATAGATATTTTATTTTTATATAATATAATTTACAGAGCATTATATAATAAATTAATGATTTAAAATATGGTTATTTTACTAGTCCACCATGTTTCAAAAATAGGAAAAACCCTAATTTTATTTTTGCAAATAAATTAAAAGCATTAGGGAGGGGTTTAAAGTTTCCAGAGAAATTCTACTCAAATTGAACACGGGGTGTCTAGATTTTCCTTATGACAGTATCATTGTATCAGTTAGGACTACATTTTGGTAAGGATGTATTTTACACACAAAGATGATGGATGTCGTCTGATTTAAAAAAAAAAAAAAAACGATTTTCAACGGCATCTTTTAAAATTAAAGATTTTTTTACAATACTTTTTATTTAACTACGATTTGAAATATTTTCCTTTTTAATTTTTAAATTTTTTTTAAGAACAGTTAAATATTAGAATCCATTATATTATGTCAGTGAATTATTCTGTTAAAAAAAATCAGTACACATAAAGGGAGGAATGGGTTAAGAATTCTTAGACAAATTTGACATCACAATGGGATCACTAGACTCAGCTGAGTCTTCTGATCTCAAAAAGAAACTGTTAATACAGATGATATTGGTTTGACAGGGACGATTGCATTTCAGAACTTCAAAATAGATTTAATATATAAAGAATTTAAAAGTAAAAATTAAAAAAGAGACTTCCTAGATATAACTTTAGATCTAAATAAAAATACATACACACCTTATAAAACCCAACACCAATCCTTTATATATACATCCTAAATCAAATCACCCCCATCTATAATTAAACAAAACGAATTAGTACAAATTCAGCTAATAACAAGATTTTTGTAGATATCAATGGCTATAATAAGGCTCTAAAAGATAGTGGCTACAAAACCCCAAAACTAGCGTATATAAAAAATGAAAATGGAAAACATAGAAAAAACAGATGTAGAAAAATTATTTGGTATACTCCCCATAAACCAAATGGTAAAAGAACAGATTAGGACATAAATTCCTCACATTAATAGTCAAAGCATTTCCTTGTGAAAATAAACTAAGAAAATAAAAACACACTTTAAGTTATAGCTGTAAAAGAACTTAGAAAAAATCAAGAACCATAATGCTAATATCTTAAATAAACACATACCAAAACCAAAAAATTTAGACAATAGAAAATTAAGATAAAAACTGATGTAAATAAACAAAAAACTATGTAATTGTCGAAACCCTCAAAATTGACTACAAAATAAATGTTGCCTGAATCATTAGGTCTCTTCGGGATAACATAAAAATATATATAGGTTGCGATGAATTCAAAAAAAAGATTCAACCAACATCAAACTTCATTTAGAATAAATAAATATAAAAATCAAACATCTCTCTCAAAAATTTTCTGGCATCTAAAAAGAATCAAATAAAACACCTACAGTAAAATGGAAGTTAATAAGAAGAGAATAAGAAGAGCTTTGTAGATCATTAAACGACCCGTGTCCTCTATGTATACAAGAGAAACTATATATTACTAAGTTTATAAAAATAAAAATTTATGAATCAGAGAAAATGAAATAACAGTCATTGTCAAAAATTTTCCTTAATATATAAAAAAAAAAAAAAAAAAAAAAAAAAAAAAAAGTCTATTGGAATGGCAGGAAAAATGTTTTAAACGAAAAATTGTGGTTAAAACGTATTAAAACATAAACACCGTTTAAAAATTGTAGTGTAAATAAAATGTATCCTAACGTCTATAATAAATGATGGAAACACTTGAATGAATCCGATAAAACACCTCCTGAAAAATGAAATTATAACTAAAAAGCTAATGAAATGTATTGTTCTTTGTACATACATATGGCTTTATTACTCAGGTTACATATATTTAAAATAAATAATTTAATTAATTAATACATAAAGTTTACTAAATCTGAGAAATGACTTATAGTTTTGTAGTCTGTGCCATTTATATTATTAAATATTTAAATATAATAGTTTTAAAAATTGTAATTTACATATATTTGTTATGGAAAATAATTATACTTATATTATCCTTCTGTTATAAAAGTATCAATTAAAACTAACCATGAAAATATTTTAAAAAATTTTAATGTGGTAATTTTAAAATTGTAATTAAAATTGAGTTAAATAAAATGAATTCTAACCTGTTCTTGGTACATACATATGAAACTTTTACTACTTAGGTTACATATATTTAAAATAAATAAATAAATTAAGTAATAAATAAAGTTTACTAAATCAAATGACTTGGCTAATTTTTGTAGTAAGTTCCATTAATATTACTAAAATAATATTTTAAAATATAAAGGTTTAAAAATTGTAATTTACATATACTTGGATATTGAAAATAATTTTACTTACTATGAGTAATATTCCTTCTGTTATAAAGTAATATAGTCTAATATAACTAACAATGAAAATATTTCAAAAGTTTAAAGTTTGTAATTTTAAAATTGAAACTAAAATTAAAGTTAAATTGAATGAATTCTAACCTAAGTTTCTTTTAAATAATACTACACGCACTAAAAAGAATCCCAAAAAAGCAAATATAGTAAAATAAAATTAATATGAAATGCCATAAGATGAAGCTTTTGAATGACCCATGTCCTTTGTACTTACATGAGAAACATTATATCACTAGGTTTATATATATATATCAAAAAAAAAAAAAAAAAAAATGTAACCTCATATACATACTTAAACTTGAATTAATACATAAAGTTTACTAATTCTGAGAAATGACTTTAGTTTTGTAGTCTGGGCCATTAATATTACTTAAATAATATCTAAATTAAAAGTTTAAAAATTGTAATTTACATATACTTTGATAGGAAAAAAATTTTTTTACTTACTATGAGTAATTATCCTTCTGTTATAAAGTAATATAGTCTAAATTAAAACTAACAATGAAAATATTTTAAAATTTTAAAGTTATAATTTTTAAAATTTTAAAATTGAAATTAAAATTGTAGTAAATAAAATGAATTCTAACATGTTATTTATACATACATATGAAACTTTATTAATTAGGTTACATATATTTGAAATAAATAAATTAATTAATTAATAAATAAATAAAGTTTACTAAATCTGAGAAACTTGAAGCTAGTTTTGTAGTAAGTGCCATTAATATTACTTAAATAATATTTAAATAGAAAAAGAAAAAAAAAAAAAAAAAAAAAAAAAAAAAAAAAATTTACATATACTTTGATATGGAAAAATAATCTACTTAATATGAGTAATTTTCCTTCTGTTATAAAGTAATATAGTCTATTAAAAAACTAAACAATGAAAATATTTTAAAATTTTAAAGTTGTAATTTTGAATTTGTAATTAAAATTGTAGTTAAATTGAATGAATTCTAACCTAAATTTCTTTTTAAATAATACTACACATTAAAAAGAATTCCAAAAATAACACCTATAGTAAAATAAAATTAATATGAAATACCATAACATGTAAATTTTGAATGACCCATGTCCTCAGTAAAATATTATAATAATAGGTTTATATATAAAAGAAAAGTTTACTAATCAGTGAAATTAAAGTAACCATTTCTGCTGTCATATATAACCTCATATACATACTTAAACTTAATGTTAAAATAATCCTACATAATATAATGGATTCTAATACATTTAACTGTTCTTAAAAAAGAATATAGTAAAATAAAAAATTAAAAAGGAAAATATTTCAAATCGTAGTTAAATAAAAAGTATTGTAAAAAAATCTTTAATTTTAAAAGATGACGTTGAAAATTTTTTACCGAACAATTTTTTTTTTTTTTTTTTTTTTTTTAAATTCAGACATCCATTCAACCGAGGTTTCAGAGACATCCTCACCCCTTACCAAAATGTAGCTAATAACTGATACAATGATACTGTCATAAGGAAAATCTAGACACCCGTGTTCAATTTGAATGAATATTCTGTAACCATGGAAACGTGATTTTAGCTGTGTATTTAAAACCCGGTAAATTTTAAAAAGTTACTCCAAAATTCAGATGAAATAGAACTAATGCTTTTAATTTATTTGCAAAAATAAAATTAGGGTTTTAAGCTTCTATTTTTTTGAAACATAGTTGGAACTGTGTATAAAATAACCATATTTTAAATCAATTAATTTATAATATATATATATATATATATAGATAGATAGATAGATAGATAGAGAGAGAGAGAGAGAGAGAGAGAGAGCGATCTGGGTCTACAGAACTCACTGATGCGAGAAATTGGCAGTCACTATGCAGCCTTGATTCCTATGACCACATTATCTGTATATAATATCGCATACAAAGCCTCGAACTTTGTCTGGAAAGAGATGGAGCAGCTCCAGCCTACACTTGGCAGCAATATTCCATTTTTTGGTCATATCTCATTCTTGTAAAGATAAACCATTGTGGAAGGAGTCAGGTACATCTTGGAGCGTTACAAGAAACAGACTCGTTCTCCTGGATTTCAGAGCAAAATTTTACCGGAAGCAGCTGACTGTGGATTTCCTTAGGAAAGGTGTGATTACAATAGCTGTAAGTGCAGAGGTATTTGAATAATAAATCCGAACCGGGGTACTCGCTCACTTAGGCTTATAGCAATCTGATTTAGGTAATTATAACAACAAAAGTTATCCCCTATTTCATTTCAATCGATTTAATCAGGATTTTCTCTGTCATTTGAAAGTGATGTTTGACAGATCGACATCGAAAGATGAGTCGGTAGTAATTTTTTTTTTTGTCAGCTAGCGTCAAATGATCCGTTAGTTATTTTTGGTGGATTGAGTGTAGGACTCCTGCCGATTAAATATCGAACAGAAGTTCGCCAATACAAAGACTGCGCCCACCGTCAACAAATACATAATTTAGAATAAAAGTAAGTCTAAAGAAACAAAAAGTCAATAAGACATCTGGATCGAACCGAGTTTCCTTTCATAATAAAAGAAGACATGACGTTTGTTGAACGATTTATATGCACAAGATTTGCCGATTGATCAACATCGACTTTTTAAGAAAACTAAAATTTGCCGAAGTCATCTGTTGTCAAGCGGAGGATTAAAAAAACAAACAAAACCCCCCACCCCCCAAAAAACCCCCAGCTGACTGTATCTGCACTAAATCCATTATAAGAGCCAGGAAAATGAGTGTAGCACAATAGCAATCATTAGGGAAAGTGAACTCGATGAAACGAGTTCAATTTCTAGCCGGGCTTGTTGCCTTTACTTTCGTACAAATGGCCTTGGGGAATTATATTCTTGTCATATATATATATATATATATATAT
>CAHIKZ030000372.1:1702500-1750000 GCA_903632075.3 Acanthosepion pharaonis | reverse complement strand
ATTATATATATATATATATATATATATATATATATAATATATATATATTATCATATATATATATATATATATATATATATATATATATTATAATATATTATATATAATATATATATATATATGTAATATATATAAAGGAAAATTATATAAAGATTATAATTTATTATATAAATTAATTCAGTATGTAATAAATAATAATAATTATTTTTAATATTATTAAAACAAAATATTAATACATTAATATAAATTAATCTATATGGTAAGAGTCTCAAGTGGAAAATTATCTTCTAGTATTATTGACATCGATGGAGCCGAATATAAAAAAAAATTCGCAGAGCAGCATCAATCAAAGAAGAAACTGACTAGACTTGATATAGCGCCGCTACTCAAAAATTCCGTGTTGATACTCATGCAATTATTCATAAACCATCGGGTTGTGTCCCAAGAGCAATGTCTTCCTTCCCCTTAGCGGCTCCATCTCATTAGCTGGCTCAAGCAAAGATATACAGTTTCTTCTTCGTCGCCGAAGAATGTTTGGTCGGATGTTCGATAAGCAGACTCTAATTTCTTTTTCCGTTGAGCATAGTTTTTCTCTCTTCTTATTTTTGTTGCTATTTAGGGTTGAGGAGCCTAATCCAATCATAAATAAAAAAATAGAAAATTGCAATAAAACTTATGAAGTCTTTTGATCTAATGTGGAATAAAAAATACACACAGAAATATAAACTTACTTTATTTCGATGTTTTATAACGCTGCCCTAAAAAGTAAGGGATACAAAAATGCTAACATCAATTATAGAAACAATTGTACTAACCCGAAAAAAAAAAAACAGGAAAAGAAAAATCATTTGGTATACCCCTCCGTTCAGCCAAATGGTTAGTATTAAGCTAGGACAAAAATTCCTAGCTTTAATTGAAAACACTTTCCTACCAATAGTAGACTTAGTAAAATATTTAATAAAAACACCTTAAAATTAAGTTACAGCTGCACTGAAAATCTAGAAAGTATTATAAAAAAATACAATAATAAAATCCTGAACAAACCCCCATGCCCGAATAGTATTAATAAAAACCTTACACTTAAATTAGACAAAAATAGTGAAAAATTATGATTGTAGAAACCCAGAAGACTGCCCATTGGAAAATAAATGCCGCTTAAATTCTGTGGTATACCAATGTACTCTCTCATCCACTGAGAGTCCTAATACTAATATGATATACATTGGGTCTACGAAGAATGAATTTAAAACCAGATGGAGGCAGCATAAGTGCTCTTTCAACAATATAAATAAAAGAAATCAGACATCTCTATCTAAATATTTTTGGCATTTGAAGGAAATGAATAAAACACCAAAAGTAAAATGGAAAATTATAAACAAAACTAGAACTTGTTAAACTTGCGATGACACATGCCCTTTATGCCTACATGAAAAACTACACATTATTAAGTTTCTAAATAATAAAAATCTATTAAACAATAGACATGAGTTAACGATTTTTTGCCGACATCATCAAATTTTTGCATTGAATAATTAGCATAAAAACAAACAAACAATAAAATAATTTTTAAAATTCATAGTCCTAATACATAGATTAAATGCCCTACCAAAAATGATAACCCTTTATGAAGTCGTCAAAAAACAAATGTTAACGATTTACGACAGTTTTTATATACACAAAACCCTTTCAGAAAAAAATAAAAAATAAAATAAAAAAATAAATAAATCTCCATAGACGCTTAACCAGACTAGGCAATGTCTTCTTCCGCTTTAAATTTAGACACCCCAACCTTACCCTGACTTGATATCTGTGAATGTAACTGAGATATTGATACAAATTATTAATACCTTACGCCCCGTTTTCTTTAAACAATTGCTTTAGCCGTTACCATAGAAATTTTGATTTTAATAATGAATATGCTTATAAAACGCGTAAATTTCAGAAATAAGTTATTCCAAAAAAAATTTCGCTTGAAGATGGAACAGAGTTTAGTACTTTAATTCAATTTAATTCAAATAATTATATTGAAGTTTTCGGCTCTTGTTTTGAAACATGAGAACTCTTATGTAGCGTGGTGGAATCATATTTTTAAATAAATAATTATATTTATGATCTACTTTTGTATCGAGCACTATTTTTTAAAAATAATAACAAAAATACTAAAGAACTTTGGATTATTTACCTAACGAGTACTTTCCTATTTTCTATATATATTTTTCACACACACACACACACACACACACACACACACACACACACACATATATATATATATATATATATATATATATATATATATAACATTATTATACTGGGGACTTCTTATTTTGAAACAGACACTACATTTCTATTTAACGGTGTGTAATATGTTTACATGTGTATATATGTAAATATGTATGTATGCAAATGTGCATGCGTGTGTATATGTAAATGGGCGTCTGTGTGTTTGTACTTATGTATGTAAATGTGTGTGTATCTGTGTGTGCTGCTAAAGCTTTGTATACCTCTACATATTTAATCATTTGTAAGTGTTTCAATGAAACATTATTGATGCCGAAAGGGCACAAAACAATGAAGCTATTATTCTTCGTAATGTGGGGAAATATTTTGAAGCATTCACAGACTTACAAAATAACGTTGTCTACCTGTTGCAATACAGGTCAAGTGTCTTTTTTTGATCATTTTATCTATTCAGTAGCCGACACTGAGAATTGGAACTGCTACCAGGATTATTGGCAGCCTCAATCTTAACAATATAACATTTGCAGATGGCACAGTGTTGATAGCAGTCACGGAAAGGAAATTACAAAAAACTCCTACTGAAGGTAGTGAAGGAAAGCCAGAAGAAAGGACTAAGCCTTAATTGCAAAACATTAGTCTGCCTTTCTTACCATCCTGACCTTATAACATGGTGGGGAACAATTATTGGGCTTATCTAGTTCAATGTTATTAAGAACATTAATATCATTTTCTTGTGGAGAAAGTATAAGCCCTTCCTTGTCTCTAAAGAAAGATTTTGACACCAAAACTGGGGTTGCTTAAAAGTTGGGACCCTTTATGTTTGGTTGTATTGTTTAGATGAGGATGATGATAATATAAACATCAATTGCCAGAAGACAGAATACATGGTTGTTAGCAAAAGGGAACAGCCCAACGTGCAAATTACATAATTAGAGATACTAATATCAGCAGTTACAACAATTTAAATACCTGAGAAAGAGGACGGAAAATGCGACACTGAAATCGAAAGACACATTGGGATAGCTGAAGATGCATTCTAAAAACTAAGCAGAGTAATAAGAAACAGAAAAAATTTGTTAGAAACAAAGAAAAGAGTACTGAACATGATATCCGTCAGATATGATGGACAATTTCTTCAAAGATGAAGAGACTTGAAGCAACAGAAATATGGTTCCACAGAAGGATACGGATAATACCATGGACGGAACATGTGAACAACGATGAAGTTTTAAAGAAAATGGAAACAAAATGCAAACTTATAGAATGAAAGATTGAAATTTTTAAATCTGTTGTGAACTGGGACAGGAATTGGCTGGTTAACTTTAATGCCTCAAAAACGAAACAGCTCTCTATTACTCACTGCAGAGAACCATCCCTGCCTCCTATAAGAATGTCTGATGCTCAACTCCACAAGAGCACCTCTTTGCGGCTGCTCGGTCTCACGTTGTCCACTGACCTGAGATGGAACGAATACATTGAGTCAGTAGCTTCGTCGACCGCAAGGAAAGTCGGCTCCCTGTGCCGCGCCAGGAAATTTTTCTCGCCGGAGTCAATCCTTCAAATCTACAAATCAACCATTCGCCCTTGCCTGGAGTATTGCTGCCATATATGGTCCGGTGCCCCTTCTGGTTGTTGCAAGGTTCTTGATAAAATCCAAAGACGGATTTACAATGTAATTGGCCTTGATCTGGCATCTCATCTGCAGTTGCTCTCTCACAGACGTGCCGTCGCCTCCCTCTGTCTTTTTTACAAATACTTTCAGGGTAACTGCTCCGATGAGCTGCTTTCGCTGGTTCCCAGATTTCATGAATTTAAGCGTTCTACTAGGCTGGCATCTCGCTCTCACCCTTT
Organism: Acanthosepion pharaonis; assembly: GCA_903632075.3. Lineage (NCBI taxonomy): Eukaryota > Metazoa > Mollusca > Cephalopoda > Sepiida > Sepiidae > Acanthosepion > Acanthosepion pharaonis. Next base: position 1,745,908 of record CAHIKZ030000372.1, on the reverse strand, counting down.
CACTGTCGAAACTGTTAAATGTAGCTGTCTCTTCTACTCCAAATAGTTTCATGTCTCACTCCTCTCGGCTGTGGAACACCCTCCACTTTTCTTGTTACCCTGATAGCTATAATCTCCAACTATTCAAATGTAATGTCAATTGACGTCTCCAGATACCCTGATCTATCCCCTATCCTCTTCATCCTTTCCTCTATCACTCCTATTTGCTCTCGCTCCAACTCTCTGTAACCCATTGCGTGCTAGTGGATTCCTGTCTTGCTTAGGGTGGAATGCTTAAATTATATATATATATATATATATATATATATATATATATATATATATATATAAAGAGGAAATAGGGTTTGGCAAATAAGATATGCTCAGGACAGATTGAAGGCAAGAGGGACAGGAAAACAACACATGACTTAGTTAATGAGTTTGAGCAAATGCATGGTGGAACAGTATTTAGAAGAGATAACAAAAAGAAAAATTATTACAAAGGACAGGAAATCGTGGAGAGCCATGACTGCCAACTTCCTGAAGGGATACGGCACATAGAAGAAGAATGAGTTTGTGTAAATGAATGCAAGAACAAGTTTTAGGAGAGATAACAAAAAGACAAAAATTATTGAGAGGACAGGAATTTGTGGAGAGCCATGATCGTCAATGTGTTGAAGGAACATGGCACATAGAAGAAGAAATATTAAACATTTACATTTGAGTCGATAAGTAAATATTGCTTTTTTTTATATCTGAGTTTTTAAGAATTTACTTTTTCGCTAAGACATTTAGGGAAGTCTCACATCTCTGCAGAGAATGATGTTGATGTATTCTAGGCCTTGCCGTGCCGAGAGAACACTTTGACGTCATTGGGTAATGTGCAACTATTGAACTTGTCAAGGGAGACTAACTTCGTTATTGTTCCATAAGCCGTTACCAAGCCGTTCAATCTATCACAAAAAAAAAAAAAAAAATCACGTATGTTTTAGTGTTTTTGTTGTGACGTCCCCCACCCCGGGTGTCGCCGCTCCCAAACGTGACGTCCGCCTGTCTGCGTCAGTCGTGCTATCCTGTCTTGTGACGACCAACTGGCTTGGTATTGGTCGCGGCACCAAATGTGATGTTCTAACCTTTTGCTGATTCGGATGGGAATCTGGTTAGATTCAGTATCAGCCTCGTCGTTCCCAGCTCGCTTCCAACGTCTGGTTATCGAAGTAACTGCTTTGATTTCTAGTCTAACCTACCCACGTTGTGAATTGATCTAGGCAGACGAAATCAATCAGTCGCTGGGCCGTACTGCAAGCCGAGTTCGAACAAGGGCGATATCGCACAAGTATGTGTAAAAGAAAATAAAATAATAACTCAAAAAGTTCCAATACTCCTGCCACCACTCAGCTAATGGGCGCTCAGCGGCGTGGGTGTGGCTAGACTAGCCTTGGTTTAAAAAATCTTGCTCAAAGAAAAAAAAAAAAATCTTTTTTTTTCTTTTCTTTCTTCTCTTCGAGGAAACTCACACCCTAGACTTTTTATCTTTTAACCGAATTACCTGGAATTCGTCAATGAGATTTTCGCCAATTAACAAGTGGGTGGTCAACCAGACATACTCACTCTCCTGGCGCCAACCACTGATCCGATAAAACAATTTCGCCAATTCACAGCCGAATTCATATGGAAGTCGTCAACGAAATTTTCGCCAATTATCAAGTGGGTGGTCAATTAAACGTATTTTCATTCTTGGTGCCAATTTCTGATCCGATAAAATAGTTTCGCTGTCATAGCCGAATTTCAACACAAAACAGATGCCTTTTTCAAATGACTTTCCCTTAGATAACCAATGGTTTGGTCCTTTGTTTTGGCAACCCTTGTGTGGTCAACGGACATTTTTGTTTCTCGGTCAGCGGATGACCTATTAAATTTTTATCTCTTTAGAATTCTGTGGGAGGTCTCAAACGGGCATTCCTGCGACACAGTTAAATGTTTATCTATTTAGAATTGTCTCTGAGGTTATTTGGCCAACCTAGAATTTCCACCCGCCCCGTAACCTAAATAAGATTAATTCCAGTATCTTCTTTTTTTTACCTTCTCGACAATAGGAAATAAAAATTTTACCACTTTTCCTTGTCAGAAAAATAACACCGCTTAGTGTCCTTTTCGTGATGGCTTCTTATCACCTAATTTCAATTCTCGTCTCTCTTTTTTTTCTTTCCTTTTTCTTCTCTCCTTCCAGCAACCCTAAATGGTGTCACATTGTCTATCAGTTTTAAATTGTTGTGCATTGTACACCAGGCACAAAACTTCAATCTATCAAACACATTTAGATCGATATATTAATTAATTACTAACAGTAGTTACTAATTAGTAAAATATTTGTCTTTTTATGAGATATATTTTTTTTGTTATTTGTTTGGAGATCACATCTGTCACTGGGATTGCTATTAGACAATGACCTCGTCAACAGTTTTGACCTTCACAGGAACAATGCCACCACTTAGGAACAAGTTCAGGTGTTCAGACATATAAAAGTTGAGATCCTGTGAGAAAGAGACAACTCCTTTAGTAGGATTTTACAAGCATGTATATTGTGTAGGAATTTTGAAGGAAGTTGAAAAACATTACAGGCCATTTTTGTTTCTTTTCTTTATGGAATCAATAGGAGAGAATTCTTAATAATAAAGTCCTTCCTAACGTATAGGTCCCTGAAGATAATTGCCATCAGCTAGTCCTCTTTATTTAAAATCTATGTTCTTGTGAATTATTGTTGCTTGGACTCACATGAGTCCGTCAATATTCTCCAGAATTCCCTGAGGACATATTAGACAATGGTTCAGTACACTTTCCTTTGTTTCTGATAAAATTTTCCTGTTTCTTAATACTCTGCTTAGCTTTTGGAAGACATCTTTTGCTATCTCATGCACCTTAAGATTTCAGTGTCACGTTTTCTATCCTCTGATACAACAATTCGCAGTTATTTAAATTGTTGTACTTGTTTAATTTTGGTATTTCTATTTTGTAATTTGCACGTTAGGTTGTCCTTTTTGCTAACAACCATGTATTCTGTCTTGCAATTTATGTTTATATCGTCATCATCCTCATCTAAACAACACAACCAAACATACAGGGTCCCAACGTTTAAGCAACCCCAGTTTTGGTGTCAGAATCTTTCTCCAGAGACAAGAAAGGGATTATACTTTCTCCACAAGGAGATGATGTTAATGTTCTAAAAACCATTAGCTAGATAAGCTCAGCAATTGCTCCCCACCACATCATAAGGTCAGGCTGGTAAGAAAGTCACAACAAGAAAGGTAGACTAATATTTAAGAGTGTCCTGACAATAACCCTAGCGTCAATCCATTTCAAAACTATTGGCAGGAAAGAACATGGAGATTCATGACAGATGTGGTGGAGAGAAATGTCTTTGGGTTACTTGAGTAAATTAAAGGATTCTGTCATTTTGAGGACAATGCTCTCCATCGACTACAAAACTCTCCTTTTGTGGACAATACTCCTCTGCGACGGTAAAACTGTCCTTCTCAGGACAACTGCAAAACTGTCCTCGGGACAACGGTCCTCGATGACTGCAAAACTCATTTTCAGGACTATGCTCTTTAGCAACTAAAAAATTGTCCTTTTCAGGAGAACGCCCTTCTCACCCTCCACATGAATCATGCAAATAATTTTTTGCTGAGTGCACTGTAAACTTATTTTTGTTGATGTATTTCTTTTGATGAAAATAAACTTGGCAATATATTTTTTTTTGTTTGTTGTCTTCCGTCATTCAGTATCTCTTAATATAACATCAACAATACTTCCAGATGGTCATCAAATGCAACACAATTCTATATTAAAGTAAACCATTTTTTATTATGTTGGGTTGAAAATGTAGATAAAATTAGAAATGTGAAACATCTATATAAGATATAAATAATACTAACTGGACGACAATACATAGCAATACTAAATCGGAATAAACAAAACAAGATAATTACTTGTAGAGGGTGAACCATTATTTTCTTTTAATTATGGCCATAAGAAATGGAATTACCTAATTAAAAGAAAAAAAAAACTCAACTATATTGTAAGGTAAAAGATAAACTGTCTTGGAAATTTGCAGTTAATTCACTTCTTTGTTTTCGCAGAGATTTTTTGTTAGCAAATCAGATAATTTCTAATTTTTTATGTAAGCATAATAAACAAGGTTTATTTAAAGATTTACGGGTTGTAGCAATTTTTTTAGTATTTTCCATTTCCCCATAGGGATTTCGTTAACTTTTTTTAATTTCCAAAAATATTTAGAAAGGGACATCATATTTTTGTACACATTATTTGTGAAAGATAATACATGTTGATACCACCCAGTTTTAAAAGAATTCTTGGTACTCCCAATATAAATTTTTTTAATTATTGAATCTTCAATAGCAGAAATAGTGCTTAGGCAAACAAGAAAGTCAGTTTGACATCAGTTTTGCAATGGGCATTCCTTAGAATTTCTACAATTACACTTGTTGGTATTATCCGCATTTGTTGCTTTCAAATGGCAATTATTACTCAGATTTTTGTATAAGTTTAAGATTTTATTGTTTTTTAATAATTTTTTTCAAGATGATCTGTACAGCTATAGCTTAATTTTAGTGTATTTCTGTTAAAAGTTTTACTGTGTGGATTATTTCTGGGGGAGTGTTTATCAATTAAATGGGGAACTTCTGCCCTAACTTATTACTATTTGGTTAAATGGGGGTGTGTACCAAATGATTTTCCCCGTTTCTATTCTTATTACTATGATCAGTGTTATGTTTTAAATATTTGATGTCAGTGCACTTATAGCCACTATTTTTTAAGGCAGTGTTGTAAACTTTACTACACTTGCAAAAAGAACTTCACTAGAAGAGTTATTGCTAATCATATATTCTATAGAAGAGGATATGTGTTTGATTATGGATGGAGGGTGGTTAGAATTTGAGTGGATATATACTGGATTGGCATTTGTTTTCATATAGGGTTAGAATACATTAATAACTAAGTCTAATGTAATGTCAAGGAAATCTACTTTTTTAAATTAGTGTTGATATTAACTTTAAGGTTAAGACTTAAAATCTCTATGTATTAATTTTCTGATTTTGTCAGCTTTCATTTTTGTGGAATTTTTCACTAACATAAGGCCATCTTCTCCATATAACCCTATATTATCAATGTTAATACCAATTTAGGCAGTAAGATTACATAAGATAAATAAACCAGCAAGGTCGGAAGACTCAGCAGAATCTAATGATCCCATAGAAATATCAAATTGATCAACAGAATTGTTTTTAATCCACTGTTCTTTGTTATGGATGAGAACAGATCTTCTGCAGTTCATAATAATCTCAAGATCTTTGTTGGAAAGATCTAAATACTCCCTGCCAAACTCCAAAGCCAAAGTAAAAAGATCCCTGGAAACAGAGGGGTACAAAATCCACAATATCAAATTAAATAAATAAACAATTTCTTTTATCACTTATAACATTGAACAAATTTATGACATCCAGAGTATTAATCCACTGTAAAAGTCCAAGTCGCTTTCTAATCAGTTGGTTGATTCTATCAAAGATGTACTTGCTAATCCTTTCAATTTCTGGCCTGGTTGGGCTGATACTTCTAGTGGGAAGATTGATCTTAAAATTACGTTTATGATCCTTGATTGTGACATAGGATTCTTTAGTACAGAGTTTGTTAACTCTGTGGTTAATTTTGAGCTTGTCGGTTAAAATTTTACTTGTTGCATTAATTTTATCAACTAAATTGATATTATCTTTCTTTTTATGTGCCATGTCCTTTCAGTACGGAGGCGATCATGGCTCTCCACCTCCCTCTATCCCATGTAGCTCTCAACAAGTTCCTTCCCTCTGCTTCCTCCCCTAGATCACGTTCTGTCATCCAGGTATGTCATGCACTACTTTCCCTTGTCTCTTTTTCCCTCTATTTGACCTGTGAGTATCAGATTCTCTAAGCCCTTCTTTCACTCAAGTTAAATTTTTAAAAAATAATATAATCAGTAATTTCTTTCTTTCTTTTTATGTGTCATGTCCTTTCATGATGTAGGCGATCATGGCTCTTCACCTCTTTCTATCCCTTCCAGCTCTCAACAAGTTCCTTCCCTCTGCTTCCTCCCCCAGAGCACATTCTGTCATCCATTTGCTTAAAGCCACTAGGTATAACATGCGTTGTTTTCCCTTGTCTCTCTTTCCCTCTATTTGACCTGTGAGTTTCAGATTCTCTAGGCCCTCCTTTCTTTCTTTTTATGTGCCATGTCCTTTCAGGATGTAGGCGATGATGGCTCTCCACCACCCTCTATCCCTTGCAGCTCTCAACAAGTCCATTCCCTCTGCTTCCTCCCCCACAGCACATTTTCCGTTGACATAAATTAAGAAATATCTTTCTTTCTTTTTATGTGCCATGTTCTTTCAGGACGGAGGCGATCATGGTTCTCCACCTCTTTCTATCCCTTGTAGCTCTCATCAAGTTTCTTCCCTCTGCTTCCTCCCCCAGACCACGTTCTGTCATCCACTTGCTTAAGTCCTCCAGCTATGTCACGCGCTGTTTTCCCTTGTCTCTCTTTCCCTCTATTTGACCTGTGAGTATCAGATTATCCAGGCCCTCCTTCCTCATTATGTGTCCCAGAAACTTCAGCTGCCTCCTCCTTGTTTACTTTTCTATAATTTTTAGTTAATTTTTTTTTTTAATTAAAATACTATAATCCTTAAGAGTAAACTTGTAGAAGTTGGCTGTTTTGTTGGATTTGATAAAAACTTTGTCAGACGAATCAATGACTTTTATAACACAGTTCAAATGCCTCTGAAAATAATTTTTATATTTATGAAAAGAGATACAATCAATGATTTCTAATAAATCATTTTCAAAACCATATAATTGTTTGATGAATGGTGCAGTTTATAAGCTTTGGAAGCCATAAAAATCGTTGTTATGAACAAAGAAATAGGCTTTCCATCTCATCTGCTATAATAAATTCACAGATCTAGTTTTAGAATAATAAACCGGTTTGTTTGTATTGGGAATATTCTTAAGAGAGATTTCAGAATTGGTTTTTTCCATGTTAATGTAAAAAAAAATAAATGTAGAAAGTACTCTATAATGAAGGGAGCAAAATATCCAAATAAGAGAAAGAACAGATAAAATAAAATTCTGCTGTTTGTAGCATTTACTTTTTTAAAAAAAGTGCTCAATACAAAGTAGAGCAATATATTATTATTTTATCTTAGATATTAAAAAAAAACATGTTGAAATTGCTACACAGCAGCTTTCATGTTTTGGTATTATGTTGTCTCTCTTCAGGTGTACCGTAAGTGACAATAGATTAAATAATTTTAAAAAAAATCGTAATTCTTCTGATTGAATAAGCTCATGGCAAATTCATCAACTATAAAATACCCGAGGGAATTCCCTTATTGCTTCATTAAACATCTAAACAAAATATTTCAATAACAAACAAAATTATGAATGCTGGTCATTATTTAAAGAAGTAAGAGGGTACAAATGAAAAGTTCAGAAATTGACAAGATTTTCCATGTCACTGAAGTAGACATTGTGAGAGTGTTATCATCTCCCCTGTCTTTCTTTCTTTCTTTCTTATGTATGCATTAGTTTTTTGTTTTAAAACAGAATGGTCTCTTATTTATCTTTGGTAATGGCAGAGTGTCATAAACTTATTAACTCACTAACAGAGGGACAAGCAGAATTATTAATCTTATATGGTTCCTGCCAATCTGGAAATAAACGCTTTCAGCAGATAGAGGGACAATAAATTGCCTGATAGACCTAACTCACTTTTGCCTTAAAATGGATATAACCATTTCAGGTTATCGGATCTCTATATATAAAACATACTGAATGTAAGCCTCATAATATTGACTAATAATATAGAAGGGAGATAAATAGCATGTGACAGCAGCTGCACAAAGTCAAGGAATTTGGGTTTTGTTTGTGTGGAGGGCAAAAAAAAAACAAACAACTATATGGAAGGAGAGTTGCATTGGCAACTTTTTGAATCATTTTGGGACAGCCAGGTAAGAAGGATAAACTGGTTGAAGCCGGATTTACATGACAGATCATGTGTTTAGGTTGTCAAGAAAGGACAGGTCATGTGTTTAGGTTGTCAAGAAAGGACAGGTCACGTGTTTAGGTTGTCAAGAAAGGACAGGTCACGTGTTTATGTCATCGAGGAAGGACAGATCTAAATAAGGAAAGTTCATCTCCTGTTCCAGCCACTTGGCAGCTGACAACATTTCTTGTTCCTTGAAATCTTGACCAATTAGTTGGAGACCAATAGGCAGGCCGTTTTTGGATAATGCTGTTGGTACTGTGATCGCAGGAATACCTAGAACAAGAAAAATAAAAATAAAAATGTAAGTTTCAAATAAAGGAATAATTTCTTGAAGGTACAAGATATAAGTTAAGCATAACAAAGCAAACCATTTGACACTGAAGATAAAAGGCTCCAAAAATACACCAATGATATCTTTCAAAACAGTTGGTTAGTGGACAATGCTATGAGTAATAATAGCTGTTTCCTTATAAGGAAACATTCAGCATTCATTGACTGAACAGCCAGTACCAACTGAAATTTATAATCTTTTAAAAAATTTTGCAGGAAAATAGTTTTCTCAACTGTTATTGCTCTTTCTAGTATTGATGGAGGTTTCCTTCCTAAACTTTTGTTTGAAGTAGTGTGGAATGCCAACATCTTATGTCATTTTCTCCTCAATGTGCTATCCATTTTAGTTGTCGCTGCTGTTGAAAGTCCTCAAGTGATGTGGCTTCTCTTATTTTGTACAGTTCTTTGTTTTTGATTCTATTGCTACAGTTTACGAGGTTCGAAGAAGGAAGGTCAGACTGGGTTCTATAGCCTTGGATGACAACTGGTCTATCACAGAAAGAAATGACAACCTACTGCGGGAAAAAATCTGCCTCGTCAGTCATGTATCGAAAGATAAACGATTGCCTAAGCGTCTATCACGCATGGCACAAAACCGACTTTCTCCCCCCAGCTATGGGTAAATAGCAGGACAGACTGGGTTCTATAGCCTTAGATGGCAACTGGTCTACCAAAGAAAGAAATGGCAACCTACTGCAGGGAAAAAATCTGCCTCGTCAGTCATGTATCGAAAGATCCATGATCACCAAAGCATGGATCACGCATGGCACATATATGATGAAACATAGTAAAAAGTTTTCACACTCAATGTCCTTGTAAAATGTGGGGACGGATGCATTTTATGTGAGGGTGTATGTTATGCAAGGACAAATACACTATGTAACATTGTTCCACATGTTGAAGTTCATTTCTTTTGAAATTTTCTACCTCAGCCGTAGCAAGTAGTACCTCCTTCTGTATCAAAAACCAATAGCATCCTCGACCAATACAAAGTGTAAGACTATTTACTACAACTTCTTTCAGTTAAAAACAACAGTAGTTGTCTTCTATTCAAAAGTTGAATGCTTTTCTTTTCTTTCATGTTTTTTCTTCTTCATTATCTACTGAAAATAATAGGTGCCTTAACAAAAGAAACATTATTGTCTTTTGTTTCCTTCTCACCCAGTCATTCAATCAGCCTGGAATATTTTTCTTTTTGTTTTTCAAAGATAAATCAAGTTTCCATGGTAACACCCCAGGGTTTATAACGATCCTAGAATGACCATCATTGCTAGCCTAGCTACAACAAGGCAGGTTTATTGTTTCTCTTAATATGAGAATGAATTTAAAATCTGTACAACTTTTGACAATAAACTTCTGAAAGCTAGCTGTCAAAAATAATGTGAAAAAAATAAAAAATGTACCACACATATTAAATTTCTTAATAATAAACTAACAATGTGATGTGGCATCCTTCTGTCTTTTCTACAAATATTTTCATAGCAGCTGCTCTGACAAGCTTTTTTCCGACTACATGAATTTATGAGTGCTACTGGATTGGTGTATAGGTCCCACCTGTTTACTGTTGAAATAGCTAAGTTCAAATGCCACTTCTCCTCCAGCAGTTTCTTTTCTCACACTTCCTGCCTGCTGTGGAACTCCCTTCCATTTACTTGCTTCCCCGATAACTACAATCTTCAAAAATATAAATGCAATGTCAATCGCCATCTTCTTGAATTCTATTCATCTTTTTCCTTTCCTCAATCCTCTCTATACTCATATTTTTCTCTCCCTTTCACTCCCTGTAACCCCCTCCATACTAGTGGCATTCGCATCTTGTTTGGAGTGAAATGACTAAAAAAAAATATATATATGTGTGTGTGTGTGTTTAATCATTTAACCCTAAGCAAGATGTGAATATATATATATATATATATATATATATATGAAAAATTTATCAGAGTTAAGCTGTAGAAAAAGACAATAGGAAAACTGTAATAGTTGCCAACGTGTTTCATCCAATGTGGACATTTTTCAAGGCAAAAACAAAATGAATTTATTAAATAAAGTAACAAATAATAACAAAACAAAATGTTCTTAGCAACTGGAAGAATTTAGAGAATGCTATTTTCATACTGTTAATAGAATTACTTCTCTCTCAAACAAACGTACAGAACAGTATCAAGAAACCAAAAGAAAATGGTTGAATCAATCAACACAGCAATAAAAACAATATCTCCACATGTGACAGTAATTGATATCATTTTCAGTTAACAGTATGAAAACAGCGTTCTTTAAATTCTTCCAGCTGCTAAGGATATTTTGTTTTGTTACTATTAGTTACTTTGTTTAATAATTTCATTTCGATTTTGTTTGCCTTGAAAAAGTCCACATTTGACAAAACATGTTGGCAACTATTACAGTTTTCCTATTGTCTTTTACATTTATATATATATATATATATATATGTAAAAGACAATAGGAAAACAAGGGAAGGGTTGACTTTCTTATCTTGCATAAATTTAAGAGCTGGTTGGATATTGTTAAGGGACGTAAGAAAGAAGGTCATCTTCATTTTTGCTATTCAAGAGACAAAAAGTGTCATCGACATAACACATCAGGTCTATTAGGATCAGATAATAAACTGTCTTCATGGAACTCTACAAAGATGTTAGCTAAAATGGGTCCTAAAGAGGAACCCATTGAGACACCACCAATTTGCCTATACATGATGTCATTCAAACTCAATTCAACCAACATTGTGGCAGATTTCATAAGTTTGACAAAAATATCCTCTGAAATGGGAGGAGACAGTGGTCTACAGTATAAGATGTTAGCACATATATCAATAGTTTCAATAAGAGACATGCAGGTGAAAAGGCTAGAACTATCAAAGGAACACATAAATTTCTGAGTTGGCAGGTAATTCTGTATAAAATAAAAGAATTCAAAAGAATCTTTCATAGAGGACAATTTATATTGTTCCTAAACTGGCTGCAATACAGTGGCAAGCCAGTTGGCCACACCATGTTGGGAAGATCCTATCATAGACAGAATAGGTCTCAATGGGACCTCAACCTTATGTGTTTTGGGTAAACCACAGAGACGGGGACGAATTGAACCAGAGTGTCTAATCAAATGAGAAATGTCGGTGGGTAAAACTTCTAATCCACTTGACTAGGAGTTTTTGGAACTTAGCCTCAGTAATTAATGTGGCAGCAAACTTATCTATTGGGCTTAACAAATTTAGAGGAATCCTTAAGAATCGTCATCATCTTGTTTACATAATCCTGGATGACAATGTCTAAGCCTTCGTCAAGTTTCGTAATGCCCAAAGATTTATTATGACAGAGTGATTTGATAATCCGATATTGTTCCTTGTCTATATATTGGAGGCCATATATATTTTATCCATGAAATCGTCACTCTGTAAACAGAAGGTTTTTGTCCTTGGCCTCCAATTGTTTTCCGTTTAATATATTTTTTTTCCTTCCTTTAGATTCCATTCCATTTTTTTTTTGATAATATATACATATTTATTAACCTCGATTTCGCTCTGTTGATCAAGGCTCAAAATCAGTTAGCTGGCATGTTCATAATTTTTTCCTTTTAATTATTATCATGTGTGGTAGTATTAAAAATACAAATAAAATTTGTCTGCTTATGGCAGTTCATATATATATATATATATAATCAAATGAAGAAATATAAATAAATGTATGTGCATGTGTTCACATACAAATATATACATATATCCTTTAATGTAAGAAAAACAGTACTCAATGCCAAATAACAGAGCTGTTATACTGGTTTTAGTGTTTCTATTATTATTATTATCATTATTATTATTAGTCCTGTTTTTATTATTAATGTTATTATCACTTTGACCTATCATTTATTTTTACTATATTACAATTATTCTTTTTAGTATTACTATTATCAATATTACTTTTTTATTATTCTGTTATAATCATTACTTTTTTCTTATCATTATTTATCACTGCAAATATATTTTTTATTAATTTTTATTAATCCTATTGCTAACTTTTAAGGGAAAAAAGTTACTTGACTTTCAAACGAATTTAAACAACAGTGTCCATAAATGTCTCCTTTAAATGAACATTAGAATTTCTCATTTTTAAGTGTGAGTTTTTAAATTTAAATTCAAATTCAATTTAAACCAAATTTAAATTCAAAATTAGATTATAGTGCAATTAAACATTTAAAAACAGTAATAATTCATTCAAACAACACGAACTTGTAAGACCCAGAAATATTAACCAAAACTGTAAACAAAGATCAGTACCAGATGATTGTATCAACATGAAACTTGAGTTGTACTGGTGCCATAGGGGATATATTATATTATTTATATTATATTATATATATATATATATATATATATATATATATATATATAAATAATATTACACAACAAAACTCAAAATAACCTCATATAGGTGTGTATGAGGTAATTTTGGATTTTATTTTTTATTAAATATATTGCTCTTTAATAATAAATACATTGAGTTTTTTTTTTTTGATCAGTTTTAATATTTTATATTACTAGGATCCCCTTGGATTACATACCAATAAATATATTGAGCTCTTTTTCTGGATCAGTTTGTCTCTTTAATAGTGAAAATGAAATGTACTTTTTCCTTACATCCCTTAATAATATCCAACCAGCTCTTAAATTTACACAAGGAAATTAACTCAACTCTTCCCTTTCTTGATGTCTTTCTTGATCCATTGGTATATAATCCAAGTGGATAATAGTAATATAAAATATTAAAATTGATCCACAAAAAGAGCTCACTTACAAAGCAAATAATTAATCTTACTTATTATAAAATCAGATTGTGTGTGTGCGTGTGTGTGTGTCTTTATGTTTATATATTGGATCGGATTTCCTACATTTTTCAACCGATTTCAACAAAACTTCACAGGACTGCGTAAAATTACCTTGCGGTGGTTCTGACAGTGTCAAAAATTGGAAAAACACAATTGTTTTTGCACGAAATCAATTTGAAAACACAATAAAACACGATTTTGTCGCCAGAATGAAAGGGGGACAACTCATATCGAGTTTACTTATAAAACCCTGGTTGTTTGTGTGTGTGTTTGTTTATATATGGGATCGGATTTCCTACATTTTTCAACCGATTTCAACAAAACTTCACTTTTTTTTGGCAGGTCGTGTTTCTTATTGTCTTGCACATTTTTTTCTTTATTTTTACATTCAGAATGCTTTAAAAATTCCATTTACAAGACAATTGTTTATAATAAAATTCTATTCAATCGATAGACTCATAACGATTGAAAACAAAAAAAACAAAAAAAAAACTAATTAAGACATGCGTGTCCATCAACCTTAAACAATAATCTTTGTCAATTTTATTTTTCAGTCTTTATGATGGTCGATACTTGATCTATCTCTTACTGTTACATGCCCGGGCAACACCGGGCTCTTCTGCTAGTACACAATAAAATCCTAAATCACCTTATATGGGGAATAAGTTTATTTCAACTGATAAAAAAATAAAATGCGTTAGACTTATTCAACCCCGATATAGAATGAGTTTGTGTCAGAATTAAAAATTTAACTGAAAGCTACAAAAAAATAACCTAACTCATTTAGAAATATCTAAATTGTCATCACTATACAATTATGTTCTCAGATCAATGGTTAAAAAATGGTTGTGAACAAATTAAACCTGTACATCTCAATGAGGACCTTCCTTCTTCGAACCTCGTAAACTGTTGCAATAGAATCAAAAACAAAGAACTGTACCAAATAAGAGAAGCCACATCACTTGAGGACTTTCAACAGCAGCGACAACTAAAATGGATAGCATATGTAACTTGAGGAGAAAATAATGACATAAGATGTTGGCGTTCCACACTACTTCAAACAAAAGTTTAGGAAGGAAACCTCCATCAATACTAGAAAGAGCAATAACAATTGAGAAAACTATTTTCCTGCAAAATTTTTTAAAAGATTATAAATTTCAGTTGGTAGTGGTACTGGCTGTTCAGTCAATGAATGCTGAATGTTTCCTTATAAGGAAACAGCTAGTATTACTCTATTTATCCATAGCTGGGGAGGTGGGGAGAAGAGGACTCGTATCTTTCCAAAGGGTATTAGCACATAAGTGAACGTAATGGATTCGACAGGAATTCGAACTCTGCTCTCCGATTCCTCAATCTGAGCTGCTACTGAAATATATTTTAAAGTAATTTTATAGGCGGGTGGTGGGATGTATGATTTTGTGCATGTTTGTTTTGTTTTATGGCATATCAACCTCAATGGGTTATTTAATGTGAACGAATTCTTACATTATTCAGACTATTGTTCACATCTTTGTTGCCATATTTATCACGTTTCGGCTGCTGTAAGGTCTGGCCTTCTTCAGTTGGTTGGAAATTCAAACTGAACCCTTTATTTCGCACATTGGGGTAGACTATTCTATTTCTATGTGTCATGTCTAATGGATGTCACTTATCTCCTGTTAATTCCACTCTCCAAATTCTCCACCACCTTAACCAGGTATTGAACTCACACTCTTTGGTTCCTGTGCAAGGACATATGACAGTGGATAAAGGTGTTTGATAGATCCAGTGACAGGACCCAAAGAGTGTGAGTTCGATACCTGGTTAAGGCAGTGGAGAACTTGGAGAGAGGAATTAACAGGAGATAGCTGATAACTGACATCCATTAGACATGGCGCGTGGGACTAGAACACTCTACCCCAGCGAACAAAATAAAGAGTTAAGTTCAACATTCCAATGACCTGAAGAAGGCCAGAGTGTTCAACAGCCAAAACGTTGTGATAAATATGGCAACAAAGATAAGGACAATAGTCTGAACAATGTGAATAGTGTACATAATACCTCATCTCAGAAATATAGACAGATACTGAATGAATTCTTATAGTAACAATTTTTATGCAAAGAGGAGTTGGGATCATCCAGTGCCCTAGCCTACCGATAGAGCACTTGCTCATCTATCGTTAATACGGCTGTATTAGGAATGGTATTCGAATTTTTGTTCTACCATCTGTTTATAGAAGCTTTCTAGGTTACTCACTGTATCCATTTTTCCTTTTTGTCATCCAGGTCCTGTGAGTGTCAAATTCTCTGAGTCTCTTTTTCTCATCATATGTCCCCAAAATTTCAATGGCTCTTTTCCCGAGAGGGGGCAAAGGGAAACAGCGAATAACTTTCCTCATGAGCTTGTGTAAATGGATAACAGAAGGGGAACTGAGATGGATGGTAAGAGATTACAAAGAGCTATGCTACAAAGGATAGGAAGTTGTGGAGAGCCATGATCAATCTACCTAATAAGCTTGTGTAAATGGATAACAGAACAGGGGTTTGGGAGGGATGGTAAAAGGACAAACATTATTAAGAGCTATGCTACAAAGAACAGGAAGTTGTGGAGAGCCATCATCAACCTAACAAGCTTGTGTAAATGGATAGCAGAACAGGGTCTGGGAGGGATGGGAAAAGGACAAACATTACTAAGAGCTATGCTGTAAAGGACATGAAGCTGTGGAGAGCCATGTTTACTAATGCCCTGAAGTGACAAAGCATATAAAAAAAAAGAAGGTGGCTAACCAACATAAAATGTTTGGAAAACCCTTTTAGAGAACTAAGAAATTACTTCAGTTTAAAATTTCAGACAACATGTACTTAAGGGTACCACTTGGCAATACTGGGTATTGTAAGCAACCTCCTACAATCTGAAAATTTGGGCTTTAAATAACTCACAAATGGTTAGTAAGCTGTGAAGAAAAAACAAAATTCATTCAATTCAGACAACAGTTAACAATTTGTCTTTTTCAAGCAGTGTTCCTTAACCTGTGTGCCTGGGTGCACTAATGTGCCTTCAATGGTAGCCAGGTGTGCCCCAAGTTAACAGAAGAGTCATTTATGAATTATTTTTTTTATTTTTATAAAAATTCTAAGCTGGTAAAACCTTATGATCTCAGTTAGTTAGAGACAAAATCTGAACTTCGAAATTTGGGAAGAACATTTTGTATTTTCTATTTTAAGTAATAAAAATTTTAAAATTCCTTCAGCGACTGAAATATCTTATGTCCTTTCTAATTAAATAGCAACTATTCTGTAGTTTCTTTACAAATTTGCAAAATCATTATTTTCAATGCTTGATTGATTAATCAATTTGTTTTTTACAGCTTATCAACCCATTGCTGGTTATTTAAAGCCAATGACTAGTAACGTTTCTTCTTTGTCATTCCAATTTAAATCTCTCTTGTAGCAATTGACACTGTATTTTATAAAAACTATTTGGTAAGATTGGGAGAACAGTAAAGTATGTCTAATCCCAAATTTATATTCATGATTTTCATAAATTATATAAGTGTCTATTTCGGCAGCAATCATTGTTTTATGCAAATTTGATTGACTGATTCGTTTTCTATGGTTGGTTATTCAAAGCCAGAAAATATTTTTAGAGTGTAAGAATTTTTTTTTACAGATAATAATGATTTAGTGATACAAGTCTTACTAATTAACCCATAGCTGAGGGGGAGAAGTGGATTAATCCCATTTCCAAGGGTATTTGCACGTAAATGAATATAACAAACTCAACTGGACTTGAAACTCGGCTCTCTGATTAACAATTCCAAGCCATTACACTGTCAGCCTGTCAAAGTTTACAATACCTGGTATTCCTAAGTGGTTACCCATCTAGGTAATGACTCCGGGCTTGACGTTGCTTAACTTTGGTGATAGTATGTGAACCAATGTTTCAAGGTGATGTGGCCATAAGCATTGGAAAAGGCCATTTCAAGAACATATACAAAGAATTCATTGTAAATGGTGCCTTTAAGTAAAATTCTTCACATATTAAATTCTTCAAAATTACTGTATCTCCTCAATTTTGTATCCAAAAGTAAACAAAGTAATTTTCTAAAGAAGTAATGGATTTTTATTCATCAATCCGACAGATTTTTATCACTTTAAATGTTATTTTTAGGAGATGGGCTGGAGCACCTTCTGCTTACCTCGGAGTTCTTGACAAGATCCAGAGACGGATATGTAATCTAATTGGCCCCTGATCTAGCGTCTTGTCTGCAGTCACTCTCTCACAGGCGCGCGTCCTGCTCTCTCTGTCTTTTCTACAAATACTTCCATGGTAACTGCTCTGATGAGCTGCTCTCTCTGGTTCCCAGACTCCATGAATTCAAGCGCCCTGCGAGGCTGGCATCCCGCTCCCACCCTTACACCGTAGAAACCTTCAAATGTAGCCGTCTCTTCTACTTCAATAGCTTCATAACTCGCACCTCTCGCCTGTGGAACACCCTCCCCAGTTACTGCTTCCCTGAGAGCTATAATCTCCAACTATTCAAATACTTCCATGGTAACTGCTCTGATGAGCTGCTCTCTCTGGTTCCCAGACTCCATGAATTCAAGTGCCCTGCGAGGCTGGCATCCCGCTCCCACCCTTACACCGTAGAAACCTTCAAATGTAGCCGTCTCTTCTACTTCAATAGCTTCATAACTCGCACCTCTCGCCTGTGGAACACCCTCCCCAGTTACTGCTTCCCTGAGAGCTATAATCTCCAACTATTCAAATGTAATGTCAATCGACATCTCCAATTACCTTGATCTACCCACTATCCTTCTCCTCTTCCTTTCTCCTATCACTCTTATCTGCTCTGCTCTCGCTCCAAATCTTCCGCAACCCCCTGCATCCTAGTGGCTTCACGCCTTGCTTGGGGCACAATGCTTAAAAAAAAAAAAAAAAAAAAAAAGATACTCATATTTGGGTAGGCACTCCATTTATTTATTAAACAATATATTTATTTATTTTCATCAACTGGCCTGAATTTTTGAGAAACCTTATTAGAGAAAAATATCAGACATTTAAAGTGATAAAAATCTGTCAGATAAATAAACAAAAAATCCATTACTTTAGAAAATTACTTTGGATATGGAACTGAACATATATGAAAAATTTGAGGAACTTAAGAATCATTTCGCTTAAAGTCACTGTTCAGTCTTTGCTTGATCGGAAAGGCAGCTCAGTGGCTAAGATGGATCTAAAGACAGTCTCCCTCTGCCCAGAGGGATGCAAAAAATGAATTATTTATTCCATATGAATTAAAATCTGTCTATATCTCTGAGATGAAGTATTATGGTTACTTGCATTATTTACATTATTTGGACTGTTATCTTCATCTCCATTGCCATATTCACAACATTTCGGCCATTGTACGTTCCAGCCTTCTTCAGGTGATTGGAATTTCAAACCGAACCCTTTATTTTGTCTACTGGGGTAGACTGTTCTAGTTCCACGTGCCACGCTTCTTCCGGATGTCTCAGTTACTTCCCTTTAACTGAACTCTCCAAGTTTTTGTCACTGGATCTAAGCAACATCTGGATAAAGACGTTCGTTAGATCCAGTGACTAGTTCTAAAGAGTTGAGTTCAGTACCAGGCCACAGCAGTGGTGAACCAAAAACTTGGAGAACTGAGTTAAAGGGAAATAACTGAAACAACTGGTAGAGGCATGGTACGTGGAACTAGAACAATCTACCCCAGTGGATGAAATAAAGAGTTTGGTTCTAAATTCCAATCACCTGAAGAAGGCTGGAGTGTACAATGGCTGAAATGTTGTGAATATGACAATGAAGATGAGGATAACAGTCCAAATAATGTAAATAATGCAAGAAATAAAATCATCTACTATAATTTAAAGTGTGAACCAGAGTTTTAGTTAATCTATGAATGCAATCTGAAGTAAAAAGAAAAGAAAAAAAAAGTTTCAAAAAACTGATTTAAAGATATTTTAAAGAAAAAAAAATCTATGGCCATATTTGATATTGTTCAAACAAGTCAGTCTTTCGATCAAATTGAAAATAAAAAAAGACTCAAGACAGTAGTTCCTTACTTAAAACATATTTCCTTTTTATGTTCAGGTGTCTCGGCATTTTCTTGGCTTCACTTACGCGAAATAATGAATACTCTGTCATGCATGAATTCACCATGATGAGCTTACTAACCATCAGCCGTCAGCAGGTGACAAGGATATTTATTTAGCTTTATCTGGCATAATGATACAATGGTGGGTCACCCAGTAATTATTGTGCTCCCAACACCAGCAAAAGGTGTGTAAGGTTAGGTGAGCTTTTAAACCCCTCCCTATTCAATAGCAAATATCCACCTTGTCATCTGACAAAGCTAAAATAGGTCACCCAGTAAAGATTAAGCTCCTTATAAGGTGAGTCTAGCTGGTAACCCTCACCACATGGTCAACACCTAAAATTATTGTTATACTGATATTTACTAAGCTGAGCTTAGTACAGTACAAGGCAATATTTGTGGAGTGCCACAAAAAAAAAAAAAAAATTAAATTTAGTTTCCCTACATTTTCAATGTGTATAATTATAAGTCATTATCGTTTATACATTATGAAATGGACAAAGTCCGACAATTATTTTAAGGCGTTTTTATGTTTATACATTCTTTTTTATAGATAAAAATATTTAAGTAAATACTCTGTTTATAATAAACAGTATTAAACAACATTTACCGGCTTGAATATCCGAGAAATTTTCATAGAAAATATTCGTTCTCCAACAGGAATTGAACCTGTATCCTATACAGAACCGTCATATAGCCTGACGTGCCTTAACCGATCGAGCCACAGAGGATAATTCGATTAGCAAGGTCAATTTTACTGCTTTTAAACTTCAATCATCCATGAATCTCTCACGTAGATTCATATCTGCTCAAGGCGTATCCATATGTAAACAAATGACGTCACACATTATGAAATGGACAAAGTCCGACAATTATTTTAAGACATTTTATGTTTATACATTCTTTTTATAGATACAAATATTTAAGTAAATGCTCTGTTTATAATAAACAGTATTAAACAACATTTACCGGCCTGAATATCAGAGAAATTTTCAAAGACGCATATTTTCTATGAAAATTTCTCGGACATTCATGCCGGTAAATGTTGTTAATACTGTTTATTATAAACAGAGCATTTACTTAAATATTTTTATCTATAAAAAAGAATGTATAAACATAAAAATTATCGTTTATATTTATCCATCCCCAGCATGTATATATAATTCAATAATAAGATCATTTAGTCTGATGAAGTCCTTTTAAAGGAAACATTACATAAAAAAAAAAATTTCCATTTTGTAATTCTATTATGATTATCCTCATTTTTGTTGTTGTTATCCCATTTCGGCCGTTGCACCCTTTGACCTTCATCAGGTGTACATTGATCTGGGTAGACATGGCCAGTGGAACGAGAACTGTCAACCCTGCTTAGATTAAATAATGGGTTCAATTCAAAATTTCTTGTAGGTTACTTGGATCGATATACACCTGATGAAGGTTGCAGGTGTGCAACAGATGAAAAATTGTAATAACAACAAAGATGGGGACAGTAATCAAAATGCAAATTGTTTAAATAATCATGTTCTTCAGCTAACGCTGTTAGATTTTGCACACCCCAGCCTCAAAACAATATGTATTTACTTTCTAGATATTAAAATTCACAATATGACATCTAAATTGAATGTCTGAAAACTATTAGTGGATGTCTGGGTGGTGGCTTGAAATAAGAAACTGGGGAGCCGAGTTCAAACTCCAGACTGATTTGTTATATTTGCTTACACATAAAAAAAAAAAAAAAAATTGATAGGTTCACTTATTGCCCGATTCACACTCCTCCCCAGTTTTTTGACTAAGACTTGATGTTCATCCTTTCTTTTCTGTTTAGGATTGGGTTTTTCTTTCGTTCCTTTCTGCCTTTACTGCATTATCACCTTGCATGGAGAGAAATCATTACAAAAATAAAAAAAAATTAAAAAATATGAGTCCATCTACTTCCCCTCAGCCATTAGTTTAAATAGTAGGACTTGTATCGAGAAAAAATCATTAGTATTCTAAAACAGAAATGCTTTCCAATCAGTGTCAAAAGGATATTTTTTCCCTTGATACCACTATTATTTTAACTACCTTTGCTCCTTTACAATATGGTTTAATTTGATACCGGTTTTATTGAGACGCGTGGAACTATACCTCTTTCTACCTCCTCTCTCTCTCCCTCTCTATCTACCTCAATCTTTTGATATCTATCTATCTATCTATCTGTCTGTCTGTTTGTCTGTCTTTCCCACCCCAATCAATGACATAGGTGATCATGGCTCACTACCTCCCTCTAGGAGGCATGGTGGAATAATGAATAGCGGCTCGGATTGAGGAATCGGAGATCCGAGTTCGAATTCCAGTCGAATCCATTACATTCACTTACGTGCTAATGCCCTTGGAAAAAGTATAAATCCTCTTCTCCCTCTAGCTATGGGTAAATAGCAGGACAGACTGGGTTCTATAGACTTGGATGACAACTGGTCTACTGCAGAAAGAAATGGCAACTTACTGTGAGAAAAATCTGCCTCGTCAATCATGTATCGAAAGATACATGATCGGCTAATCATGTATCATCCATGGCACATAACTGACTGAAGTAAAAAAAAAAAATCACCTTCTTTTTCAGGAGGCATGGTGGAGTAATGGATAGTGGCTCAGAGTGAGGAATTGGAGAGCTGAGTTCAAATTCCATTCACATCCATTACATTCACTTATGTGCTAATACCCTTAGGAAAGGTATGAATCCTCTTCTTCTCCTCCAAGCTATGGGTAAATAGCAGGACAGATTGGGTTCTATAGCCTTGGATGGCAACTGGTCTAGGAGAAGGACAACTCTGAATTCAAAACCTGCAGAGGGCTGTTTGGGGACCTTGTGGCATGTGGTGCACCAGGTCCCTGTAATCGGCCCTTCAAAAAGTTTGGATGGTCCTGCACGAAACCTTCACCACTATAATCAAATCTCATGTGCTATACATGCGGGTTGGAGACAAAACAGAATTCCAAATTCCCATGAAACTCCAATATTGGAGCCGGCTCAACCCACCTCGGGTGAATGCCGTTACAGGTTACAGGCAGTTTTACAATATTGTTTTAAAAAGCGATGATTAGAATTGTGATAAGATCTAAATATATGAGGAAAGTGAATTTATACATTTTTTATTCTTGAGAATTTACAACAAAAATATTAAACACTATTTATTAGATTGTTTATTTGCAAGAATAATTTTATATTTACGACATTCTTAAAATTAATACAATGAGAAATAATACAATATTTATTATTTACCAATTTATAAAGAAATAAATGTGAAAAACATTTTTCATTCAGAAATTTATAAACATTTACTGAATTATTAAAATATATGAACCAACTGTAAGGAAATCCTTATTATTTACCAATTTATAAAGAAATAAATGGGAAAAACATTTTTCATTCAGAAATTTATAAACATTTACTGAATTATTAAAATATATGAACCAACTATAAGGAAATCCTTATTGTTTACCAATTTATAAAGAAATAAATGGGAAAAACATTTTTCATTCAGAAATTTATAAACATTTACTGAATTATTAAAATATATGAACCAACTATAAGGAAATCCTTATTATTTACCAATTTATAAAGAAATAAATGTGAAAAACATTTTTCATTCAGAAATTTATAAACATTTACTGAATTATTAAAATATATGAACCAACTATAAGGAAATCCTTACTATTTACCATTTTATAAAGTTTGAATTAATTGTTAATTAGCTGATGTTTTGCCAACCATTCCAATAAATAATAGTGTTGATTATTTTTGTTGTCGATTCTCAAGAACAAAAAAAATGTATAAATTCGCTTTTGCATGTTTAACTTTTAGTACATTTCTAATTACTGCTTTTTAAAATAATAAACATTGCCAAAGAGTGAAGGTAGTTAAAAAAATGGTGCAAAAAAAAAAATAATTAATGCAATATTCACTTGTGAAAAAAAGAAATATTTGTATAATCCAAAATGAATTGATAAGGGTTGATAAGCCATATATATTGAATCAGTAGAAATTATTATGATATATTTTGAGAAATATGTTCAAATGGGGTTTTTCAGTGGAACAGTTCTAAAGTGGGGTTTAGTTTACAATATAAATATTTGGTTGCTGGTATATTCAACACCCCACCCACCCGGGTTGCATGTGGCACAAGGCCAGGTTTAATGTGGGTTCTCCGAGCCTGTAGACTCGCCCCAAAAATGCCTGTAGAACCAGCATAAACAGGATTGAGTTGGTCAACCTCCCCGAATGAGGTTCTACCCTTCAGCATAGCCTTATCCGGGTTCCTCTCTGCTCAGAGGCAGAGAGTTCGACCGCACAGCAGCTAGATTTCGGCTGGACTCAATATCTGGTTGCTGGTTGTTTAATGCCAAAATTCAAGTATTCTTTATGCAATTTTATTTTGGAGATGATAATGGTTTAGTTTTACTAATCAACCCATAGCTGGTGGGGAGAAGAGGTGGTTTCATGCCTTTCCCAAGGGTATTTGTGTGTAAGTGAATTTAACGAAAAGAGGTCCTTAGGGAAAATAGGCTCTTAAATACTTGGAGCTTATGGCCGTATCACATTGAAACAACAATTAGTAAAGACTTCTATCCTTAAATCATTATTATCTCAAAAAAAAAAAAAAAAAAAAAATATTTGTCTATATTTCTGAGATGAGGTATTATGTACACTATTTACATTGCTCAGTCTATCATCCTCATCTTTGTCGCCATATTTATCACAACGTTTCGGCCAGTGTACGCTCCGGACTTCTTCAGGTGGTTGGAATGTCGAACTGAACATTTTATTTTGCTTGCTGGGGTAAACTGTTCTAGTTCCACGTGCCATGTCTAATAGATGTCAGTTATCAGTTATCTCCTGTTAATTCCCCTCTCCAACCAGGTATTGAACTCACACTCTTTGGGTCCTGTTACTGGATCTAACTAACACCTTTATCCACTGTGCCACATGGCACAGAACTTGGAGAGGGGAATTAACAGGAGATAACTGATAAATGACATCCATTAGACATGGCACTTGGTACTAGAACAGTTTATCCCAGCGAGCGAAATAAAGGGTAAGTTATGCATTGCTCTCGCCAGGATCAACACTGAACCAACTCTCCTAGCAGCAGACCAGAAATTGATTTAATATAATCATTTCCCTTCATGTCAGTGGAAAACATGAGCAATGAGTCACACTTCTGGAGGTTAGCCTCAGTCATGCTGATAGAAGACAAAAGGTTTCTCTCGGACAATTAAAAGAGAGGGGGTTTTGGTTAGGAGGCGTTAACATTAACAAAGCTATTACTTGCCCGAGTTTATAACAGATTCAAGGTCATTTTTGAACATCAACTGCTAATTTGACCTTATCGAACCTGTGAAACTTATGATCAAGACAAAAATAAATAGTTGTCACGTTGTAGAGGGGAATGCTTAAAAAGGCAAGAACAAACTGAATGCGACACAAATAGTTTGTAGAATTTTTACAATGGAAGTAAACTGTGTTTGTTTTTCAAACATGGCAGATTTAGATTAGAGAAAGAAAAAAGAATAATCAAACAAAAAACGAATGGATCGTTTGCAAAAATCATGTGGCTGATTAGATATCAATCTTACTGGTAATGTTATCGTTGTCTCTACCTAAACATTGGTCAGTCGATTTGGAAAAGTCTTGCTTCAGTTTCTACATTTGCAACATTTTGAAAATCTTCAATAATTTTAATCATTTGAAGAAGGCCGGAATGTACAATGGCCGAAACGTTGTGATAAACAAACAAACATATAAAAGCAACAAACATGATGATGATAGTCTGAGCAATGTAAATAGTGCAAAGAATATATTCTTACTACTTAAAAATATTTTCTGGCATTAAATAACCTGTAAAGTGTTGATAAGCCATAAAAAATGAATCAATCAGATATTTGGAAACTGGTCTTTAAGACAATCTCATTTACCATTGCATTATGATGAGAATTGAAAAAACATTTTTTTTAAAGAAAAAAAAAAAAAAAGAAACAAATTTTTCACCCCAAGCAAGGTGGGAGTGCCACTAGCATGCAAGGGGTTACAGAAAGTGGGAGCAAGAGTGAAGAGGCGTGATAGAGGAAAGGATGAAGAGAAGAACAGGGAATTAGATCAAGGCATCTGAAGATGTCGATTGACACTGCATTTGAATAGTTGGAGATTATAACTATCAGGGAAGCAAGTAAGAGGAAGGGAGTTCCACAGATGGGAAGTGCGAGACATGAAGCTATTAGAGTGGAAGAGACGGCTACATTTAACCGTCTCAAAAGTGAAAGGGTGGGACTGAGATGCCGACCTAGTGGCATGTTTAAATTCATGCAGTTTGTGAACCAGTGAAAATACCTCGTCAGTGCAATTACCGTGAAAGTATTTGAAGAAAGGAGACAACCACACGTCTGTGAGAGAGCGACTGTAAATGAGATGCCAGATCAGGGCCAACCACATTGCATATCCATGGCTGAATTTTGTTGAGGACCCTAAGACAAACAGCGGGGACTCCAGACCAGATACAACAGCAATATTCCATGCAAGGGCGAATGGTTGATTTATAGATTTGAAGGATGGACTGGGGCAAGAAAACTTTCTGGTGCGACACAGAGAACCAACTTTCCTTGCGGTAGATGAAGCTATTGATTCAATGCATTTGTTCCATCTCAGGTCAGCAGACATTGTGAGACCAAGCAGTCGCAAAGAGGTGCTCTCGTGGAGTTGAGCATCAGACATTCTAATGGGAGGCAGAGAGGGTTCTCTGTGGTAGATAATAGAGAGCAGTTTTGTTTTTGAGGCATTGAAGTTAACCAGCCATTTACTGCCCCAGTCAACAACAGATTGGATGTCCCTTTTGAGACTAATGGCCTGGTTAGTTTTGTCAGCGATGCCGGATTTGCTAATTAGGCAGGAGTAAATAGTAGTGTCATCTGCATAGATGCCTACTTGGGACATCGGGAAGATTGTTAATCAAGATAAAGAACAGTATAGGACCCAGGATAGAGTGTTGAGGAACACTTGCATTCGTGAGAAAGGAACTGGAGGAGAATCTGTTAAGGATTACATGGTTTGACATGAATGATTGTATTAAGTCAAATATTTGTCCCGAAATACACTACTCCTGAAGCTTACCAAGGAAGCTGGCATAACAAACTCTATCAAACACTTTAGAGATATTTAGAGCCATGGCACAAGCTTCTCTGTTATTGTGAAGTGCTTGGTAAACAAATTCAGTTATGGCTGTGATCACATCAGCTGTAGATTGGGCAAAGTGGAAACCATATTGCTTGTTAAAGAGCAGATCATGGGATGTAAGGTGCTTAACCAATTTGGCATTGATTAAAGCTTCAAAGACTTTGCCGAAGACTGATAAGATGGTAGTTAGATGGGTCAGAAGGGTCTCCAGAGTTCTTGAAGACAGGCACAACAGTTGAAAACTTCCCACAGGATGGAAAGCAGGAGTTGTTGAGGCAGGAGTTGTATAGTTTGGAAAGGACAGAAGCCAGTTCAAGAGCACATTTCTTCAGGACAATGGCTGGTATCCTGTCCCCACCACCAGCCTTATGGGAATCTAATTTAGAGATGATGCCCAATACCAACGATGAGGTTATGTGCAAATCGCTCAACAGAACCTCAGTTCTAGGGGGGAAATTGAGTGTGGGTACACCAGACGAGTCGAGTGTTGAATTGGACGAGAATTTACGAGCAAAGCACTCGGCCTTATCAGCTGAGGAAGTCAGGACCCCAAATTGGTTGAACAAAGAGGTATTGTGGGTTTGCTGTTGTTTAGTACGCTCTTGCAGAGATGCCAATAATCTTTGAAGCTAAATTTGCAAGATGCAATACGTTGTTTCATTCTATCAGCAAATAGTGATTTTGCTTCATTGAAGACACGCTTGCACTCATTACAGGCCGAGACAAAGAGTTGTCTGTGGAAACCAGACATGTCCCTATGGTACAGGTGGAAGTATGATTCCTACAGGCAATGGCAGCTGAGCAAACAGCAGAGAACTATGGGGAGGAGCATGATTTAACTTTGTATTTCCTTGTGGAGATGAAAGCCTCGATTCCAACTTTTACCCAGGAGGAGACCTCAGAAGCGCATTCTTGAACAGGGATATTAAAGACCACATTCCAGGGGACATCATGATGCTTGTTGATAACAGAAAGATATTCTGTTGGTAGGAGGTTCTTTGCTGGGGGTGGAGTAGGAGATGTTGACGGACACTACAGCACAATCAGTGATTTTTAAGTCTAGCTTAATTTTGGCACAAAGCCACATGTATAGAATGCTTGATTAAAAAAGGATTATGCATGTGAATGTGAGATACTCACTAGCTGGTCTTTTCAAATTTAAATATTATCAGGTTAAAAAAATTTTTTTTTTTTTTTTTACAAAAATGAAAAATGCAGGTTAAATAAGTAAAAATGGTGAATTAATTATCAGAGGTTAAAATAAAGTTACGAGGATTTTTCTAAAAATGAATACTTTAAAATGAAAATTACCAAATGCTTAAAAGAATGACTAGTAGTTAAAATATATATATTACCAGGTTTTTGTTGTTGTATTATGATGTAGTAGTAGTAGTAAAAAAAAAAAAGAGAAGTGATCAGAGGTTTTTAAAAAAAAGATATGGTAAAGGATGGGGAAAGTAAAACAATGTGCCCAGGGGTTATAAAAATTCAGAAACAAAGAGCAAGTAAAAGTGTTAAAAAAAATTGACTTGGAGTTAAAAAAAAAAAAAAAAAAAAAAAAATTCATAAATAAATAAGTAATTTTAAGAAAAATTTACCAGGGATTAAAAAAAAAAAATTACTGCAGTGAGATAATAAAAAGCAATAAAATATTTAAACTTAATTATTTGTTTTTTAAAATATGTAAATAAAACTAAAATTGACTAAGAGTTTTAAAAAAAAAAAAAAAAAAAAAAAAAGTTTTTAAGAAAAATTTACCAAAGGTTAAAAAAAAAAAAAATACTGCAGTGAAAAAAGAAAAAGCAATAAAATATTTAAACTTAATTATTTTTTTTTTTAAATATGGAAATAATTAATGGAAATTGTGAGAGGTAACCAGGTTTTAAAAGCAAAAACATCTCCACACATCTTGCTTATATGAAGAGACCAGCAAATCATGAACAGAATTTTCTGACACAGATTTAAACCTTTCTTTTTTTCTCTATGCTCTACAATTACAGAAATTTTTACACACCACATCAAGCGGTTAAAATAGGGATTTTCAGTGGTACTTGGCTCACAAGGGAGTCATTTTAACTAAGGGAGGAATTTCAGCCGTAAGTATAAATCATAAATTATAATGGTGAAACAAAAAAAATAGCCAGATAACAATTGAAAATAGAGGACAAATTGAACAGACAGGGGATCCCAAAGAGAATGATGTGTGTTGGGGCTCTGAGAATGTCTGGGTCAAAAGTATTCTGGTTTGGAGACAGGGACGGAAACAATAATGTCACCATGGGTAGAAAAGTGGCAAGTATATGCTTGGAAGATTGAGGTGTAGGAGAGGTACGAGGAAGAGCTCATGTTTGAGCGTGTAGTTCGATAGCTAGCCTCAAGTAGGGAGGTAGTTAGATACATGATTAAACAGCAACAAAGGGCATCTTTACCAGTTTTGTTCTCGCTATTTTGAGGGAAAGATTGCTTGCTATGTTTCTGAGAAAGTAGAGGAGAAGAACAGTGGGGATGGAATTAAAAAAAAAAAAAAAAAAAAACAGAAAAAAAAATAACACAGAGAGGACCTTTATTTGCCGTCTCCACAAAAGCAAAAATGTGACTTTTTTTTTTTTTTTTTTTTTTTTTTTTGAGCAGCTGCCTCACTGATGAGGCACTAAAGGGGAGGAGATCTCTTGTTTCCAGTTCAGGATTGGGTTTCTGATTCCTTTTCACTCCTAGTAGCCCCTTGTGTCTTAGTGGCATTATTGCCTTGCTTGGGGTGACTGGTTTGGTTTATGGCATATACTTCAATGGGTTATTTAATGCTGACAAGATTTTTATTGCAGGTAATATTTAATTTTTCAGAAATTTATTGCTGGTAGTATTTAATTTTTCAGAAATGTATTGCTGGTAGTATTTAATTTTTCAGAAATGTATTGCTGGTAGTATTTAATTTTTCAGAAATGTATTGCTGGTAATATTTAATTTTTCAGAAATGTATTGCTGATAATATTTAATTTTTCAGAAATGTATTGCTGGTAGTATTTAATTTTTCAGAAATGTATTGCTGGTAATATTTAATTTTTCAGAAATGTATTGCTGGTAATATTTAATTTTTCAGAAATGTATTGCTGGTAATATTTAATTTTTCAGAAATGTATTGCTGGTAATATTTTTCCAAAAAAATTTGCCAGTAATAATGCATTGCTGATAATAATTTTTTCTTCAAAAATTAATTGCTGGTAATAAAACCTATTTTTACACATTTTGAGCTTGGTTTGGGAGGGTTAACTATTTACCCATAGCCGGGACCCTAACAGGTGCTACCATGCTCCTCAAAACCTCCTGATCAGAGGCCTTGCTGTTGGATGCAGTTATCGTCTTACCCAGGATGTCTGCATGGAGTGAATTGATTAAGAAAACAAAAAGTATGATTACAAAAACTCAATATAACATTCTGAGAAAATGAGGAAGGAAGGCACAGAGAATTTGATACACACAGGACATATCAAAGGCCAAAGGGACAGGAAAATGTAGTGGGCTACTTACCTGATGATCTTATTTAAATGGATGAAAAAATGGGGGACTTGGCAAAAGAATAAATGTTACTATGACCACAAGAGATAAGAGATTGTGGAGAGCTATGATCACTCACATCCTGAAGGGACAGGATACCTTGTAGTATGTTGTCTACCTCAGTATTTGAGTCAGGAGTCTTCCTCAAGTAAAGTGTTCTAACAAGATTGAAGTGAAAAAAACAAAAACAGGTGTGGACACTCAAGAAACAGAATACTCACGGCCAGAAGATAAAAATTGACATTTCCAAAGACAAAGAAAATAGAGAGGCATGCTGGGAAAAATGCTACAATCACACCAGGACTATTTTTGCTGGAGAAAATGAAGCCAATTTACAAGATTTACAAGTACTAAGATTTTAAATAGATTTTAATGATTTTAAATATTTTTAATAAACAATTCTTAATAGGTATGAAAGTGTAAGAAAATATTAATTTGTACAAAAGTTTTAATTCTTTAAGTCAATTTTGAAAGAAAGTGAGAAGAGTGCATTAGAAAAGTTTTGGTAGACTAAATACAAAAGAAATGTTGTGGTAGATTACATGCAACAATATAAGTGTCCTACCAATAGCAATTTATACTGACGAACAAAGCCAAGCCAGCACCTAAAAACTCAACCAGTTGACTTAAGTTACCAAAACCTGCTTAAGAAACATAGAAGTGTCACACTCCGTAGAAAACAGGCTGGAAGAGAAACACACTCCTGAATGAAACAGACGGATAAAGTTAATTTGTTATTCTTTAGCATACTTGAACCTCTTGGTCTGTTATTTGCTTCTTTTTTTTCTTTACGCTTGTGTGATAACATCTCCAGTCTGGACTCATCTTACAGTACGGCCTGACGCCTGACTGATCTCGTCTACCTCAGATCAAAATCACAATGTGGGTAGGTTAGACTTGAGATTGAAGCACTTACTTCGGTAACCAGATGCTGGAAGTGAGCTGGGAACAATGAAGCTTGTATTGAACCGGTTGCAGCTGGTGTGAAGCCGTTAGCATTGACTGACCATCCCACTCGGTACCCTGACCAAAGGATTCTGCCAGGTAGCGACGACTAGGATTCAACACGGGACTGGCCTGTGTCACATATTGGTACCCTGACCAAGGGATTCTGCAGGATAGTGATGACCACCGATCAACTGGGACACAGGCTGAAGGCAGTGACTAAGAGTCAACCCTAAAACACCGGTGGGAGAAACATTACATACAATAAACTGGGAGTTGACCACGGGCTGACAGCTCAGTGTCACAACATTGTAGTGTTCAGGAATGCATCCATACAGAGATCTGTTCCAGAAAGTGGTAGTTCTTGGGAAAAATTATGCCCGGGCAGAAGTTTCCTCTTATATTTGGAATACGGAGGAAATGTGGGTGATTTGATTCCGTGGACGTATCAAGGTGTGTCTTAGTTGCAAAGGTATGAACTAAACTAGTGGAATAAAAGAATGGAGCTCTTCTGAACATTTGTGACAGTGTAGTGATTTGTTTGCACCATTGCATCTATGACAAAGATGCAGCAGAGTGGAAAATAAGTCCATTTTATAATCTAACTAGCAGCAGAACCCGGCTTTGCCCAGGGATGTAACAGTAAGAGATAGATCAAGTATCGACCATCATAAAGACTGAAAAATAAAATTGACAAAGATTATTGTTTAAGGTTGATGGACACAAATGTCTTAATTAGTTTTTTTGTTTTTTTTACGAATTGGTCAAACCCAAACTCAAACAAAAACATTGTTTTCAATCGTTATGAGTCTATCGATTAAATAGAATTTTATTATAAACAATTGTCTTGTAAATGGAATTTTTAAAGCATTCTGAATGTAAAAATAAAGAAAAATATGTGCAAGACAATGAGAAACACTACCTGCCAAAAAAAAGTGAAGTTTTGTTTAAATCGGTTGAAAAATGTAGGAAATCCGATCCCATATATAAACGAACATACACACACACGAACAACCTGGGTTTTATAAGTATAACTTGATATGAGTTGTCCCCCTATCATTCTGGCGACATAATTGTCTTTTATTGTGTTTTCAAATCGTTTTCATGCAAAAACAATTGTGTTTTTCCAGTTTTTGGCGCTGTCAGAACCACCGCACGGTAATTTTACGCAGTCCTGTGAAGTTTTGTTGAAATCGGTTGAAAAATGTAGGAAATCCGATCCAATATATAAACGTACAGACACACACACACACACACACAATCTGCGTTTTATAATAAGTAAGATTAGTGCTTAGTAATTTTATAAAATAGTTAGCAAATACCTAGTACTATTTCCAAACGAGTGTAGATATACAGTCAATGACAAAATTATTCGTACACCCATTAATTTTGAATATTTTCATCCATTTCTCAGAATCTAATGACCATATGATGCTAGTTTTTTTTTTTTATATTTTAATAAGCACACACAAAAAAAAAGGAATATAAAACTCAATTTTCAGAATAATAGGTTAAATACAACAAATTGCTGGAATTTTGAACAAACCCCTTTATTCAATCCACGTTCCATTAATGTTAATGTCGAGGGATATTTCTGCCTTTTTGTCCACTGAATCAGGACTACCTAATACATGGATTGAACTCACAACTGCCAGAGAGCTATAAATGTTCTGAGCAAGGTCTTAATCAACAAAATCATGTGTAAAGATAGATAATTGATAACTTTGATAGAACAGTAAAAAAAGCAACTTGCTACAATTAATCTAGAACATACTTCTATGTGCCATAGAATGAGTGATCATGCCTCTCCACATCTTCCTACCCTTTGTAGCTTTTAGTAAATTTTGTCTTTTCACTATCACACCAACGCTTTCCATAAACTCATTAGGTAGGTTACTTGCCATTTCCTTCTGTCGCTCTTGCTTTCAATATGTCCTGTGAGTGTTAAATTTTCTAAGCCCTCTTTCCTCATTATGTGTCCCAGAAATTTCAGCTGTCTCTGATTTTGAGTAAAGAATCCTTTTTGTTTCCAATTTTCCCACTGAAAACTTCCTCGTTACTCACATGTTCTGTCTATGGGAATCCCAATATGACACAGAGAAATTAATGCGAGAAATAATTTGGGTCAAGTGAATAGCAAATATGCACGAATGTGAATAACAGTGAACTGGAAAGAGGTGATTTTGTAGCATTCGCTTTCACACAAATACCCTTGAGAAGGGTATGAATCCACCCTAGCCTCAGCTATGGATTAAATACAGGGCTGACTGTGCTCTTTTTCTTGAGGTGGCAATGAGACAAGGAGAAGGAAAGCTTTGAATTAAAAAAAAAAAAAAAGACGAATAGGCTCCGTCCGGCTATTTTGGCCCTAGAAATGTCACTGCTGCAGTACATGTGGTGCCCCTAAGGAAGGGGACATGATGACGACAAGGTATATGTCATGACATTTCTTTGTGAACTATGTCTTGAGGAGAGTACAAATCTTTGCATTCTTCCCCCCATCTCCAAAAAAAACAAAAAAACAAAAAAAAAAAAACAACTCATTTAACCAACCTGCCAGATTAATTGGGACAGTGTATAAATCTTGCTCTCCTGTGCGCCAATAATTTTCCTCTGTGGTAAGCATCTGATAGAGAGGGGCATCTCCCGAGGTTGTTGGAGTGAGGAGCAGGTCGATGCCACTGGAAAATACTTTCATGTAGTCATCTCGGATCAAACGTCGAACTTGCATAGCTTTCAACACATACTGGTCATAATTACTGGAAGAGAAAAAAAAAAAAACAATTAATTAAAATGACAATATTATAAACAAAAAGAAAACAAATTTCTGTCAGGAACACTTGCCTTCATTCCTGACCATTGACAATCCCTTTCTTCTTGACTTTCAATGTATTCCTATAGTAAAATCAGTAGCAATGCATTTACTTTATACAGGGAGTAGCAGAAATACATGCCACGTAATGGTTTGGTTTGTTTAATGGCATATCAACACCTTATGGGTCATTTAATGTTGAAATTTAATTTTCTTGGTAGTTTTAATTTTTTTTCCCCCACCCCTAAAATGTATTGTTAGTAATTTTTTCTAATGTATTTTTATATTTTCATGTTTTGACCTCAGTTTCGGAGTTCTCACTATTTGTCTAGAGCTGGGATCCTAACAGGTGCTGCCACCCCAGATCAGGGGTGCTGAACAACAGCAATTAAGAGGTGGTTCCACACTCCTCAAAACCTCCCTGCTACTAGATGAGGCTTATCATCATACCCAGGATGATCCCACATAATGGTAACACTAGCTAGATGAAGACACCATTAGCGTGAATGTTTTACCATTATATGGGAGGTATTTCTGCTGTACATTGTACATTTTATAGCCCTATTCTATCAGTAATGCTTGTCTTCATTCCTGACCCCAGACAATCCTTTTCTTGTTGATTTTCAATGTACATCATACTGATTAAAACAAATTTTAGGTGAAAAAAAAAATAAAAAAAATTTTTTCCCTATTTTTTTTTTTGTCTATATTTCTGAGATGAGGTATTATGTATACTATTTACATTATTCAGACTATTGTCCTCATCTTTGTTGTCATATTTATTACAGCGTTTCGGCTGTTGCATGCTCCGGACTTCTTCAAGTAGTTGAACTGAACCCTTTATTTCGCTCACTGGGGTAGACTGTTCTAGTTCCACGTGCCATGTCTAATGGATGTGTTTTTTTTTTTGTTTTTTTTTTTTTATTCACCCGTTTTTTAAAAATTTTGCCTATCCCCAGAAATATTTTATTTGCTTTTAATAAAAATTACGTAAATCTAAGTTATGGTTTTTTTGAGCACTGATGCAACAGTGGGCTGCAATAACAGAAGCCAAAAATATGTGGTTGTGTCACTATGTAATTATGAATGTGGAGGAAAAGTGTGGCATTTATTAAAACATCTCATTTTAATAATCTCCATGCTGTCTGTCTGAATAATGTGATAAAAAAACAAAACAAAATAAGATACACTCATTTGAGATTGAAAAAAGAACTGCCATGCCACACATATTGTAACAAATCACCTTCATTTCCTTTGTATGCTATTGAGCAGATTCTTACCATGAACTGCTGCTTTCTGGAACTGACTCCCAAAAAGATGCTTCCCCAATCACTACAATTTTAAGGGGTATAAGTCTTAGGTTAACTGTTATCTTGCCCAAACCACATAAACCATACCTCTTACTCTGTAACCCTCTACCTTGAGACACTCTCGGGCCTTGTACCTCTGTATCTCTACAGAAATTCATGACTTTTTTTTAAGCAATAACCCCAAGCAAGGCAAGAGTGCCACTAGCACACAAGGGGTTACAGATGATTGAGAACAAGAGAAATGATGAGTATTTGAGGAAAGGATACAGACAAGAATGTGGGGAACAAGATCAAGATATCAGAAGATGTCGATTGACATTACACTTGAATATTTGAAGATTATAGTTATCAGGGAAGCAAGCAAAAGGAAGGTAATTACACAGACGGGAAGTGTGAGAGAAGCTGTTGGAGTAGAAGAGACGGTTACATTTAACCGTTTTGACAGTGGAAGGGTGGGACCGAGATGCCAGCCTAGTAGCTTGCTTAAATTCACGCAGTCTGGGAACCAGTGAAAGTAGCTCGTTGGAACAGTTGCCGTGAAAATACTTGTAGAAGAGACAGAGGGAAGCCATGGAACGTCTGTGAGAAAGTGATAGTAGATGAGATGCCAGATCAGGACCTATTGGATTGCATATTCGTCTCTGGATTTTGTTGAGGACCTTGAGATGTACAGCAGGAACACCAGACCATTTGTTTTGTTGTATTTAAATTTTTTTTATATATTTTATATTTCCTTATAACTGATGTATTTTTTCTAACATTCCCAGAGCAAGAGAAGACGTAAGTCAACATAGGAAAAATAAATTTTATTAACAACTGAAAAATGTTAAATGCATGCATAGTACTGGAATGAGAAAAAAAAAAAATTAAATTCGTTGCAGTGGGCGAAAAAGCAAATTAGTAAATAAACAGAACAATGAAAAAAAAAAAAAAAAAATTGGTACATCTGTTACAGTTATATTAATAGTTTATCACCTGTAGCTCAATGTGTCGGAAAAAAGAAAATAGAATACTACACATGATCTATTGTCAACAGATAGAAATAGTTTATTTTTTAACATACCCTACAAAACAAACCGGCCCAACAGAATCAACATTGCATTGTTTATTTCCAGTTTTAACAAAAATTAATAAAAATCCATTTTTTCTGGTTAGTGCAGCATATGTCACACGTTTCTCATATCCAATAAATCCGATCTAATTTATCCCAGAGAATGCTCTGAAAGTAATGCCTCCTATTTCTTTCCACAGAAGCTACAATAGATACAGAGAGCAAAATAACACCACTGGATAGAGCAAGTTTTCAGTTACAAAACACTATTTTTCCACATCACCATTTGTTATGCATTTTCACTCTGAAAGTATTTCTATAGCAACTACAACGGACACTGGGAGCACAATAACACCAATGGATAGAACAAGTTTGCAGCTACAAATCTATCTTTCCACATAGCCACTGACTATGGCATTTTTATTCTGAAAATAATGTCCATATTTATTTCTGCAGAAACTACAGGGTGTGCAATACAACCACTGGACATGACAAGTTTTCAGCTGCAAAACACTAGCTTCCCTATCAAGGCTGAAAAATACAGTATACCCTATTATTTATAAGAGTTAATTAAGGAATTGTCCTTTTCTTAGACTGATTGCTCTACCAAGACTAAAGAATTAAGTATGCCCTATTATTATGGTCTGAATTCAGAATTGCTTTCTCCTGAATTGGTTGCCCAATGTTAAAGAGCCCAGTCTGCCTTATTATTTAAGAGGGTTTTAATTCAGAGTTTTCCTGGACTGGTGCTAAATAATCCAGTTATTTAACAGGTCCTGTTTTGTTATACCTATATCCTAAATAAATAACTATATCTCTCTCTCTATATATATATATATATATATATTTATTAAGAAATGGACAAGGTCCGACAATTTATTTATTAAAGACATTTTTATGTTTAACGTTGTTTTTTATAGATACAAGTATTTAAACAGAGCATTTACTTAAATACTTGTATCTATAAAAACAACGTTCGCTAAAAAATGTCTTTAATATATATATATATATATATATATATATATATATATATATATATATATATATATACATCCTATTATTTTCAAAGGTTTTAATTTAGTTTCCTTCTCAGAGATTAGTTGCCCTATCAGGGTTAAATACTTTAGTCTATTGTATTATTTACAAGGGTTTGAATTTAGGGGTCATCCTTCAAAACAGCTCAGTCGAGGACTAAAAACCCATTTTATTCTTAAAATTATTTTTTTTAAAAAGGTGATCTTCATTCGGACAAGAAGTTTCCTCTTTTTTTTAATAATCGGTGAATTGCTATGAATATTTTGAAATAGTGGAGTGTTTTCTCATTGCTCAAAAGGAAAACAGGAGAGAGCGAGAGGAAGAAGAAAAACAAAAGAAAAAGAGAGGAATAGGAAGAGAAAAAGAGAGAGAAAGGAAGAGAAAATCAGATCGTTAGGAGGAGAAAATAGAGAGAATTAGGAAGAGAAAATAAGAGTTAAAATGAAGAGGAAAAAAAAAAGAAAGAAATAAAGAAAAAAAAGAGGAGAGATAAAACAAAAAAAGGAGAGAGTGGAGAGACAAAGAGGAGGAGGGAGAGAGGAGGAGGACAAAGAGGAGGAGGAGAGGGAGAGAGACAAAGAGGAGGAGGAGAGAGAGGGAGAGAGACAAAGAGGAGGAGGAGAGAGAGGGAGAGAGACAAAGAGGAGGAGGAGAGAGAGACAAAGAGGAGGAGGAGAGAGAGAGACAAAGAGGAGGAGGAGAGAGAGAGACACAGAATGAGAGAAGAAGAGAGAGAAAATGTAAATTGAGAAAAGGACAGTAAAAGAGAGTTAGGTTGGTTAATTTAACATATTGAACCTTGCTTTTTTTTTTTGTATGGGGCACCCAGTGTGGATCAATTTCACTGTTCACTAGTAACAGTCAACTAAATTTGCTTTGCTAACGATTACCTTATGCAAGGTGCTTGAGAGAGAGAGAGAGGGAGAGAGAAAGAGGAAAGAGAGAGAGAAGGAGGAGGAGGGGAAAAGAAAGAAGAAAGAATAAAAAAAATAAAGAGAGAGAGAGTAAAGAAAAAAAAAGATTTCTTGTTCCTTCCTTGCACAAAGATGTCCCCCCAAAATAACTTTATGCAAAACCTCATCTTACTGGGAAAGGAACAGAAAAAAAAAAATAATATCAGGTAATAATCAATATGATCTACAAAATCCCCCAGTGGGGAGGTATACCCAAACCAGTTGGTTTGTCCAAGCAAGTGCTTGTTAGTTGATCCAAGCAACTGGCCAGTCAACTGCTGACTATTTTGAAATTACCAACTGCATCCTTGGCACAGAGAATTGCCTGATGGCTGTATAGCTAGTGATTGCTTGTGTGCCCCTAAAGAAAATGCCAGGGGATTCCGCTAGTCTGACGCCATGGTAACACACAACCAAGCAACGGGTGGGGCAGGATGAACATTTTATTGGCTGGGTGGGGTCTGTAAAGCTGGGGGTGAGAAAAGTGGTTAATTTTTTAGGCCAATAAGATTTCCTTTTTTTTTTTCCAGAAGCACAACCAGTAGTATAAACTATTTCCTTGCACAACTGTTATATTTCTCTATATGCCAAGAAGTGGGCGATCATGACTCTCCACAGCTTCTTTTATTGTTACTCTCAACAATATTTTCCTTATTACAACAATAAAAACAGACATGTTAAAAGAACATTCATAACAAAAAAAAACATATACCACTTTAAATGGGTCATATCGAAATATGATTAAAAACAGCTAAACTTATCAGTTCTCTCATATCAGAGAGAGAGAGAGAGAGAGAGAAAACAAAATAAAAAATTTGCACAGCGATTAATAAATGCAAACTCTAAACTAATGTCATATACAAACAACAAATATAACATAAAAGGATAATTACCTTTAAGCTTACAAACCACTCCTTGTTTAGGGAGATGGTTGGTCAGACTTGTATATAATTAATAAACAATAAAATCCAAAGTCACCTTATATAGGGAATAGCCTATTTTGGCAAACAAAGATATCAGTTATCTGTCTTATCAACCGCGGTGTGGACTGACTTTGCACATATTCCTAATAGAAAATTAGAATAATAAAATACAATAATCAAAGTCAACTATTCAATCAGAGGAATGAATTAGTGTTAAAATGTCGACATAAAAACAAATTCAAATTTCTATAATATAGGTTTAACTTAATTAGCTACTATATTTCTATAATATTCACTCTCCTCTAACTCTTCAAATGTCGACAGTATAATTGTAATTTCTATATTTCCCCTGCTCTATAACCTCTTTACCTATATTAATTATAATTGATAAACTTTCCCCTACTCTAAGGTCTCCCCAAATCTCTCTCCTTTAATCCCTTACATCATTTTGTCGATATATTTTAAAGTTATTTTTAAATCCCTTTTTATTCCCTCTTTTAATTTTGCATTAATTTCATTCTTCATATAACCCCAAATTAATGTCATAAGGTTAATATTCGGGTTTAATTTTATAAAACTTCTTCCTTTTAAGACAAATACCTTCCACCCTCCCCTGACCCCTGTCTCATGCCTTTTGTCTGACTGAAACATTGAAATGGATAAATTCTGTATTGGTTTTTCGACCGTTTGCTTTGTTTTTAGCTTTCACAGTTAAATTTCTATTTCAGACACAAACTCAGTCCATACTAGGGTAGACAAGACAGACAATTGATATTTTCGTCTGCTATTTCCCATGCGAGGTGGATCGGGATTTTATTGTTTATTAATTATTTGTTCTGTAATAATAAATACGTTGAGCTCTTTTTGTGGATCAGTTTTGGTATTTTATATTACTAGGATCCACTTGGATTATATACCAATGGATTTGTTACCTTTACTATATATATATATATATATATATATATAATTTCAAAACCTTCAAATGTTCATAATTGTTAAATAGGTTACCAGCTGTTTTCCTGTTATTTTCCATTATTTCTGGCTTTAAATAACCTGCAACGGGTTGATAAGTCGGAGAAAACGAATTAATCAATTTATCTCAGCTGTCAAAGATGACAGAATACGTTTAAGTTCTTTGTACTATTATTTAGGTACCTGCACAGATTCACTAAAAAAATGAGTATACATGATGAAAAAAAGGCCCCAAGATTAATAAAAACAAAAGACAAAGGAATCTTTTATTTAATTTTAATATTTTTAGAACATCTGAAATTTTGGTTAAAAAAGACCATAAATTTGTATAGGAAATTTTAGCAGTTGAAACACATTAATTTGCAAATTCTTACAAAAATTTAAAAAACTGTCAGATTTTAATGAAACTTTCAGGACTTATTTACAAATGAATGAAATGATTTTAGAAATATCTTTTTATTTAGAAAATCTTGATACAGAGAATGTTACCAGGCAAGATTAATGGCGTTGTTTCCCCAGAGTCCATTGTATTACAATATTATATATAAAAATCAACGCTTATTGCTTTAAGCAGTTCATATCAGTATATTGTTAAAAAAAAACATGATATTAATATCAGAAGCCAGCTTGATAAAGATTCCATTTAAATAAAAGCATCATGAGTCATTAAGAGTAAAAACAATCAGAAAGAAAACTTGTGATGCGTGAAAAGATGACATAAATTGGAGAAAAGTTTGAAATGACAATATGCCAATCACCAGCTGTCCAACTGACATCAATTTACTTATCTCTATCTATAAAAGGCAGGATGTGTGTGTGTGTAACGAATGCATGGCCGCAATTTTCGACGGATTTGCACCAAAATTTACATGCACATGCTCCAAGTTAGCGGGAAGGCCAAGACTGACTTTGCATTTCCCAACTCCCATCGATAGTGGAAATAGATTTTTTCATGCTTCTACGGCAGTTTTCATGTAGTTTGCAGCCATTTTCTACTGGCCAGAGTGAGAGCCTATAGCTGGCTGCCACAAATAGGCAGGAAGATTCTATTGGCCAGCATGAGAGCCAACAGCTGACTGACATGAATGTTAACTAGCATGCAAAAAAATTGATAGCTGCATTCGTCACAAGTGGGAAAAATTTAAATCTGCATGGCACTTTTACTCCAATTGGCTCATTAAACTGCTTAAACTCAACGTTGATTCTGATTCCACTGAGAACTGGGTTGGGTGTGAAAAAGTATTTGTTGTTAACATTCTTTTTCATTCGGTTTTCCAGTTACAAGTCCTTTTTTAAAGCTGATCATTTTGTGTTCATTTTGTTTAGTTCTTTTTTAGTAATAGATTTAATGTTTAGTATAGAGCTTAGAAAAAAATTTGCAGTGTGAGATAGGCAAAAAGTAAGGCATGTAGCAACATCAGCACGGCAAAGGGCACTCCTTTAAAAAAAGCAAGGAAGGGCAAAAATATTTTAAGTCAAGTGATAGCGATTGCTGTATGAGTCGTACGATTTTTGAATCAAGCACGGGTAACGGCAGGCCATGTTATAGTATAAGATAAATGAGGGTTAACAATAATTTGAGAACAGAACTGAAATTTGATTACTAAATGACACATTGGAAGATATATCTTACTTATTATAAAACGCAGATTGTGTGTGTGTCTGTTCGTTTATATATGGGATCGTATTTCCTACATTTTTCAACCGATTTCAACAAAACTTCACAGGACTACGTAAAATTACCTGGCGGTGGTTCTGACAGCAGAAAAAATTGGAAAAACACAATTGTTTTTGCACGAAATCAATTTGAAAGCACGGGTAAGGGTATCACACCCGTCCAGAAGTTACTGCCGGCTACTCAAACGTCCAAATGCCGTTAACTTCTGGTGACTCAGCATTTTTTTCAGAGAATGATACACAAAAAGTAAACAAATAAAACCTAAACATACACAAGTCCTCTTAATTACAAATAACAACCAGAAACTACTTTAAATACATATGGTGTCCAATTGAAACCCATGTATACCGTCAAAATGCGGAAGTTAATATTTAGTCATCAACCAAAAAATATTGCCAACTGACTACGATGCTAACGGCACTTCTGACTTGCTTGGTGTGAAATGCTTACAAAAAAAAACATTGAATATAAAAGAATTAGGGTATTGACAAAAGCATCTCATAAAATAATTAGGGTACTGAAAATAGCATCTACCACAATCAAAGGTAAAGCTCTCCCTACCAACAGCTAAAATAATATATATATTATATATATAAAAGGCAGAATGTGTCTGGGTGTGTGTGTAA
Organism: Acanthosepion pharaonis; assembly: GCA_903632075.3. NCBI lineage: Eukaryota > Metazoa > Mollusca > Cephalopoda > Sepiida > Sepiidae > Acanthosepion > Acanthosepion pharaonis. Next base: position 1,703,506 of record CAHIKZ030000372.1, on the reverse strand, counting down.
TGAATGCATGGCCGCAATTTTCGACGGATTTGCACCAAAATTTACATGCACAAAGTTAGCGGGAAGCCAAGGCTGACTGTGCATTTCTCAACTCCCATCGATAGTGGAAATAATCGATTTTTTTCAATTTTGCATCAAACACTGAAAAATTTATATTAGGTTTGTAACTATGTAAGTTTATATGTATGTATATATGTAAGTGTGTATTGCATATGTGTGTATGTAGCTATCTGTCTATGTATCTATATATGAATATATATATAGATATATATATATATATTCTTTTTTTTTTTTATATGTGTGCCATACATACATATATATGTTTATAGATGTATTTAATCATTTATATATGTCATGGATATACTTACATTATAGTTAATTTTTATTACTTTTATTACTATTGTTATTACTTTAAATATATTATATATATATATTTTATTACTATTTAATGATGATGATGTTTAAATGAATAACAACATAGATTGCATTTATGTGATTTTTATTACTTGTTGCGCAGTTAAAGTTTTATCCATAAAATTTTCCCCTACCTTCACTCACTGCAATATTCTCAAAAAAATCTAAAGTAGGATCTGTAATGTAATCGGTACTGAATTAGCTTTTTGAATTCAGCCGCTTTCTCATAGACGTGATGTGGCTTCCCTCTGTCTTTTCTACAAATATTTTCATGGCTACTGCACAGATGAGCATTTTTCCCTGGTGCCCTGACTACATGAATTTAAGTGTACTACTAGATTGGCATCTAGGTCCCAACATTTTACTGTTGAAATAGTTAAATGTAACCGCCCTTCTAACAGTTTCTTTCCTTGCACTTCTCCATATTGGAACTCCATTCCTCTCACTTGCTTCCCCGATAACTACAATCATCAAAAACCTAAATGCAACCTCAGTCACCATGTTTTGTTGCGTTGATACCTGTTCTTTTTTCCTTTCTTCAATCCCCCCCTACACCCACACTTTTCTCTCATTTTCACTCTCCATAAACCCG